>CM064582.1:54366675-54742497 GCA_032716605.1 Paralithodes platypus | reverse complement strand
TGAGGTTGTAATCCAGGACAGCAGCTGGTTTTTGGACGGGGTTCTTGGTTCTTCGGTCATAATAATAATAATAATAATAATAATAATATTTATTCAGTCAGCAATTTACAGAGTTGGTACCACATAGTTTGTTACAATTATGACATGTACCAGCCTTGCATAATTCCAACTAAGGATAGCCCAATAAGGCCGTTAGGCGTATTTCCATTGGGGTCCTTGTGGGATTAGGTTAGCTGGGGAAAAGGGGAGGATAAAGAAATAGATACTTTAGAAAAAGTAATTCTAGGGGGTTATTTTAAGATACCTTACATCCTATAGTAAATATCAGTAATCCGTAATCAGTAATCATTTCAGTTTGGTTTGTCTATCTCTTATGTCGTATTTAGTAGTAGACATAAGCTTGGTGCTCCCTTCTCGCAGCTGTCCGGTTCAGGTGTTCCTTCAGGCTACGTCTGAAGGAATACAGTGTTCTCTTTTTACGGACTGACTGGGGTAGGTCGTTCCAGTCTTTGATGGCAGTGAAGAAGAATGTTTGCTTACCCTGTCCTTGGATTCTCGGGACCTTAAAATTAAACATCATGTTTCTTGTATTGTGTCCACTCCTCTCATTTGCTTTAACAAAATCATTCTTTAGATACTCTGGAGCTCTGTCATAGAAAATTTTGAAGGCATTAGTTATCCTGATTTGTTTGGCCCTGTCAGAAACATTGAGCATACCTAGTGACTGAAGTTGTTCCTGGCCAACATGTGATCTGGGTCCTAGGTTCAGCATGAACCTAACCATTTTATTTTGAGTGACCTGAAGTTTGTGCTGTGCTGATTTAGATGATGCAGAGTACCAGGATGACACAGAATAGTCAAAATGACATTGAACAAGCGCTTGGCAGAGGGTCTTTTTGGTCGCCGCGGGCAAGCATCCCACCTGTCTATACAGGTATTTTATACGTGCTCTACACTTACTCAGGATAGATTCCAAAATTGTTTCACCTGACAAACTCGCGTCCAGTTTCAGTCCGAGATATTTAACTTGTGACACTGTTGTTATAGGAATATCATTACAGTTGACCGAGAAGCCCACAATTTCTTTAAGTTTGCGTTTTGTTCCACATAAGATGGCTTCCGTCTTGCCCAGGTGAAGAGATAGTCTATTGTCCACTAGCCATTCACTACATGATGCTAGTTCTTTGGAAAGTGAAGCGGCAATACTTATTGGGTCTTTTCCTGAAACCAGAAGCACGCTGTCGTCTGCATACAGTAATAATTTACATGAGACGCTCAGTTCCATGTCGTTCACATAACAGAGAAAGAGTAAGGGACCAAGGATGCTTCCCTGCGGGACCCCACAGTTAATTGGCATAGGATCAGATATATTATCATAAATTTTGACTCTTTGGGTTCTACCACTAAGATAAGATTTAAACCAGTTCACAGACCCTATGCCCATAGCTTGTAGTTTATTACATAGGATATCATGGTCTACTGTGTCAAACGCTTTTTGTAGATCAAGAAGAACCATACCGGTGTAGTTACCTTTAGACATTTCTTTACGAATGTGATCCGTTAAGTGGATGAGACAGGAGTCTGTCGAGTACATGCATCTGAAACCTGATTGAAACTTATAGAATAGATCATTTTGTTTGAGGTAGTGTTCAATTTGGGTGTATACCGCTCTTTCAAGGATTTTAGATACAATACATAATATGCTAACTGGTCTGTAGTTGCCAACTTCTAGTTTATTTCCTTTCTTGAATAGAGGGGTTACAATAGCTTCCTTCAGTTCAGCAGGTACTGTGTTGGTGTTAACCCGGGAGCTGCGGGGAGACTCTTAAGAGTTCCCCCGGCGCACTGCGGGAAGACTCTTAAGAGTCAGAGAAAATAAAAATCAACTTTTGACATCGAAAAAAAAATATTTTTTTATATTTTTTTTTTTTTATTTTTTTTTTTTTTTTGGCCCCTGGGCCATGCAAAATCTCAGTCCTCTACCTCCCCTCCTTCCCCACTTTCCTCCTCTCCTTCAGTTATCACCTATTTTCCCTGTTATTCCCTTATTCTGAGGTATATTTTCGTGCTAACATTAGAAATCCGATTGGAGGGTGTGGTCATCACTGATAGCAAGCGAGTGCAAGAGAGAGAGAGAGAGTATCGATCGACTGCGTCTCAGTGGCCTTGGGGGAAATTGGCGGGAAAGCAGATTGCCTCACCCATACATTATACAACTCGCGGGCTATATCTCCGATTTTGACCATCCAAACGCTGTTTTCACTCGTTTTATTGTTGTTTCAGGTTAATACCTTTATAATCAACCCATAATAGGCGCATATGGATAAATATTAATGCTATTAATGGCACAATGAATATTTTTGTGACGGAAACACCTCAAATACGTCAGCACAGGGGGACGTTTCCAATTACCCCCATGCGCACTTCAGAGGTTAATTGACAAGTTGATGATGTGGGTTAGGGGGCCTGCTATACCAATGGCTCCATCTCGTAGAAATTTGGCAGGAATTTTGTCTGGTCCTGTGCTCTTATGTACATTTAGGTTAGACAGCTCGTCAAAAGTGTATTTTGGTGTAACATTTTGCAATCTAAATGTGTTCGGGTGTATGTCTTTATCTCTGTAGAAATTACGAAAGGTGGCCGTTGTTGTCGTGTATTTATTGAGAGGTTGAGGTAGGTTCTGTGCAAGTGTGTTTGCTATGGAAGTGAAGAAGGAGTTGAAGTAGGTTGAAATTTGTCGTTTATCGTGGCAAACCTGATCATTAATGGTGAGAGCAATATTAGTGTTAGACGAATCCCTTGTCTTGTTGCTGTAGCCTGTTGTTTTTAGGTGCCTCCATAGTTTCTTTGGGTTATTCTGATATTCCTCTGCCTTATTGTGAAAATAATTATTTTTCGCTGATTTCATTTTCCACCTTCCCTGTGGCGACCATCTCGACCTTGTGGCATGTGGTGAGGAGGTTGACCTAGCGCTGGTCATGCCAGTGGATGGAGAGGATGGGGCCACTCTTCTTGTGGAAGATGTCCGCCTTCTTCGTCTTGGTTGGGTAGCCTGGCATGCCCTTCCTCTTGCCCTTGACTGTGCCGACAGTTCCGGTCTTGCGGTCATGGAGGTACTTGGTCAGGAGAGGCGACGTGTAGTTATTATCTGTGTAGAGGATGTGGTTTTGATTGAAGTGCCTCTCCATCATCTTCTTCACTACAGCGCCACCAAAACCAATGAGGGGGCCAGTCTCAACTTCTCCACCCTTGCCGCTGTAGACCACAAAGTCCAGCACATACCCCGTCAAACAGTCGCAGAGGACGAAGAGCTTGATGCCGAAGCGGTGTCTCTTGGACGGGATATATTGTCGGAAGTGCAGCCTACCACGGAACAGGACCAGAGACTCGTCGAGGCACATCTGGAAAGGAATCAGGTAGGTGGTGAACCGATGACGTATCATGTCATACAGCTTCCTGATCTTCCATAATGAGTCGGGAAGGTGGACTGCCATGTTGTTTGTCAGGTGGAGATAGGAGAGGATGTCAAAGTACCTGTCCCTGGACATGTACTTGCCAAATGCTGGAGTCGTTATGATGTCGCCAGTGATCCAGTAGTCTGCCAGAGTGTGCTTCCTGATATGTGTCATCAGCATTGTGAGTGCCAAGAACACGTATAGTTCTGCCGAAGTGACAGCTTTCCATGCCACCATCTTGGCACTGGTCTTCCTGCCAAGAAAGTTGGCACAGATCTCATGATGGTTGTTGGTCTCCTCGACAAGGTACTCCATGACTTCATTGTCATAGAAGCCACAGAAAAGTTCACTGGGGGTAGCATCTGGGCCACAGGGAAATGTTGGTGACACCCCGGAACCCATCTGTACCTCGTCAAAGGCAGGACAATCTGGCTCAAAATCAGCCCCATCTGTCCAACAAACAGGTCTGATGCTGATGCTCGTGCAGGTGCAGCAGGCACACGCCCTGGACGCCCTGGCACACGCCCTTGGCCACGCGGACGCCCACGCCCACGCCCAGGGGCAGCGGCGTCGGCAGACTGACCACGTCCACGACCTCGCCCTCTCACTTGTCTTGTCGGGACTTCCTCCTGTTCCTGTTCCTCTTCCTCCTCAGGCGACGTCAGGTCATCTAGGGCAATGTTGGGGTCGTCAGCATCCTCTTCAGGAGACAATTCTGGTTCTGAAGTGACCGGGCGTCGGCTGCGTGGGATGCGGGAGCTTCAACAATGGGAGCCTCGGCCTCGGGAGTTGGGCTCCTTTTGCGGCGAGCTGAGGGCTTCTCCACATCAAATAATGCTCTGCGGTGTGTTGAGGGCTGTGGCACATCACCAATACCACTTGAAGAGGCCCTTTGGTCATCCTGAAGGAGAGATGAAGCCGAGGGCTGTGGGTGACCCACGCGGCATCCCGGGTCAAGGCGTCTTGACAAAGAAATGCGGGTGGTTGCTAGGCCAGGGTCGGCGTCACTATCACTCTCTTCAACTTCCCTAGCCTTTTCTGCGGCTGCCCTGCGTGCCATTTTAGCTGCACTTTTCACCAGCGACTGTTTATAAAAATATTTGCCCACTTTCAAGGGCGTACGGGCAGGCAAAGGGGAAGGTCCTGGGGTAGGGCTATGGCTAGGCCTAGGCCTAGCCCTAGGCTGACCTACCAAAGATGGCGAGGGGGTAGGCCTAGCTTCTAGCACACTTGGAAGTTCAATAGCACCTTCCTGAAACACTTCCACATAAGGATCATCACTACTGTCTCCACCCTCAAACAAATCCACAATTTGTTAGTAGTCTTGGCAAATCCAACGTCCCGGCTATTAACCTAATTGCAATGACAACTTGTCTATTTTGACTGCTACGTCGTCATTCCAACCGCGGTTAAAAAAGAAAACGTCTAGAGTCTACTCCTTATCTTGCTCTAGGAGACGTTGTACATTAACCAAAACTACCACCGAAGGTGAAAAAAGCATAGAAGAGAAGAAAAAGGGGTTTACCTTAGTTACCACTTAAGGCCCATCCCGTGTTCCGTCATGTGCAGATCCTTGTCGAACGTGCGCATAAGCGACCCTCTCTTGTTATCACATCTCACGTCAGCAGAAGAACGCGGATGGGCAGGGGTCCGGCGAGAGGGAGGGTATTATGTACGTTGGATTTTCCAAGACTACTACCAAATAGTAGGTTTTCCTATTTGGTAGGTTGGGAGGTACGTCAAACCTCCCAATTTGTTAGTAGTCTTGGCAAATCCAACGTCAAGGCTGCGTAACAAATAGGAGTACAAAGGAGTACAAAGGAGTACAAAGGAAATCAAGCAACAACAGGTCTAGTGACCCTTCTAGGTTGCTTGTCCTCCAAAACACTGAGGATCAAGTGTCCAAACAGTGGTTTAGAGTGGGTAAGGGAACTACTGCCCTGCCACTAACGTGGCAGGACTAGGAAGTTAGTAGGGGACATATGGGTTAGTAACTGAGGGGAGGATAAAGTTATTCATTTACAAACGCAGTCAGTCGCGGGTTTGATGCGAGATATTTGTCTAGGCGGAATTTAAATGAATCAACGGTGCTGCAGTCTATAACGTCTCGGGGAAGCCCATTCCACAAGTTGACAACTCGATTGAAGAAGAAATTCTTAGATTCGTGCGAGTTAAAAGATTTACCAATAATTTTGCAACCGTCGATAATGAAGTGACTTACTAAGTCATATGCGATGCCTTGATGATTTGAACACTTGAATTAAGTCGCCTCTTAATCTGCGCTGGGTTAAAGGAAATAGATTTAATTCTCTAAGACGCTCTTCGTATGGTTTGTTCTTTAGGCTAGGTATCATTTTGGTAACTCTACGTTGAACTCGTTCTTAGCTTGTTTATATCTTTTTGGTAATAAGGGCACCAGGATTGAACGCAGTATTCCAGAAGAGGGCGGACTAAGGAATTGTAAAAGGTTAGGATAACTTCTTTGGATTTATGCTCAAATGACCTGCCTATAAAGCCAATTATTTTGTTTGCCTTCTTAACCTCTGAACATCTTGACTCGGTTTTAGGTTACTCGATATTGTTACTCTGTTGTTTTCTCTTTTATGGTATAAAGGAAAAACGAGTGAACATTATGGTGAATCGAGTTTGCTTTTAATTTGCAATTAGGTATCACTTTAAGCCCTCTCTTTCTTGTTTGAAAATTCTGACTCTAATAAGGGGACTATTAGACAGTTTTCTTGCATATACATCAAAAGTTGTTTTCTTTTTGAGTACAGCTTTATTTGCAATTTTTGTAGTACAATTATCTAGATTTTGCAATTTTTTTAGGTACGCTATTTTGCAATTTTTGAGAATTAAAAGAAATCGTTGATGTAAATTAGAAAGAGAATTGGTCCTAGTACCGATCCCTGGGGTACCCCGCTACTTACATTGGTCCATTTAGATGCCTTACCGTTTATGACTACCCTTTGCTTTCTGTTGCTGAGCCAATTTTCTATCCATTTCAACACACCGTCTTGTATTCCATGCGCTTTTAGTTTTAGCAGTAAACGTTTGTGGGGAACTTTGTCAAAGGCCTTTTGAAAATCAAGGTATATAATATCTACAGCTTTACTCTCATCGTAGAGGTTGAGGATATCGTGGAAGAAGTCTAAGAGGTTTGTTAAACAGGAACGTTTTTTACGAAAGCCGTGTTGAGTATCTTTAAGTATGTTATTTTCCTCTAAGTGATTTACGAGTCTGTCTCGTATGACCGTTTCTAGCATTTTACATACAACTGAGGTTAAGCTAATTGGACGATAGTTACGGGGTAGGGATTTGCTGCCTTTTTTGAATATCGGTGTTACGTTGGCTAGCTTCCACTGATCAGGCATAGTTCCAGACTGCAAGGATTTATTGAATAGTAATGTCAGTGGTTTGGAGAGCTCATTCTTAGCTTCCTTTAGAACTCTAGGCGAGATTGTATCAGGTCAAGGAGGAGGACATCCAAGCCCAACATACCAAAAAAATCAATGCATAAAACAAAATTATGAATGACAAAGAAACACAATTTAAACAAGAGAGTTTAATAAAAGAGTGAAAAACTGAGGAGTAGCTAAAAAGAACAGTTTTAACACGTGCCCGTCATCCATAGTAATGCAAAAACATAGACTTGTCTTAAACCAAAAAAGTACTGAACCCAAAATCCCTTTTCTTCCAAAACCAACAAAAACATTGAACACAATAACAAAACACAATTTTCAATTTTGGTAAAAATACTTATGTACTGTATACATAATACATAATCCCAAACGTGCAATCAAGTGTTGCAAACCCGCACTCCCCCCACCTCCCTTTTTCAAATAAAACAAAGGAAAAGAAAGAGTGACAAGGGGGGAAGACCAGGTATCTTCGCCAGAGCTCTAGGAAACACGACTCCCGAGAGCTATCACCGGCCGAGGGGGTCTAACAATGGACATGGAGAGGTAGGAGACGAAGGTATTGACAGAAGACCACAAACCCGCTGAGGCGATGTCAGGTATGGATCGACTTTGCAGGAACCGTAAGGAGGCAGCAAAGGATCGCACATCGTGCGCAGAACCCCTACAATCAGGGTTACTGGCACGAATGACCCGACAAATGTGGCGTCCTATCTGCACCTTCGAGAGCCTCCCACCAGTCCGAGGAGACAGCCACACAACAGTACCTGAAGCCAGCGCCACAGACTCAACATAGGAGTGCAAGGCTTGCACCGGGCACAACACATGGTGAGTATGCCCACGCTTTAAAGCCTGGATGTTGAAAGGCTTGAAAACGTGGGTCTCTCTCTCTCATTCTTGGCAACAAAATGAGGGGAGGAGGCTAACGTGACGACATTCAAGGACGGGGAGAATCGCATGCATTCCTGGGACCGCGACATGGCTGCTAGTTCAGACACCCTATCTCCAGTGGCCAGAGCGACAAGGAAGAGTGTACGCTCGAGCAACTGAAGCGGTGTAGTGTCCCGTGTATACGTGTGTGAAGCCAGAAGGTCCAGAGCTCGCCCCAGATCCCACTGTGGAGGGATCTGGCGCGGAGGCGGTCGTTCCCTGAAGGCAGCCTTCATGAAGGAATCCAGCTCCTTCGGTGGAACGACCAGCCCAGTGACGGACTCAAAGACCTCCCGGATGGCAGACAAGTGGTTACGTATCGTGTTGACTTGAAAGTGACGTGTACGGAAGAGGTGAAACAAGTAGTGTAGTATGATGGAAGGAGAGCTAACTGTCTGGCGAGTGTCCTGTAGCCACCTAGTAAAAGACCTCCAGTGGGACTCGTAAGTCCCCCAAGTCGAAGTCGTCCATGAACACTTCAGGAAGTCAGTCAGGTCCCGTCCGTGGACTGGGAGCCACCGTGCCTCACGAACGTCCACGATGCGAAGGCCAACGAGGTCCGCAGGTCTCCAACCTGGCTCAAGTGGAAGTTTGAGACAGGTAGAGGGACCGGACTCGGGCACCACCGCTTCAAGTGGGCGTACCAAGCCTGGGCCGGCCACAGAGGCGCTATTAGCCAGACTCTGCCGCGGTACAGCCGCACCCTCGCGAGGAATTTGCACATCAACAGTGCGTCTGGTGGCGGAAATATGTATATCGACTGCCACCTGTTCCAGTCTTCCATGAAAGCGTCCGGACCCCCCTGCGAGTCCGGAAGGATAGGTACTGAGGCAACTTGTGCATCTCCTTCGATGCGAACAAGTCGACCTCCGGAACACCCCAGGAAGCTGCGAGGTCATCGAACACAGTCTGTTTCATTGCCCATTCTACAAGAACGCCCTGTCCTCTCGACAGGGCGTCCGCCCACAGGTTGGCAGTCCCGGGCAGGTAGGAGGCGTGCAGGGAGATGATGTGTCGGTTCGCGAGGAAGAACAACTTCTCCGAGATCCCCAACAGAGTCAAAGACCTGGAGGACCCCTGATTTTGGATACAGTGGACAGCTGGCTGATTGTCCATCCTGAAGGCCACCGACTTTCCCCGAAGGGCCAGCGCGTGGGCCCTCAGGAAGAACAAAGGAACCAACAGTTCCAGGGCATTTATGTGTAGGTGTGTGTGTCCCACCCATCTGCCGTGATGTTGATGTCCCAGGTTTGATTGGTAACCCCACCCTACCTCGCTCGACGCATCTGTGTCTACCCAGATCGTCGGCGGGGGGGGGCGGTCCAGGGCACAGCCGCAGAGAGCGTGCCCCGAGCAACCCAGTGTCCTAAGTGTCTGTGAATGGTACGCGGGATCGGCATGAGCCGATCCATAGGGGTCAACGGAAACACCTTGTTGCCCATGAGTATGAGGCGGCGTAGCCTAAGCCTCCCTAAGGGAATGGTCAGAGCGGCCCTATTCAGCGAACCCACTAACGAGTCCCAGATCCTCCTCGTGAGGGAGACCGAGTGCAACACGGCGAAGACCTTCCTTCGAAGTTTCACCGCGTTTGGCTGACTCTGGGTCACTGTAGCGCTGGTCAAATCCCATTCGAGACCTACCCACGTCACGACACGCGACGGGGTCAGGCGTGACTTGGGAATATTGATTTTGAACCCTAACTGTGTGATGTGGTGAACTACTGTGAGGGTGTCGCGGACGCACTGTTCTAGGGTGTCTGAAACTATCAACCAATCGTCCAAGTAAAACAGGATCTGGAGCCCGCTCCTGAGGAGAGGATCCAGAGCCTGCTTCACCAGTTTTGAGAAGATCCACAGTCCCATCTTTACTCAACAAACTGCCCAGATACTTAAATGAGCTGAGTATCTCCATAGCCTGACCATTAAACTTCACCTCACATTCTGTGGCTTCACCCTTTTCGAAGACTATGACCTTGCTCTTCCCCGCATTTACCTTCAGATTCCGTTTTTCGCACTGTTTCAAGCATATTTACCAGACCCTGCAACTCCCATTCATTATCGCTCATCAGAACTGTATCATTAGCAAACAGCAGTACCGGTAGCTTCCACTCATTTCCCTCCCTTATCAGCGATTCACCAACATCCACTGCTCTTCCTTGTATTTCTTTCATGACTCCATCCATATAAACAGTAAGCAACCATGGGGACAGCACACACCCCTGTTTCAACCCAACATTCAGGTTAACCTTTCCTACCCGGTCTGCCGTAGGTAAGGACAGCTCGAAAGAAGGGTCGCTACCCGGTATGCCTTACCTAAGGCAGCAGCTTAATAGCCAAATTAAGCTTGGTCTGAACGCCGTGCGTAGGACGTATGTCAACAAACCCAAGCGTTGCGTCACCGCACCTCCGAAAACAAGAAGGAGAAGACTCTTCAATGTTATTGTTCTGACATCAGACAAAATTAGTGTCTGAAAAGCCCCCATATTGGCAACATCTCTGCAATATTGGATCCACTGAAATCGTCATCACAACTGAACCAGTTGACTTACAGAGCTCTACTCAACGCCAAAATACAGATTGAAAACCGCACTACGATTATAGATGAGTGGGAAAGTTCTAGCAGTGAAAATAAACGTAAATACGGTAGCCTAGGCCTAGACGTTTTTCAGCCATTTCGCCCGGGTAGGGGCGACCGTCATTGGGTAAGACAGCCCGGGTAGGAAGGGTTAAAGAACTCGCTCTGCTCATTCTCCACACATACTGCCGCACGTCATGCAGCAACAAAAAGAGGAAGAGAAAACTCTATACAAAAAATGCAAAGTAGATTTTGTAAGAGATGTAGTACAGGTTTTCCACAAAATAGAAAAAATGGTAAGGGACACAGTGGACAGAAACAAATGTTAGTTATTTTCAGTGTTACAGAAAAGGAAATGAAGACTAAACAGGAAAGGAAGAAGCAAAAACTGGAGAAGACTAGTGAACATTTGTAAAAGGTAAGTCGAGAGGAGCAAGAATGGGAATCCTAAATAGAATAAGTGATAAGAATGATCCATATAAGAAAGAAGGATTGAGACTTATGAAGATTAAGCTTAAGTTAGAAAGTGTGGCAAGAAAGGTATTGGAAAAGGCATGGAAACTAAGTACAGTAGAGTGTTTATAAGGAATGACTTACACCACGAAGAGAGAAATTTATTGAAGAACTTGCAGGCAGAAGCAAAGAAAAAGAATGAGCAAAGGCAAGATGGTGACCATAAAAAGTTTATTTTTGAAGGTTTTGGACATGAAAGTGAAGAAACGGTACATCAAAGAGAAGCATCCTGGAAACAGGGCAGTAGGCCTTCTGATTTTAGTACAAGAAGAGTCCTAAAAGAGAAGGTACCAGTAGTTGAGAAAGAAAAGAAGGTTTAGTTACAAAATGTACCAGTAAGTGTTATGCATAGTTCAGTATCAAAGAGAACAGAGTTAGGAGATTATTTTAAGAAATACAAACCTAATAATGTGTGTTTAACAGAAACCAAGTTAACTAGTGACATTGACACCAGAGTCCTGGGATGGAATGATTATGTGTGGAGGAGAGACGGAGGGAAAGTCTGGAGGAGGTGTCCTTATCATGACGGAGAAAACGTTTAAGTCAAGAAAAATAGATTTACAAAACACAATTGCAGAAGCTTTGGGAGTAGAAATAGATGACAGAAGTGGAGTAAAGATAGATGTAGCAGTGTATTTATGCCACCACCAACAAGGACGTGGAAGAAGGTGAATATGAAGAAATTATATATGGATCCTTAGATATAATCAGGGTTTTGATAGAGAGAGGCAACATGTTTATGATAGCAGGGGATTTCAACTGTAAGGGGGTGGGTTGGGAAGGTATGGAAGCGGGAGGAAATCTGGACTCTTGGGTAAGTGGACTGATGAAGCTAACAAGACAATTTACTAAGTCAACACATACAGGAAATCACAAGAGTGAGGGAAGGCCAGCAACTGTCAAGATTGGACCTAGTATTCACTCGGAACCCTCATGATTTACAGAGTATCAAGTATCAGTGCCCCATAGTAAGGAGTTACCACTTGGTCATAGAGATGGAACTGGTTATAGGTAGTTTTCAAGATAGAAGAGACTTACATATAAAGGATAGGCAAAATTATGTACGAGTGGATTTTACTGGGCTGAGAGAATACTTTGAAGAACTCGACTGGGGCCAGATAAAAGCAGCCAGGAAATATACTCACAAAGTATGAAATTCTGATGGAGGAATATAGGGAAGAGGTGAACAGATATGTAGGCCACCTAAATTTTCAACAAGAATGGAGAAAAAGAAAGTGGTTTAACGATAAATTTGAAAAGGCTGTATTGAAGAGAGATAGAGCATGGCACAAGGTGCGAAGGCCGTACAATGAAGAAGCGTGGAAGGATTACAAAACGGCAAGAAATGAGTGTGTCAAGATACGAAGAGAGGAGGAAGAGAGGAATTATGAAAAGGACATTGCAATGAAATGCAAAAGAAAACCCATTTTTTTTTTATAGATTCATTAATGGAAAAATTAAAACTATGGATATTATAATAAAGTTGAGAATTGGAGAGGAAGCTTATGAGAATGATGAAGAAATGTGTGAGGTAATGATTGATAAATTGCAATCAGAGTTTGTCACAGCAATTTCTTCATCAGTCCTGTGTTGATGACCTGGTAGATCAACATCTTGCTGTATCCAGTCCTCCACCTCTGCCTCAGGAAGGTCACCCTGGTTGTCCTGCTAGAGTAGGTTGCGAAAGTCCCCAGCCTCGAACCCAATGAACCCATTATAGTTGGTTTTGGGGATATCAAGTAGCTTACACCAGCCATTCTTGAGTGTGTTAAAGGTGACTTGTTTCCAAGCTTCGGCCCAGTTGTAGATGCAATCATGGAGGGTGTACTTCTTTAAATTTTGCAGAGTTTTCTTGCCTTGTTCATCCACATAGCCCTCCTCGTACATCCCATCCTCAACAATGACAAGACACTGTTCTAGACATTTCCTCTTGTATCGCCTCTTACAACTCTCGATGATACCCTGGTCCATGGGCTGGATGACACTGGTTGTATTAGGGGGATAATACATTGTTTTTATTTTACCATTTGAGCTCTCTAACTTTGAAGTACACAGATGTGCAGGTGCGTTATCCAGCAGGAGGATTGCAACTACTTCGTCAGGAGGGACACCATAGATTCTTTGCTGGAAAGATCGAACTGCAGGAACAAAACGTCCATGGAAGACTTCCTCAGTGATGCGCTGGTTGAACCAGGCACTCTTGGCCCCATAGTAATCTACAGGCAGCTGGTTCATCTTCATTTAATCTTTCAGGATTCTTGGTTTCTGTGATTTTCCCACAATAGTTGGTGTGAGGCGGTGACTCCCGTCAGCGTTGGCGCAACATAACACAGAAATGCGCTACTTGACAGTCTTATGTCTGGGTGTCGAAGTCAACTCGTGGTACGCCTTGGGTCTTAGTAAGAAGGGACCGCCAGTATAGGCCGGTTTCATCTCCGTTGTAGAGCTGGAATAACTGCAAATGTTCGCCGGTCATAATCTTGTTAAAGTACTCAGTGAATGGACCGATCGCAGCTGTGTCAGCGCTCAAGATTTCACAACAAACACTCCTGTTATACAGACCATGGCGCTTCCTGAATCGCCACAGCCAACCTTCACTACACTTGAAATTTGCGTGGTGAAGATGGCGAGCAAATTTGTCCGCAGCGCGCTGTATCTCTATCCCTCGAACTGGCACACCTTCGGCTCGTAGCTGCTGGTACCACTTGATGACTGCTGCATCTATATCAGGGAAGGGCAACTTAGCTTTCCGGAATATCTTTGAAGCAGCTGGTCCCTGAAGAAGGGCGGCGCCGTGCTGTCGGTTCTTTTCCATATCTCGGTTAAAGTCGTACACAGTCGACTTCCCAAGCTGATACTTCTCCTGCAAGGCGTTGGTTCTCGTACCGCCATCCAGGTCCTTAAGCATCTGCAGCTTGGTGTCCAGAGATATGTGTGTCACTTTACACTTCACTTTAGCCTTGGAAGGCATAATGACCAAGTAAGGGATGCGATGCGCACGAGAACAACAAGCGGACTGAGGCTGACAAGGCAGGAGAGGAGGGTGAGTCAGGGAAAACAAAGGAGGGTGGGACGGAGTATATGGGTGGGGGGTGCAAGCGAGGGGAGTGGTTGCTAAGGAAACTCGCCGCGTGGGGTGTCTGCGGCTTGGGCATGACACCACGGACATCTCGGAATTTTACGATATGTTCCGAGTTGTGAGGTGACCTGTCCAACAGACCACGTGGGCCCTCAGAGTTTTACCCCTTAGATCTTGGAATTTCCAAGATATATGAACACCTGTCCGACAAGCCACGGTGGTCCCTCTGATACAAATCGTAGATATCGGAATTTTGCCGAGATCTATGGCGAACTATACGAGAGTCCGATGCCATTCCAAGAAGTACGGGTTTCCGACTAAAACGAGTCCGAGATAACGGAGGTCTACTGTACAGCTCTTGTGGAAACTTAGAAAGGTCGGAGGGGTGCATGGAAAACTGTTCAAAAGGATGGAGAGCTATTTGATGGGAAGACAGATGAGAATAATAGAAAGAGACAAGACTTCTCAGTGGAAGAACGTCAGAGGCGGGGTCCCGCAGGGGTCAATGCTGGCACCGATAATATTTTTGATAAAGGTAAACGATATGCCAGAAGGATTGAGTAGTTACACAAACATGTTCACAGGCGACGCTAAGATCTTGAAGAAAATTGTAGACGAGAATGGTTGTAGAGAGTTGCAAGATGATTTAGATAGGATACATCACTGGAGCGAAACTTGGGCGATGGAGCTTAACGCAAAGAAGTGCCACATACTAGAAATGGGAGTCAGTGAGAGGAGACCCAAATGGGAAAACAACTTGGGAGGGGAAAAAATCAGCACAGCAAAAGAAGAGAAAGATTTGGGAGTAATTATACAGAGTGATTTGTCACCGGAAAAGCATATCAATAGGATAGTGGGAGGGGCATGTGGACTACTGACAAACATGAGGGTAGATTTTACTTATATGGTCGAGGAGATGCTAAGACAGATTATAAAGTCAATGATAAGGCCAAGATTAGAACTGAAGAAGCACATTGCTAAACTGGAAAGGGTGCAAAGAATAGCCACAATGATGGTCCCAGATTTGAGGGAACTGTCTCACGAAAGAAGATTAGAAAGGCTGCAGTTACATACACTACAAGAAAGGAGAGTGAGGGGAGACGATCACAATGTACAGAAGTGTGAGAGGGTTGGAATGATTGGATAGAGATGACCTTTTTGTAATAGATGCTGGATGAACAAGAGGACATGAGTATAAATTGAGGAAGGGTATTTGCCGTAAAGAAGTAAAGAAATTTAGCTTTCCATATAGGAGTATAAATGGCTGGAATGGGTTGGGGGAGGAGGCAGTATAGGCAAGGAACATCCATGTGTTTAAAACTACATTGGATAAAAGTAATCATGGGGACAGGACAATACGAGCTTAGCTCAAATCCTGTATACTACAACTAGGTAAATACACACATTCTGCACAATTATCTAAAACGCAGACACAAAACACATCACTAGAGGTAACAGGAAGCAACACAACCCCAATTTTACACCATAAATTAAAGACCTTATCACAAAATGCGACATACTAAAACACTCTCCAACACCTCACACACAGGATGTTGTATAACAAACACAAACACTAAACACTCAAATTAAAAACAAAATACTAGAACAACAAACACTAAATTGGAATAGTTATCCCCAAACTCTTGATAACAAAACAAAAACCATTAAACTACAAAATACTGAACAGCATACCACTCTCCAATGTTGCCACTCACGAAAAATATATTCTCTCAAGGTTTGTGTCTGAATCTTTCAAGATTGATAAAACAAATTCAAGGTATGCTACAATTACAGCCAACTACATATATTTCAATTCCAATCAATGAATTTTCATGCAAAAAAAATACAAACATATAAATACACTGTATACATGAATAGGCAACTGCTTAGATATATTCCCATAAGAAAACAAAAAGATACAGAGGATACTTGGAGGTGAGACTAGCCTATACTACAGTTCCAAGTTTTAGCTAAAAAATCAATATACTGTAACAAGTAAACCTGTTGTGTAAAAGTTGAATGAGAGAATCACTGCAAGAATGTCTGCATCACTGTATGCTCTTCTTCACAAGCAGAATCTGTTTGATGAGATAGAGGCTTTCCCAGTTTAAGCATCTGGAGGTACTCAGTGTAACCTCAATGATATCTTCCTTATTTTACATCTTCTATTATATCCTTTGAAGGAACCCATAAAGAACATTTAGCGAGAAAATAGCCTGTTTGGATAGTAGTCTGTTCACCACCGTTTTTGTTTAGAGTCTGTTTTGTTTTTACCAAATATACTTGAGAAAACACCCTTTCAGCTCAATCTGAGGAGTGCAGCAGTGCACGTAGTCCTCACAATAGATTTGACAATAATCCAAACTTTGGCTGATCACTCCCATCATTAAAAGATTTATGTTTGGGCCAAACTTCTGATATTTCAAGGGTGACCAACCATCATAGACCATGGGTTCAAATGTCTATTTTGCACAAGGTATTGCCTGCCAAATTACTTAGTAAATAAAGTAAATGGCAGGAGAACATTGTCGCTTTGAATTTATCTGGGATTCTTTAAATTCGGCACAGAAAATATAGAATAACACAAAATATTAAGAATTTTCAAGAAATTTGAGTTTCTATAAAATCTATTTCAATCTTTCAATATTTCAAGATCTTGAAAAAATGTCCAGCAATGGCAACACTGCCACTCTCTAACAGCAACACAATACAATCCCATGCTGCAATCATAACAACAGACACCATACCTTCAAACAAACAACAAGCAAACATTCTCATTAATCGCTTCTCAGAATTCAGCCATCTTAACCCCCACCACGACAATCAACGTTTGGTAAACTATCAATGGAAGTTAAATATCTATAAGCAATAATCCAAACAAAATCAATCTAAATCAAATTACTCCATATCTAAATTGAATTGGATCTGAAACAAGCTAATTTATATCCAAAGCTCTCACATAATAAATTATATATAGGGTAAGGTTATAAGGGTTAATAATATTCCAGGAATTAACTAACTCACCAATAGTTCCACGTGGCAATGAGGCAAAGGAGAATGTTTTACCCAATATGGCGGACAGTGGAGAAGCCAGACATCAGCCCTGAGGCTCGAGTCAAGTGAAAGAAAGAACAAAGGATTATATGGGAATGGACATGAATACTATGCTTATCTGTCAGTCAGTCATGGCGTCGATGAGAGCGTCGTGATGGTGTATCTGTATGTATTGCTGTCGGTATATTGTGATTAGAGGCACAAAAGCTCGATCAACTGAAGGAGGAAATTAGATGTTAACTGGTCGGTGTTCGTGAAGGCTCTGGACTCTCTTCCTCAGAGTCGTACCTTGCTGCCTTGGCAAACGCCAGGGCCCAAATTATCTTACCGATTCTATGTTGCTCAATACGATAAATTATATTAATATATACGATAAATTCATATATACTACATATGACCGTGTATATATTACTTTAACAGCATATTAGGCCTTTAATAATCTTAACTTATTTACAACATGTAATCACTATGTAATCGTCCTACGCCGTGCAGCGGGAACGACCGTGACGTCACAGACACGTACGGGATCACAAAAGAGTCATACCCTATTGTATTACATGACACACTCCCCCCACAAAAAATACCTGAACCCCTACTTAAACTAAAGTAGCCCAGAGGTTATCCTCTGACGCCACATATCAACGGCGCCAGCAGCAGCGCGTCTGGGACGCGTCCTGGTCCGAGATTGATCACCATCAGTAAGAGGCGAGTCGTTACCTTGAGAATCCTCGCATCAGCAGAGTGAGGCTTCCCACCCTTCCCTCGGCTGAGCCTACAGTCAAGGTTTGGGAAGCCCATCAGGTAAGAACCCAGCAATAATAGGTGGAGGATCAGATTGCAATGCAGAATCGAGCTCCAAAGCATACAAACGTGCGATAGGACGACCAGTGGCTGTCTTCAATAGCGCCACCCGCTCTACAGAGTCTTCCCCCTTGTATACCTCCAACACGCGGCCCAATTTCCAGTATGAATGACGACTATCTTCTTTAATTAAAACTACTTCACCAACATTAGGTGCCGTCGGTCTACCAGAGGGTATAACACTCCTTTCCCTCAATGCTAGCAGATATTCATTAATCCCCCGTTTTCTAAAATCTTCGATTACCCTTGATATATACTGGTATCTCTTAGACACCGCTGCCTCAGAATACAACGAGGGATCCTCTAACTCTACTATGGATTGGAAATCAGATGGAAACGCAGTCAATGGTTTACCATATAGCAAGTGAGCTGGCGTTAATGGTAGCGGTTCTTGCAGGTCGGTGTACACATAAGTAAGCGGACGATCATTCACGACTGCCTCTATCTCTGTGAGGACTGTTGTCAACTCCCTCTTCTTTAATAGAGCATGTCCTACTACCGCTCTGAGTCCTGACTTTACTATGCCGACACACCGTTCCCACATTCCACCAAACCAAGGTGCCGTGACTGGAATGAATCTCCATTCGCACTTCCTCTCTCCCAAAAAAGTTATTATTGTAGGATCACTGCTCATATCCTTCAGATATTTTGATGCCTGGACATAAGTGGGAGCATTGTCGCTAAGAATGAGTTGAGGGAATGAACGACGGGCACAAAACCGTCTAAACGCCAGCATAAATTCTTCGCTAGACATATTATCACATAGTTCTAGGTGTACCGCCCGAGACGTTGCACAGGTAAACAATAATATATAAACCTTCTCATGCTCTCTCGTCTTCAATGCCCCTGTGTAATCTAACCCTACAGCTTGGAAAGGCTCTATGTGCTTTACACGGCATTCAGGTAGAGGTGGAGCTGGTCCAGTTGCATATGTAAGGGAATATAAGGATAAAACAAAATTGAGGTAAAGAACGAACCCAGAATTGCCAATGAAAAGAAAGCTTTGGACATTGATTAGAAGAAAGACGCGATTGTGGGAAAGACTAAAATTGTTAAAAAAGAACAGGGGGTCTAGTATAGAAGCTAAAGAAGTGGATCTGGAATGCAGACAAATAAACAATAAAATAAGGTGGGAGACAAGGAGGGGGGTGAAGGAGAGAGAGAGAGAGATTACTAGAAATGTGAAGGATAATCCAAAAATATTCTGGAAGTACATTCAGGAAAAGTTAACAAGAAGAGTAGGGATCCCAGAGCTGGTAGGGGGGTTGGATGATGGGAGTAGAGCGGAGACTGATAAGGAGAAAGCAGAGGTGCTGGGGAAATACTTTGGGGGGGGTACTAACAGTGGAGTCGGATGATGCAGTGCCAACTATTCCCATCAAACAGGCACCGGCACTAGAACTAATAGAGTTTTCCCATGCTAGAATAAGAAGGGCTATAGAAAAAATGAACAGAAGTAAGTCCCCGGGACCGGAAGGGATACACCCAAGAATCATAAAGGAAGGAGGTGAAATGTTAGTAGAGCCATTGCAAATGTTATTTGAGGTATCGTTTAATACAGGACAAATCCCGATGGTCTGGAGAGAGGCGAACATAACAGCTATATTTAAGAAGGGAAAGAGAAATGACCCAGGGAATTATAGACCAGTCAGTTTGACAAGTATTGTGTGTAAACTAATGGAAACGGTAATTAGAGAAGGAATAATGGAGCATATGAAGTCAAACCAACTTTTCAGTGGGAGACAGTTCGGATTCTTGCCGGGGAGGTCGACGGTACTACAGCTAATTAAGGTGGTAGATGATTGGATGCAAATTCTAGAAGATGGTGATGTAATAGACGTGGTATATTGCGATTTTATGAAGGCCTTCGATAAGGTCCCACATTATAGGTTGATAGAGAAAGTTAGAAGCTATAATATAGGGGAGAAATGTGTGAAATGGATAGAAGCCTTCCTGAAAGATCGGAGACAGAGGGTACTGGTGAATGGAATAGGCTCGGGGTGGAGGGAAATTACAAGTGGTGTACCTCAGGGATCTGTGTAGGGACCACTGCTGTTCGTTATATTTATCAACGACTTGCCTGAAGTTATAACTAATGGAAGTGAGGTATACCTGTATGCGGATGACACTAAGCTGTATAGAAGAGTGAGGAGTAAGGAAGATGTGGGTTTGCTTCAAGGAGATGTGGAGGGCATGAAGGGATGGTCTGAGCATTGGTTAATGCCTTTTCATCCAAAAAAATGCAAGTACATGCGGATTGGGACAAGCAAGATAGACAAGGTAGGATACAGTATGTATGAAGCGATGGAGGAAGTGAATGCAGAAAAGGATATAGGAGTAGTGATAGACAATAAGTTAAATTTCTCAGAACATTTAGCGGAAAAGATAAACAAAGCCAATAGAATTGTAGGGCTGATAAGGAGGACATTTGTGTCACTTGACAAAGAAATCTTCAGGAATCTCTATACAGCGCTGGTTAGGCCGCACCTGGAATATGCGAACCAGGTGTGGGCTCCATATATGGTAAAGGATATAGAAGCAGTGGAGAAAGTGCAGAGGAGAGCTAGCAAGCTGGTACCAACGTTGAAGAACGCGGGCTATGAGCAGAGGTTGAGGACACTGGGGCTTCCGACACTGGCATATAGGAGAAAGAGAGGGGATATGATAGACTTTTAAGATAGTGTCAGGAAAGTACGATGAGGATGTGTGTGAAGGTATCTTTTTGATGCGGGAGGGAACAAGAACGAGAGGACACTCTAAGAAAATTTACAAAGAAAGAAATAGGCTTGAGAAGGCAAAGAACTCATTTTGTGATAGAGTGGTAAAAGAGTGGAACGCACTTCCTCCAGTATGTAGTCGATTCCGAATCAATAAGGGAGTTTGAAAGTAATCTTGATAAAGCATGGGGAAGACAAGATTTGAAGTTTGATTATAAAACAAAAATACAGAATAGTAAAAATGTTGCGTCTGCTACCGCCGCCGCCAACACCGTGAACGACCGCAGCAGTGCAAGTACTGGTACTGAGCTGGATACACAGACCTAGTTTGCCTTTCTCCAGAGGATCTACTGTAAGAAACTGTAAGATATGGTATACCTTTTAGTCTCTGGCATATTACACACTTTCTTACTACGCGTCGAGCTACTTGTCGAATTCTAGGTATCCACCAAGTGAGACGCAAATTTGATAGAATATGACATACCCCGTAGTGTTTTACTTCCTTTTGTGCACGTATGATCAATAGATCAGTAACGTGATGTCTTGTTGGCATAAGTATAGGACGGTTTGTGCCGTCCGTTACACCCGACCACTTCAGGCGACCCTCACACCTGATGAGGTCATTATCTAGGTGCAACCTCATTTGACGCACTAAATTAGGCATTAATGTCTTGTTCGAGCTTTGCAAAGATTCTAATTCATTGGAAAAGGTTTCTGCTTGAACCCCCTTGATCAAAGTTACTTCAGCTGCTTTATACTCACGAGCATCTATGTTGTGACCCCTGTTGCAGAGCTGGCCCGTTACTTTAAGCTTGATATTGGATATATATCTCAACACCCAAGCTACAACTCCGACTAATTTATTATAGTCACCAAATCTTGCCCACTCTATCATTGGACCCGGTGGCTCATTTGGTTGGGCTGTAACTGCCACTGTTTCCAGTGGCAGAAGCCCCTCACCAACAGCATGCCATATCGTCCATTAATTTTCATGGAGCAGCCACTTTGGACCATGCCACCATAATTCGGACTTCACTAACTGGCTAGCCGTTATACCCCTAGTTATGAGATCACTAGGGTTGTCTTTTGTATTGACATAATGATAAGCAACGTCTGGCAATAGGGCCCTAATCTCATCTACCCTATTCCTCACATAAACTGGCAGAGACTTCTTGCCATGTATCCAGTTGAGTGCGACCTGACTATCGCACCAAACGTGAACGATTTCAATATTTAACTCGCTCTCGTATGCTGCGCGTACATGTTGCACCAGACGTGCTAATAGCAGCATGGCAGTCAATTCCATTTTAGGGATAGTTACCCTTTTGACCGGGGCTACCTTGGCCCGGGCTGTAACTAATTGTGCCCCAAATGAAGTAACGACATATATGGCTACCCCGTATGCCGTGGCGCTAGCATCGCAAAACGTGTTTAACGTAACGTCACCGAACGCCACCACTTTACGAGGTAAAGGTTTAGTACATAGGATGTCATACTCATTCAACAACAATGTCCCTTGGTCATTCAAGTCCTCGGGCCAACTGTCATTCCATCCTATTTTGCGTCTCCAAACTTCCTGCATTAGAATCCTAGCTCTTATGGTAACAGGTAATGCTATACCCAAAGGATAAAAAAATTGCACAACTTTGCTCAACAGACTCCTTTTTGAGCGCGCTCCCGTCTGCTGAGCAAAAGGCCTTGTTTGAAAAGTTAGTATGTCTTGTTTAGGTTGCCAGATCATCCCCAAATTTCTGGACTTTTCCTGGTTATGAGATGCCGTACCGTCCACCTGTATCAAACTCTGAAGATCTTCACTATTAGTAACCCACTGGCAGAGAAATAAATTTGCTTCTGTAAACAATCTACGTGCTTGCCAGTAGGTATGTAACAAATTATCCTGACTATCGCTCGAGCCCTGCAAATTGTCTATGTACAACCCGCGAGATAGTTTACTTGTGTTCTCAAGAGTATCTGATAGATGTTTTTTGATTGTGGCATTCAATAAAAACTGTTAACAGGTAGCACCAAAGAGTACGACCCGAAAACGGTAAATTACGACCGGACTTTCAGAGTCGTTAATGTCTTCGAACCAAAGAAAGCGGGTAACATCTCTATCTTCCTCCTTTAGTTAGACCATCAAGAATGCCTTCTCGATGTCACTAGTAAATGCATACTGCTCCAGCCTAAACCGCATTAGATGTTGGGACAGATCCGACACCAAGGACGGACCGGTCAGCAGGCAGTCATTTAGACTTGGTTGTTGACCTTGGTGGGCAGAGCAGTCATACACCACCCGTATTGGTGTGGTGACGCTGTCTTTTCTCGCCCCATGATGGGCCAGATAGTGAACCCTTCCCTTCTTAATCGGTTCTTTTACATCGACTCTTTCGATGAACCCTTATCTTCATAACTCCGAAAAACATCGTCATACGCCTGGCGCGTGCTTGGTTCATTCGTCAATTTACGCTGTAATGCGCGCAAGCGACCTAATGCCAATCCATAGTTGGTTGGCAGGCACATCACACTGTTCTTCCAGGGTAAACTAACCTTGTATTGTTTGTCTGAGGCACAGTAGCTCACAGACTCTTCAAATTTCTTCAGCGCAATTTCCGAGTCATAATCGGTCTCCATAGGCATGTGATCCAATCTCCACAGTCGTTCCAGGTCGAACTCGGCAGTCTTTTTTAGGTCACTAGGTTGGGAATCCTCCCTTCCCAACTCCTCTGCCGCGGTTACATTCACTCTTAATATCGAGACCGTGTCGACCAGAACATTTGACTGTGTAGTATGTACCTTTCCGCTCATGCAATAGCCAAATTTAGTGGGGATTAAAATTACACTACACATTCTTTTAAATCCAGGGTATACTACATCATAATAATGATCCACACTAAGTAGAACATGCACCTCACTCTGATCTCCCATAGGATCTGATAAGTTAACCCCTTTGCTACGTAATGCATGTTCCACCTTCTTCACTCCTACAGATATATATTCTGGTAGGGTGTCTACTACAATACAGGTCATAAAGTTTCTGTTTTTACGGTAGAAATATGATATCTCCGCTATATCGTAGTGTTGTTTGTCAGTAACCCCTGTGAAGCCATGCAATCGAAGAGTCTCAGCCCTTACGATTCGGTGCTTAAGTCCCATTAATACGGACCTCTTTATAAAGGACCGTTGAGACCCTTGATCAAGAAGTACCCGACAAACTTTGTTACTGTCATTACCTTCCATGGGAATGTGTATTGTGGGCAATATAGTGGTGTCTTGCGTGCTACCTAGAGTCAAAGTTGTAGTACCCTCTGGTTTGACGTCTTTGACTTTGTCTGCTGTAGGACACAACTTGTCAAAGTGATGTCATTTGCAGTGGCAACAGGGGCTTAACACCTTACAAGCGGCCTATGCGGTTTATTTATATGTACCGCCCAGCGGGGTGTTTTTAGCCAAAATAGGGCTGTTTACGTGATCATTTTCATGCCTAAATAAGACCCAGAACGTAAAACAATTATCTATCCCTGAAAGGGCATAAACAGAGCTTTCGAATGACACCATAACGATCCTTTTATGATGGCTAGTTTTCTTGCAATAACCGTGCAACGCGAGTGCAAAAAGCATGTAATTAGGCACTTTCCCCATACAATTCCGTATATAGCGAGTGAGAGAGGGAGGGAGGAGGTGGGATTCGTGTCAGTAGGTTCGCCGCGGTGGTCTGGAGCAGTCATACGCTCGCTACTCTCCTGCCACCACTTGTCTCTCTCTCTCAGCAACATTACGTGCTGAAATTGCCACACGACCTATGTCGAGCTCCGCCACATAGTCCAGCTTTATTTAACTCGACTTATGTTGCTCGCCGCTATTTAAGGGTTAAGTATGTAGCAGTACATTGTCCCTGCTTACCATGTTCCTTACTTAGACAACCTACACATAGCTTCAACTTCTTTGCCTGTGCTAGTTTTGTCTCATTTGTTGGGTATTTTACACAGAAACTCCATTTATGTTTGTTATTACTTAGCTTACATAGAATCTGAGCAGGTTTCTTATATGTACCCTCTTTCTTTCCTTTAGTCCCCACCTTCATACTTACAGTTCCCCTCATTTCCACATTCCCACTCCCCCCCCCCCCCTGACACATACATTCTCCCATTGTTCAACTGTAAATTACTAATCTCTTTACTGAACTGAGTTTTGAACTCCCCCAGATCAAACGATCTAACCTTGTCAAGTATTGCCATAGGAAGCTTCTGGCGTAATATAATGACTATCATTTCCTGTGTGGTGAGCCCTAGGGTGTCTAGCGATCAAGTATGGCACTCCATATCAGCCCTAAATTTAGCTAACTCCTCAACCTTATACTGTGGTTCGGCGAGCTTTAACAAGGCAACGACATGGGCCACCTTCAACTGCTCTTGATCCCCGTATGTGGACTTTAATAATTGTACTGCCTCCAGATAGCTATCACCTACTACCGCAAAACCCTCTATCAAATGTAAGGCCTCTCCTTCCATTTGTCCTTTCTGGTAGTGAAACATACGGACATTATCCAAAGAGGATTCATGAACTGTAGACCGAAATACATCCCAGAAAGCTAACCACTCAGTCAATTTGCCCCCAAATGTAGAAAGATTGAGCTTTGGGAGGTGCACAGCGTGTTTTGGCTCAACCCTTCTATGGGCTTCGTTCTCGCCTCCCTTCTTAGTTGCGACAGCGCGCTGTAATATGTGCTTCGCTTTAAAGACAGGTTCATCATAGAGGGCACGATTATCACACTCTGCAACTATCTCTTCCTCCTCTGTCATGCCTGCCACAATCACCTCACTCAGAGCCACAATACGACCGTGTGTAGCCTGGACATTGTCTAACCTAGCTTCTAATTCGTCGAGGTCAGCAGTAGTGATGAAAGTGTTGACATCTATAATTAGCCTATTTAATACTCCCCGAAGTCCCGCCCTCTGATTTTTAGGGGCTTTGCTCAGCACCCCACTAGACGGTGTCTCTTCCTGTTTACTCATTTTGCACGTAAGCCTGTAGGCTATTTACACCTAAAATGGTACAAATACAATGGCAAAATAATAGCCTAGGTAAGAGACGGCGACCGGCAGACTTCTATGTTATGGAGAAAAAATATCACACAAAAATATCAATACCTACTAAAGGGTCATATTGAACAAGATTGTTTTTTTAGGTCAGGTCATGAGTCACAGGAAGTCTGAAATGAAAAAGAAAATTATTGGGGGAAGATGATGGGTGGGATGCAGGACTTAGGTAGGCGCAACGATATCACCCTGGCGTCCCTCTCCAACCAACGCTTTGTTAGCCCTACAATTTTATTATATAGGAGTTGATTTGTGCCCAAATCGAGGTGGACGTCGTCCTGGTCGAGGTCCCGTGTGCTGAGGGTAATTGAGACAAAGTGGTGCCGCGTCTCTGCCAGCCGACACCTCAGGGTGTGGTTGCCAGAGTTTTTAATGGCGTGATATTCCTCCGCTGTAACGCCTCGGACCCTAGTCCGGCTCTCAATCGCTACAATCTTGCAGCTCCCCCCTGACTCTCGCTCCAGATCCAGCGCCACCTCTTTGATGGCGTTGGCTAACTCTCGGGATACGGTATCGGGGCGAATATCGTTGCCACCCAGGAACAAGAAAATCATGTGAGGCCTAAAATGGACCACCTGCCCCCACTGTGGGGAGGCTCTCAGGCTGTCGACGGTGGCTCCAGGCACCCCGAAGTAGGACAGCTCAAACTCTCTATCCCCTTCCGACGCCCAATATGCAGACAGATCCTTGGTGGGCTGCCCTTAGCCTAGTGGCATACGAATGCCCTACAACCACTATTTTCTGAGGTACTGGCGCCGGAGGTACAGGAATATATCCAAGCCCCACCCCTCCGGGGTCCCTGGGCTAATCCCTTGCTCATTGCCTAATAAAATCCCTTATTGGTAGCTAAGTCCCGGGCCTGGGCACCAATTTGGTAAACCATCAATGGAAGTTAAATATCTATAAGCTATAATCCAAACAAAATCAATTTATTCGAATTACACCATATCTAAATTGAATTGGATCTGAAACAAGCTAATTTATATCCAAAGGTCTCACATAATAAATTATATATAGGGTAAGTTTATAAAGGTTAATAATATTCCAGGAATTAACTAACTCACCAAAAGCTCCACGTGGGAATGAGGCAAAGGAGAACGTTTTACCCAATATGGCGGACAGTGGAGAAGCCAGACATCGGCCCTGAGGCTCGAGTCAAGTGAAAGAAAGAACAAATGATTATATGGGAATGGACATGAATACTATGCTTATCTGTCAGTCAGTCATGGCGTCGATGAGAGCGTCGTGATGGTGTATCTGTATGTATTACTGTCAGTATATTGTGATTAGAGGCACAAAAGCTCGATCAACTGAAGGCGGAAATTAGATGTTAACTGGTCGGTGTTCGTGAAGGCTCTGGACTCTCTTCCTCAGAGTCGCACCTTGCTGCCTTGGCAAACGCCAGGGCCCAAATTATCGTACCGATTCTATGTTGCTCAATACGATAAATTATATTAATATATACGATAAATTCATATATACTACATATGACCGTGTCAATATTACTTTAACAGCATATTATGCTGGGGTCACACATTCACGTATATGCTCCCGTATGCTCCCGTACGAAGGTTTATTGGTAGTTGGCAACCGAATACGTAAAACGTAAGGGCTTAGTACGCAAAACGTAAATGAAATTGTGTCTAGTCTGAAATTGTGTCTAGTCTTGGGGGTTGGTACGCATGACGGGAGTAGCCACGCTGGTCGGAGAGGTGGTGGGTGCGGCCAAGGCCGCCCGGTATGTTTTGGATTTCAAATCAGATACGGTGCTCCCGCTCACGTATGTCAAAAGTCGGGAAATCCTACGTCTGACCGGGCGATCGGCTACGTCTGACGGGAGCAGCCCCGTAAGACGTAGCAGCTCGCCCGGTCAAACGTAAGCTGCTCCCGTCAATCGTAAAATATTCCAGTCAAACAGGAAAGTTTACGTTAGTCCGGGCGCATCTGGCAGAACCGCCGCACTGCGGGTTGGCGGGAAGACGCGGCAACGTTGAACGGGGGGGTGGGGGGTATATAAGGACCAGCGGGGGACACTCCAGTCACACCTCTCACCACACCGGAGCAGCAACTAACAAGCCAACCCTGCCACCCTCTGCCGAAAACAAATCATAGCAGCGAAACGACTGCACCTATGGCTTTCATATTTTTACCACATGTACTTTTGTGGACATAAGTCCTGCTACACCTGCCTGACAAGGAATCGCGAATTGTGTTGGTAACAGTGGTATCCCCCACCACCCCCAGTCCCCCCACTCCATCCCCACTCTACCACCCTCTCTCAGCCAAACCCCTCCTTCCCTCTCTACTGCTTTAGTTCTTGTTCACGTCTATAAGCCGCTCTTTATTTATCCCTCTCTCATCGAATCATTGTATATTTATGAATGTTTTCCTAATCTAATATGAAATATCATATCGTTACATACTTCATATCTATATTTACCATTTTATATAAACCTAACAAAATATAAAGTTTGATAATCCATTCGAATATGGATTTTTTTTAACTATATATTATGTTATTTAAGTCAATTACAACTGTCTCGAGACTTTAATTTACTTTTGCATTATCATATTTCAATTCAGTTATAATTATCTGAACCCATATATATCCTACTGTTTGGAGTAAGCATGTATTTCACTGTTACATTTTATATATTATTAAAAGAGATAATTGACACACATACAATATTAAAAGTTATACATATATGTTCACGTGTGTATTCACAATACTCGCCTGTCAACCAACCTCCATCTTAACCCCTTCAGCACGATGGTGCCTTTCTACCTTTGATTCAGTTTAAGAAGGACCTATGTTATTCAGAAGGTCTATTGAGATCTTATTTACCTCTTTGGATCCTACAAGTATATTATAAGCTAAAGAAAATCGTCTAATGGTAACCAAAATATAATGAAAATAACGTAATCGTGTTAAAGGGGGTAACTACAGTAGCTCACACTTATCTATTCATATTTTGTAACTAGTCAACTCAAACACACGGCCAAACACATTAATGTGACATTACATTACACAATATTTTGTTATTTGTTTACTTTAGGAGATTTGGCGTCCTTCAACTGCCTCAGCAAACACTACTCCTTGCGAGATTAACCCCTTCCATACCGGGGTTGTGTTTAGTTTTATTACAGCTATATTTCCACAATTGTGTGCAGATAAGGAAGGATCTGTGGTATTTAGAAGAACTAATTGAGCTAGTATGAAGCCTTTTAATTGTTACATTTCCTTCCTTAATTGAATACAAACTTATAAATATAGCTATTCTCCATTCACTCCAACCATGCCTCTGGCACCTAATTGGTGTTTGTATCGACGCTTATGATTCCCCATCTTATCAATACCTTAGCTCACTGGCCCTGAAGAATCGCAGAACTGATAATGTCTTTATTAGTATCTTTATTAATTCATTATACTAGACACGTGTTAATAATTGTAATGATTACTTAACAATCTACAGTGTTATCCGAATCTTAAGAGCCATGATATATCACATTAAACACATTAATAATATATACATCATACAGTAAATACAAGCAAGATAAATAAATGACAAACCCAAAATGTAAGCAAGATATGAAGACTGTGTGACTTGGCCCACGCTTCTTATAGCCAATCACAGGCCCTTCTTCACTGATTAGACATATACAATAGGTAGCGACGGCATTGCATCTCTTTCTTGTGTTTAAGGTATTATATCTGCGTTATTTATGTGTTCCCTGTGATACTTCACTGATCTTAAGATTTGGATATCACTCTTGATTATCACATCATTATTTGAATTAATTAAATTTATTTGTATTATTCCATAATTTATATATTCATTAAACTAGATAAGTCTTAGTAATTCTAATGATAATGTGCTAAGTGATATCCGAACCCTAAGACCTATAAAATATCACATAGAACACCTAAATAACGTAGATATCATACAGTAAACACAAGCAAGGGAGAAAATAGCGTCACTACCTATTTACATGTGTATATGTGTGGTAGAGGTATTAAGTGTTGAACACACAGCTAAAATGTTTAGAGTTTGAATATTGTCTCCGACAGGAGGAAGATATTCTTTGGTTTTCCTTGCGACACCATTTACCCCTTAAGGTTCATGACGCATGTTGACAGTTTATTGTGGCTCCTTTTAGATGATTCTATACAGCGTAAGAAAGATCTTTAGGAATTAAAAGGGTAAAGATTATCCCAATTAATCTTTTGATTTACATATACCCTTCCTAATCACAATAAAATTGCCTAATTATAGCCAGAACACAAATGAATTAACGATCCTAAAGGAATCTGGCCGAGTAAGACTTAAATCCCATGTAATCTGTGTGAGGCAACATGGTCAACTGCTGGGAACACGAGAACATGATACATGGAAGTGGATTATTTGGTTAATATATTTTCATGTAAACTATAATGTCTTAACAGTTATTAAATTATAGGAATAATAGTCCTATATCTATATTAATCATGAGTGAAGTAGTTTAAGTGATGCAGAACAAGTTCTCAAATGAATGATTATGATAGTTACAAACACAAATACGGATAATAAATTGACAAGTAGAATCTGGTTTATCTTTATATTCCTTTATTTACTACCATTTCACACACACATATTTTTTCTCTCTAGCCATCACTTCCATTAGATATAATGGTGACACAAGGTTACATTGTTTCTCTTGTAATTGTTGATAAATTACTTCAATTAAGTGTTTTAATGAAGTGCACGTCCGTAATTTGTTAATAAATAACCTATAACTTAAATTAACAATATCTACACTGCATCATATTATTATAATTATCAATTTTTAAACATACTGCCTGGGGAATTTAGTATATGGTGAAACCACAACAAACACGTTAGCTTAGGACTCTCTAAAACTCTTTATTTGTGTCTGTATTTTGTTCTTATTTAGCAGGTAGCTGGTTAAGTACCGTAAATAAAACCCAGAGCAAAGTTATTTTTCATTTTTTTTTTTTTGTTCCTTGTATACAACAGGTTCGGCCCTACACGAACACGTGGACATTGTGTATATAATTTATCTATCTATATCTATTCATTAATTTTCATGTGGAAGAAAGAAAAAGGTACCAGTATTTTATAATATGTAACCAAACCTTGCATTTACTTTTCATAGCATGATTTTTTAAAATATTGGATTGAAAAATATATATTACTCAAATTGATAGTGTATACAGCTAGTAGCTACAAACAATATAATAATATTTAGGAAAAAACACTGTTTACAGATATATAACACCGTTTATAAACAAGGTTATATCAATAGTGCTCTAGCTAACCTCTTCAGCACGATGACGTCTTTTTACCTTCGATACTGGCTATAATTAGACGAGTTTATGCAGTTTAAGAAGGACCTGTGGTACTCAGAGTGATTATTGAGATCATACTTACCCCTTTGACTCCTAGAGGTAGATTATAAGCTAAAGAAAATTGTCTAATAGTAACCAAAATATGACAACAAATACGTCATCGTGGTGAATTGGTTAAAAGACGTGTTGCATGGTAAACCAAAAACTTAACCGGTACCCTTATTATTGGACAAGACGATAATCAAATCCAAAACATTTCCGTTGCGTGTTTAACAATACCTCTACCACTCCAGTGTAAATATAATCTCTTTGGAAGAGAGCCTAATTTTATTATTATTACAATAAATAATAATTAAAAGTGTTATCGTATGAACTAGTCTTAAACATTATTCAGTAAAAGAAGGAAGTGTAACAGTTAAACGGCTTTATACCATCTCAATTAACCCTTCACAATAACACAGATCCTTCATTAGCTGCACCAAATTGTTGAAATATAGTTAAATAACAATTAAACCGAACCCTTGCACGGAAGGGGTTAATCTCGAAGGGAGCAGCGCTCGCTGCGGCAGTTGAAAGACACCAAATATCCTCAAATAAGACAATAACATACAAGTATGTGTAATGTAATGTCACATTAATGTGCGTGGCTGTGTGTTTGAGTTGACTAGTTACAAAATATGAATAGATAAGTGTGAGCTAGGTTATCGTGATATTTATCATCCCGTGGTTATAGTAAGGGCGGTGGAAACAATCCAGGGGGAGGGGCTTGTAGACGTGAAACAAGAAAGAAAGAGGAAGGGAGAGACTGGCTGAGAGAGGGTGGAAGAGTGGGGGCGGGGAGGGGGATGGGGGTGTATAGCAATGTTACCAACACAATTCGCGATTCTCTGCTGGGCAGGTGTAGCATGACTTATGTCCACAATAGTACCTTACCCTTTAGGCTACCCACCACAAAAATCCCAAATCCCTCCTACAACCCCCTCGCTGACTCAGTGGCGTAGCTAAGGGGGGGGGAGGGGGCTGTTTGAAATCGCCCCCCCGGGCCCCCAAGAGAAGGGGGCCCCCAAATGGATCTGAAAATAATATTAATTATACTAATAGTATATACTGTATATATAAGTAATATTAATAATGAGTAAAATAAACACCATGTGTGTTTTCTGATTTAACCTCTTTCTTTTCTTCTATCCTGCGACGTCATGGGTATTTAACCTCTGAAGTGCGCATGGGGGTAATTGGAAACGTCCCCCTGTGCTGACGTATTTGAGGTGTTTCCGTCACTAAAATATTCATTGTGCCATTAATAGCATTAATACTTATCCATATGCGCCTATTATGGGTTGATTATAAAGGTATTAACCTGAAACAACAATAAAACGAGTGAAAACAGCGTTTGGATGGTCAAAATCGGAGATATAGCCCGCGAGTTGTATAATGTATGGGTGAGGCAAACTGCTTTCCCGCCAATTTCCCCCAAGGCCACTGAGACACAGTCGATTGATACTCTCTCTCTCTCTTGCACTCGCTTGCCATCAGTGATGACAACACCCTGCTTGCAACTCGCTAATGTTAGCACGAAAATATACCTCAGAATAAGGAAATAACAGGGAAAATAGGTGATAACTGAAGGAGAGGAGGAAAGTGGGGAAGGAGGGGAGGTAGAGGACTGAGATTTTGCATGGCCCAGGGGCCAAATTTTTTTTTTTGTTTTTTTTTTTTTTTTCGATGTCAAAAGTTGATTTTGTTTTCACTCACTCATAAGAGTCTCCCCGCAGTCCGCCGGGGGAACTCTTAAGAGTCTCCCCGCAGTTCTCGGGTTAAAATTAGAAAAATAACGATCACTCTATTAGTATTGATTTGGCGGTGCAAGGGGAAACATCGTCGCTCTCGCTCCTAGCCTCCTACCTGCCACTTGCTTAGGACGCACTGCCTATAGGTAGGCCTAATGATTATACTTTATATACATTACAAAATAGCACTATTGAGTTTGGCAGTTGGTTAATATATTGTGTTTTTCGTAAGCATGTGTAAAGGTTAAAAGGAATAATAAGATATAGCCTAATTTGACAACAAGAAACATGGTGATTGTTAGTAAGTTGAGTGTATAATCGAAGATTAGGCCTACATACAATTATATATAAATATATGAACCAAAAATTTCTGTAATATTTTCTTTTTCGTGAACTGTAATGGTCAAATCGATAGCTATATTTCAAAGATAACCTATGTACTTAACCTTGTGAGAAAGTTGAGTGGTATCAAAGATATTTGTAGAGTAGGCTAAACTTCTAAAGTGCTAAATATTTAGGCCTTCAAGCCCAGGAACTGTGAAATAAGAAGGAACACAGTTGTGAGCATTGAATACTCGTTCGTAGGTTAATCTAGCCCTTTGGCTGGTTCAGGGTCAGGTGCAAACGTTGGTAAGCTTTCTAACAAGTTACTGGGGTTCTCAAGAAGAGGCCCCCAGTATTGAGATTTGAGGTAATGCATAGCTTGATTAGGCCTACCAATGACGCCTATTTTAACTCCCTAACGCCATTGGTGGGGTTGAAATAATATTTTAATGTTATCACGTTTCATGTACATTATTATTTTTTATTATTTTATTAGTATTATATTTTATATTCTTATTTCAGACATGCCTAATGAACGACAAAGAGAAAGAGTTCATCAAAGTGGTATATGTTTTACAGTATTGTACCATCCATTGTACATGTATTCCTAATCCATTAGATAACGGTGATATAATAATTAATTGTATATTAAATTATTACCAGTACCCCACTATTGAGTCATGGATATCGTCAAAATGCACCTAGGTAGCATTATTATTCTAAAATTTTCTCGGGGGGCTTACAGCGCCCCCCCGAACCCCCCAGCTGATTAGGCTCGCTTCGCTCGCCACCCCCACCCCCATCTATAATAAGCAAACCATGGAGGGGGGGCACCAAGCCCCCTGGGCCTCAAAATCTCTAGCTACGCTCCTGCGCTGACTGTCGGTCCCGTCAGAAGGAAAAAAAAGGAAAATCTGTGGCGGCGAAACAACTGCACCAATCGGTACCATATTTGTGTGACAAGTCGCTTACCCTTCTGCCTTCCCCCCACCACACCCCCAACTGCCTCCCACCACCCACTTCTAGCGTATCCGTACGAAGAAAAGGAAAACAAGGAAAATCCGTGGTGGCGAAACTACCTCACCAATCGGCTTCATATGTGTAATACAAGTCAATTATCCTTCTACCTTCCCCCAACCAACCCCAAAAACACCCTCCCACCCATACATTCCGATACCATAAAAGTCTCTGTAGTCTATAGTGTCTTTTCAGCTACTTTCGGGACCATCGGGACCTGATTTCTGGCGAGGGGAGTGTTTTTTTTTACCATTATCCTTCCTTTCTCTCCCAACTTGATAGATTTAGCCAAAAAAAAAAAAAAAATCTGGCACTGGCAGAAGCACACCGTCAAAATTGGCTGGCACTCAGCGGGTTAAAGGTTACAAGTAAAATGCCCCAGAACGAGAAGCCCACCACAGAAGCCACGAACGAACACCACACAGAAACACCCAAAGGAAAGGTCCACAGAACGAAAGGACCAGCTGACCGAGCCAGCCAATTCAGGCAGGCCCAAGCCCGCAGGGCTAAGCAGCTCCAGGCCGCACCTAGATACCCCCTTCTAAACTGACCATTTTTCCACACCTCATGTACACTACCCCCTCGTGTCCTACACTCCTAACTACAAGGATGATGAACAGGAATATACATTCATATTAAAAACACCCATGCCCTGTCCCGACGTTGAGCCAATGCCAACACATCAGACAGCCATAATTATATCTATGTATGTTCTTACATCCGAGAAGTAGATGTTATATATCTTAGAAGTTAAAACACCCACGCCTGTCCCTAGACCTTGTATATCATTTCCCATGACGAGTATAGATATATGTAACCCGTGCTCAGTCGCCCCCTTGCATTGTTCCTCTAGTAACTAAGTGTCTCTATAATATTAACTGCCACCAGTATTGATACGACACAGCGGCACTGTCCTTGTGTCGTATTGTGCCAAGTACAGATCAACCAGGTTTCATCACCTTATTAGGACGACGACTATAATGTCGTCGTTCATCGATGTATGCAATCCTTAGTTTAAGTATTAATATTAACATTCCCTAACATCTTGTCTTGCCAGACTAAGCTTCTGAAGACCATCGCCCCATAAATCTATGTATTCAATCCTTAGGTTAAGTATTTTTATCCGCCATTGTGTTCACCTTTTTCCATTTACTTTTCCACAATTGTCATACGTCTTCCCCTTGCCTCCTTCGTATCCACAGTCCACACTACGCCAATTTACTTCGTGTCATACACCTCTTACCCCAACCAGAGATTGTATAAGATAACCTTGTTACCAGTATCTGTCATAAGTACCCCGAAACAATAACTAAGTACCTCTACGAACTGCCGCTGTTGTTGGTATATATATATTTCATAGAAAACGCAGTTCCCAGGGCCAACTAATAGTATCCATAACCCCTCGGACTGATCACATAACTCTATCTTTTCCAGACTCATATACCACCCCATAGTTACATTCCCCGGTAGCATTTGGCTAACGTATTCTACTGCCTTTTCAAACTCCCATATCAACTGCAGCCTAATGCCACCCCCACGCCCAGAGACCTTAGGGTCAAATTCCCCTATAGCCCCCCTGCACTCCTCCCCTCTCATTATAAGACCCCGCGCTTCTCTACTCTTGTCCGACCTAGCCTCTCTCTCATACCTCTTGAAGATCCTTGAATTGTCCGTTGCTAACGCTCTCCAACCTTTTATATATATACTCCTATCCAGCCTACCTTCACTTAGTAGGCCAGAACAACATTATAACTTTACTAGCCCCTTGCATGCCATCTATTCTCTTACAACCCATTCACAACCCTGCACCCAATGGTCGTCGGTGCGAGGCTAGCCGCCTCGCCAGTAACTAACTTCTATTGCCATACTTCCAGATAAATATGGCAGAGTTAGCAACCCATTCTCCACCACATCCAGCAAACCCTACAATTAACAACCAGCCGAGTAAAACCAGCTAGCCAAGGCACCTTCGGTTTTGGTATTAAGGACACCCACATCTGTCTCATACACAGAGGGTTATTACAAACACTGGTGATATGGCAAGCCCCTAGCCACAGCCGCCGGACGACTATCACAGAGAGAGGGCGCCCAGCTCCCCCTTTTTGCCCACCCGAGGAGGGAGACCCCCACCCCCGCGGAGGTATACCTGGCCCCTGTTTTGACTTCTGAGTCATTGCCAGGTAGCACAGGAATTCTTCCTATCAATGAACTAACCATGCATGACTAACACCTTTACTAACCTCTATTAACTCACAATAAACCATTTACCTTTCTTGCATACTCTGATCACTAAATTAGCACCTCAGCTATACCATAGAATGAAGATTGAACAATCTAAGAGAGACGCTCCTATCACAGCTGTCCCCATCCTCCTCGCAAAGTAGATCCAGTCTCTCTCCCCTAAATACTTCCAGTATAGCCAAAATAGTACCTCTTACTAAGGCTCAGTTATATGAAAATATAAAGGCTTCCTATAGCCATGTGCCACAACAGTAAATACCATCTTACCTAGTCCCCATATCTATTGAGAGCTCAAATAAGTCCATAAGACTCGAGATCCCTACTGTCTACAGGGTCCAGAACTGAGCCTATAAATCTAGCTCCCGCTCCCAGTCAAATCAGTTGAAAGCTAGACACCAACCAGTGGTCACTACCCTGCAGTTAACTTCTAGCTCTGCCCTTGTGTTGTTCCGGAGTTGAGATCCCAAAGCCGGCAGACTCCGTGGCAGATTTGGATAGAAGGACCTGCCCACGTATTTGAGAACTTCACACATATGGACCCCCTGGACGGCCGCGGAACCAGTCGTTAGCCCCCAACATCATGGACGCAAGATAACCAGAACCAGACCCATCAGATACTACCCAAGATTCCCTTTATCAGTACTAGGCCTACATGTTACAGTGCTGTTTAGAGATTCACTAATTAATATTTCTACGAAGTGGCTATCTCTTTGCCCCAGTATAATTCATATAACCATTCAATTAGGAAGTGCTAAGCGTATCAGTGTTCATTATTTAACAGGCGATACTAACTCGTAATCAACCATATGCCCAGATATTATTACCTAGAAGGAAACCCTAGCGATATCTGAAGGTTCGCCCACTGATTTGCGTTCTATGTATTTCTGAGACAAGAATATAAAACTTAGATCAGTACCCCCTGAGGTTACTAGAATTCCCGTGCTCTAAAATACGCGTGTCTAATCTAGTCTGTGAACTACTACTTGTGCACCAGAGCTACCAGTAATAAATCTAACAGTGAGTATGATTCTATAAGTAACATTGATGGTCTTCAGTATATAAACCTGTTGAATTAAAGCCAGTGATCAGAAGATTAATACCTGAACGTTGGAAGTGGGAGACTAGGCTCCATCCAGATCCACTTATGCTAGTGTTGTTCGATTTTATTTTATTGTCTTGCACGAGTATTCTGCAGTGGTATATAAATAAACGTGATCGTGTAACTTGCTACCATGTGGTTTTTTTGTGTTCTCTACTCCTCATATCTTGTATTGTGCATGCAGCCTTATATACCCAGTCAATTAGAACTCACATTACCCAAGTTAAACCTGTAGAAAAACAGGGCATAACAACAAGGATGAATGGTCTCTCCTCTTAGGGAGTTCACAAAATTGAACTCCTCCAGGATGAATTCCGCGATGTTGTTCATGGTGCCGATGAAGGACTGGGAATGGGAATGGTGTGGCCATTCCTGCCCTTTTGTAGTTCCCAGATTCCAACCCAGACCTACGTGGTTGACAAAGACTGTCTTTGTCTGTGTTTGGACAGACGGGGTGTGCCTACGATTGTCCGGAAACGGTCCATGTAAGTCCTAAAAACTCCCAAGACGTACGGCCTCAGCTACGCAGGTCTTGTGGGGTCGTGGCCATGGGCGTGGCCTGTGTTCCCGCAAATCGGGCAGCCCAGGCGGACTAACGGGGACATGCTTACGCAAGTCGCAAGCACGTACGTAGTTCCATACGACTACATTACATCTGATGTAACACTGGCCCCGTCACGGTACGTCTGTCGGGAAGTGCAATAGTCGCAGTCTATACGGGCGTACACGGCCGGACTACACCCGTCAGAACACAAAATTGGCGATTACGCCTGACGGGAGCTGTCGGGAGCGATATACGGGAATGTGTGACCCCAGCATTAGGCCTTTAATAATCTTAACTTATTTACAACATGTAATCACTATGTAATCGTCCTACGGCATGCAGCGGGAACGACCGTGATGTCACAGAGACATACAGGATCACAAAAGAGTCAAACCCTATCGTATTACACGATACGACGAGTCATCCGACGAAAGCGACAACTCCTCACAAACACAGTCTGTGCACCAGTGTTGCCAGATTCAAAAAATAGAATTATCGTATAATGACCAAAAAAGTATGGAATTTGCACCAAAACTATCGTACACACTATTATATATATATATATATATATATATATATATAAATATATATACAGTGCACTCCCGTTATGTAACTTGTATTCTCGTTAACAAAATTATCATCTCCGTATTGCATTAATTGGAATTTTCTTCATTAAACTGTGTTATTTTCCCTGGCCCACTGGAACACCTTATTTATGTCCTGCAGCCGGCCCGTGTCTTCCTGTGTCTTTACTATCGTACTCAGTTTCGTGTCATCAGCAAAGGAGGATACTATACTGTGTCTTGTGTTGGCATCAGTGTCACTTATTACAATGAGGAAAAGAAGGGGTGCTAGCACTGTTCCTTGGGGAACTGAGCTTTTGACATCTGAAGGCTCAGATGTTACTTGATTTACTGCTACTGATTATGTTTGGTTGACGAGGAAGTTGTATATCCACCTTCCGATTTTACCTGTTATCCCTTATGCTTTAAGTTTGTGTGTTATAATACCATGATCACTGCTTTAGCAAAATCGGTGTAAATGACATCCACATTTTTCTTTTCTTCTAGGGATTTAAGAATGTTGTCGTAATGTTCCAACAGTTGCGAGAGCCATGATTATCCTGCTCTAAACCCATGTTGACCAGTGCTTTGTAGTTTTGCCTCGTAGTATTGGCTCAAATATTTTAATGATGTGGGAAGTCGGAGCTACCGGGCGATAGTTTTTTGGTAGTGCTGTAGGGTGAAGGTGGGGTGTAACGAACATGGGGGTGAAACGAACAGTGTCCATAATTTCTGCCCTATCAATAATAAAATAGTTTCCCCAACACCTCAAAAGAAGAAAACGGAGTGCTTGAGGATGACGGGAAACTATTGTATACATCGCGACGGACAGAGTTTTCAGGTCAGTTTTTCTATTTTTTAGGTGATCGATGTAATATTTCGCGTTCTAATATAGTGCTTCTTGACTGTGAAAACGTGCTGATTCTAGTGGTGTGATGCTTAATAGTGAAATGTACTTAGCTGCAATGATATCTGGTGAGAAAGGCTTCCATTCAGACATTTCATTCAACATCATGCATGTGTAAACATTGATGACACGAAGGGGGTGTAGCGATGGGGTGCGTACCGAACTGTTCGGTACACCACACATTTAAATGGCGTTTAAAGAAAAAAAAAAAAAAATCCAAATAATACAAAAAGTACTTGGTTGTGTTGAGCTGGAGTTAGAAGAAGGGAAGAATGTCGGATGTAAGGCGTTTTATGTTGGTAAAATCATAAGTTGTGACAGTATGGAATATAATATTACTTTCTTGAGAATGTGCTCTAAAATTGGCAACAAAAACACTTTCAACATATATTTTATTTGAGATCACCAGTTTTTACAATCTCACTATGCATTTTAATAGTGAAAAGGGTGGTATTTCGATCACTCCCATGCATTGTTCGGACCACCCCCTATGGTGGGTATGGTCCGAACAAGGGGTACCCTTTTTTAAAAATTCAATAAGTTGACCTTAACTACTACTTACACGATTAGTAAAAATCACCATGATAGGCCTTGACCCATAGTTTATTGTGATATAACTATTTTTCAATAAAGTTTGTTACCTGATTTTTGGTGATAATTTTTTCCACTAATAGTTCGGATCACCCCCACCTCACCCTATACAGTGGAGCCCCCATTTTCGCTACATTCATTTTCGCTGATTCAAATTTCGTGGCACGCACCAAATATTCCCAGTTTCAATTTTCGCGCCAAAAGCCTCAATTTTCGCATCAAAATCCCAGCCAAAACCCGAAAAAGAGCAAAAATAATGAAAAATTCGACATAAGACTAGAAAACAAACAAAAACAATAATTTTGTTTTAATATAACAAAAAGAATCTGCCAGGTGATTGCCGTTTAGAGACGAAATCCGAGTGAATCCGAGATCCGATCGTCAAATGCGCAAGATGCCGCCATCTTTGTATGACGTCATCACTAAGCAGACGCTTGCAGTTTAGCTAGTACTGTGTTGACAAAACAACCGTTTGCAAGCGTTTTTTGTGCCTGAACCCCATTATCTCTCGCGTTATAACCTCTAGTACATCTAGTGATATGGATGGTTGGCCTGGTGGTAGCAATGAAGGAATTTCATGTTCAAAACACACAGCAAAGGCCAGTCCATGTCGGACGAAAGCGATTGAAATGCCTAGCCTAGACGATGTTAGCCTAGGCTAGGCTAAATATGACCATGATTAATAATAAAGTCTGAGTGGTAAGTAATCTTCTCATAATACGTATTTATACGTATTTTCCTCATAATATCTATTTATTGGATGTATTTGGGGCGAAATGGGTACTTGAGGGGTGGCTGGACAAATTTAGAACCTAGGCCTAAAAAAGTTTGCATGATAGAAACAATGCCCCAATCTACAGTATTTATGGTTAGGACTGTCATTTAGCCATGTCTACATTATTATTTACAATGCATAAGATTTAGGCCTAGGCTAGGCTACTTGATGTAGCCTAGACAAAAAACATGTTTTCATAGGCTAACACTGGGAAAAAGTGCAATAGCCTAATTGTTTAGATTTGGGCCTTTTTTCTAGTTATTAAAAACTTATTCTATGGTGTATTATAGGCCTATGCTATATAAGCCTAGAAGCAATAGAACTGTTAAAATGACCCGGGAAGTGTATATTAGGCTAAGCCAAATACAAAACTAAGAGCAGTGGGAGGGTGGAGGGAGAGACAATCCTAAAGAAAATGGATTTTGGTAATTTTAACAGTTCTATTGCTTCTATATATCATATAATACACCATAGAATACGTTTTTAATAACTAGAAAAAGGGCCTTCTACTAGTGCCCCGATTCTGGCTGTTTCAATCTTAGCTCTATTTCTGCGGAACCGATTAGGAGCTAAGATGGGAGCTCCACTGTAGATTGTATTGGTGCCATCACTCTCACAGAAGGTGGGTGATAGGAAAGTTGAGGGAGTGGTGGGAGGGTGGGGGTACCATCAGAGGTGAATGGGAATGATAGTGCACTTGTGGATGTATGTGTGGGGAGGAGGCTGTGGATAGCCAACACCTTCTTCCGACACAGGATGATCCACAGGTACACGTGGAAACGGATGTTGACGATGAAGGATAAGACAGTGGTGGAACGAAAGTCATTGATTGATTATGTATGTGTGGATGAACGAATGAAGAAATCTGTGATGGATGCTAGGGTGTATAGGGGTATTGGACGGGGTCTGCCTGATCATTATGTAGTGGTAGCTAATGTTAGGATACAAAAGAAGTGGGTGAGGAGAGCTGGAGGGAGGCGAGAGGAGGGTGGAGAGGTTGCAGGAGGAGTACAGGAAAGACGACTAGGTGGGTTCGACCTGGAAGTTATGGAGGAAGTGGAGGAGATGAGCAAGGTGTTTAAGGATGAGATCTGTGCAGCATGTGAGGAGGTGTGTGGAGTGAGGAGAAGAGGGAGGGGAGTGAAAGGTACAGCATGGTGGACAGAAGAGGTAAGAATAGCTGTGGAAGAAAAGAAGAAAGCATATAGAGAGTGGTTGGGTAGCAGAGGGAATGAAGATTTCGAGAGACAGAAACGAGCGAGGTACGTGGAGAGTAAGAGGGTGGTGAAGAGAGTAGTGAAGGAAAGTAAGAGAAGAGTAGATGAGGAATTTGGAAGGAATCTGAGTGTAAAATGGAGGGAGAGTAAGAAACTGTTCTGGAAAGAAGTCAAGAAAGTTAGAGAAGGTAGCAAGGGAAACAGTAAGGGTGTGAAAGATAAGAATGGGAGAATGCTAGCCGAGAAGCAAGAGAGAGTCGAAAGATGGAGGGAGTAATAATAATAATAATAATAATAATAATAATAATAATAATACTTTATTTCAGACTCACACAGTACAGAGGGGACCATACTGGGGTCCATATATACCTTACAGTAACATAAATATATATAAGCTATTGTACATAGGCTACATAAAATAAAATAAATTAAATAATACCCAGCTTGCTATCATGTAGTTCACAGCACTGCCTCAACCAAAAACAGTGGTCATCAAACTACTGTGTTACCAAAACCACTGTCCTAATTGTGTACAGTACCATGCCTCACATCATTTAGCTTCCGGTACAGTATGTTGCTACAGTACAGTATAGGAATATCGGTTCTGTACTGCACTATGAGGTTCAGTACCGGTATGCTAATTTTGTAGAGTAGCAGACCTGAAATCATTACTTAAGGTTAAATATAGAGCAACTTCCTCCAGTGTGCCTGGATCCTAGAGGTGTACACTATGCTTGGAGTTTGTAGCATTTTAATGATACTGTTCTCAGAAGTGTTAAGGCGCTGAATGAATTTATATGTTAGCTTTCTAATGAGTGATTGGTAACAGTGTAAGTTCATATAGGCACATAGCGTACTGACTTGTACTCTCATATTTTGAGAGCCCCAGAAATATTTTCATGATATTGTGATATGAGATACTTAGTCTATTTACTGTCATTTTCTTATAGTTCCACCATAGTTGTGCTGTATACATTGGTGAGCAGTAGGAGTTGAACAATGTTATTTTTGTATCCCATGTGCACATATGAAATTTTCTTAACCCGGTGAGACCCAGCGTCACACGTGTTGCGTCGGCAGTGTTTAATCACCAACTCCCAGCGACGCATCACGTGCGTCCGACATATAAAAAACACTTACGTGGCTCGTAAGGTAGGAAATGGCGGGAGAATAGGAGGGGGAGGTACCGTAGTGTGTGTGGGAGCCGGGCCAGTAGGTGTGAGCGGGCCGAGACAGCCGCGCGGCTGGTGGTGGTGGGCTTAGTGGGGATAGTTTACACCCTTAGTTCACCGCCACTTTGAATCTTCATTACTCCGGTCGTATGGGAGCTAGAGGCTTGAGATTTATGTGAGACACTCCTTAGGATGTATGCCGTACAATGACATACTCAGTGTTTACCCTAGTGCTCCCGGGCGGGTGGTCATGCGGGGGAGACGAACTATTGAACCCCCCCCCCCCCCCAAATGACCAAAATGAGTTTTTTTTATTTTGTCTTCATTTCTCACCATTCTCTTCCATTTTGGCTCAACACATTTTTTTGAGGCTCCACCCCCCCCAACCCCCCACCGGACCCCCGCCCCCCAAAAAAAAAAATGTCCGAGGTGATTTTTTTTTTTTTTTTTTCATTTCTCATCCTTTTCTTCCATTTTAGCAAACAAAAAAAAAGAAGTGAAAATGGCTTGGGACTGGGGTGAACAAAATATTATAACTAGCCGGGGCTCAACGGGTTAATATTGAATTTCCCTGCATGTAAAGTTGCCTTCGCTGACGACCCATATCCTCATCATCTGAGCGATCACTTGAAATATAGTGTCCTAGATACTTTACTTTATTTACTTCTTCTATAATTTCTTCATACAAATGGAATTTAGGTAGCTTTGATTTCAATAGAAGGTTAGATTTAAATATTATGATATTGCTCTTTATAGGATGTTCGATTCCAAATTTTTCACATACTCTTAATAATTTATCCAGTCCTGCTCCAGAGGGCGCGATTAAGGCTAGGTCATCAGCATACATGAGATGATTTACAATGGTGCTGCCAATGCAGCACCCAGTGCGAGTCTTGTTCAGCTCCAGACTAAGATCATCCATGTAGACGTTGAAAAGATATGGAGACAATATCCCCCCCTGCCTAACACCATTGGTTACGGCGAAAGAGCCTGACAGGATGTTGCCCCATCTTACACACATTTTTTGATTAGCATACCAGAAAATAAGTATCCTAACAATTTAGCTAGGCACTCCCGTTAACTAATTTTTCAAATAAGGTTTTGTGACACACCCTATCAAAAGCCATACTTGCATCAAGAAAACAAGAGAAAATTGAGCTATTTAGCTTGTTGTATGTATCAATCACTTCTTTCAGCACATAATTATATGCATTGGTCTGTGCCGTGATTTTTCTTAAAGCCAAACTGATTGCTGCTGGTGACAATATATGCAGACATTCTTTCTAGCAATATAATTTCAACTACCTTACTCACCACACTAGCAAGTGCTACTGGGCGGTAGTTGTCTTTAGCTGTAATTTTACCTGATTTATCTTTAATGACAGGAACAAGTATTACGGATATCATAGACTCCGGCAGGACACCATGCGTAAATAGACTGGTGATGCAAGAACTAAGTTTATCTATTAACAACTTATCTGCATATTTAAGATGTTCTGCATATATACCATCCAGCCTACAAGCTTTGTTTAGGTTAAGTTTTCTTATGGCATTCTCAAGATCACTTTCAGTCACTTTAATGTCTTCATAATTACTATCTTTCACATATTGAATTGCACCATTAGTAGACCTTTGGTTTACACTGTTAAGTAGTTCCTTAAAATGAGTTTTCCATAAGTCAGCAATGTTCTCTTCACCCGTAACCCCCTCAACACTGACAGGTAATGGTGTGTTACAATTTTGCATGGATCTGATGTCCTTCCAAAAACAGTTAGTATCCTTTTCTGCCAGACTCTTTGCAAGGGCTTCCTTCCTTAATTGGTTTTCATTTTGCTTAATAAATCTAATGACATATTTGGTCCTAGCCTTTGCTCTTTTGTGAAGTTCAAATATAGGCCCCTGTCTGGGCTGACCTACCTCAAACCAATGAGACCTAACATCTCTGGAGGCCTGATACAGGTCAGCCACATAGTCTTGCCAACCTGGCTTATTGAATGAGGACTTATATTTATGGCTATTAAAAATACTTTCCCCCGATTTTGATAAAGAATCTATTACACAATTGTAAAATTTAATAATGTCCTTTCTGTGTTGTGCATCACCACATTTTGGATCCCTGCATTGTGCTACACCATTACCATCATATTGCACCCTATTTAATAAGTCTTTGGTTTTATCACAGTACATTTTGCCACTCTTCATTTGAGATTACATTCCATGGAACTGTTGCCTTGATGCTATTGCTAGTTTCTGTTATTTCCGATGCCTTATTAATTTGGATTGTTAATTCTATAGGTATGCGGTCGTCATTCGTAATGTTGTATCTTATGGCCATTTCTGAGATAGAGTCATGAAAGTCAGAGCTAGAGATTGCATGATCAAGCCACGACCTGGTCTCCCACGCTTCACTAACATATGTATAGCTATTTTCTGGAAGCAGGTTTTTGGAGGACAAAATTAAACCTTGCTCATCACAAACCTTAACATATGTTTAGCAAACATGGAACCACCCAACTCGTGAGGGGTAGCATTCCAATCACCTACCACCGAGTAACACGTTATCTCTAATTCAGAAATTAGACCACCAAGCTCTCCTAACTTTTCCAAATAAAGTTCTTCATTTTCTGCACACTGATACGGTAAGTAAACACAAAATATTGCAAATTTTCTGTGTCCCACTTCCAGCTGTATTCCCGCACACCAGCTTAAATTTGTCTCAATGGTTTTAATTACACTATCTAGGCACGATCTCTACATTATTGCAACTCCCCCTGGGGGGTGACCTGCGATCACGTGTGTCCGTAGTGGAGACCCCGTACCCATGGAAATCTTTATCTAATATGTTCAAATTACCTAAGTCCTGTTTTGTGTACCAGGTTTACTGAAGGCAGACTATGTCACTGGTCCTTAATGTAGATACAATGTCAGGTCGCAGCAGGAGATTCCTCTTTGTTTTGGGGAGTCCTCTGCAGTTGTATGAAGTTACTTTTATACTTGCTGCTGTACTTCAGTGAATTGCTAAATGTAAGGAATGAAGAGCCAGCAAACATAGCTGGATATGGTATGGGAGGGAGAAGAAGAGAAGTAGTGGAGGAGGAGGTGGGGATCAGGAGGTCAGAAGTGTGGGAAGCCATGAAAAGAGTGAAGTTGGGGAAAGCACCAGGAACAGATGGAGTGTGTGGGGAAATGTTGAGGTATGGTGGTGAGATAGTGATAGAATGGGTATGGAAAATGTGCAAACTAGCATGGGAGAAGGGGAGTGCACCCGATGACTGGAAGACTGGCATAATAGTCCCCCTATATAAGGGCAAAGGGGAAAGAGGAGTGTGTGGTAACCACCGAAGAATATGTCTTCTAAGCGTAGTAGGGAAGATATACAGTAGGGTAGTGATTGAGAGAGTGAGAGTGAGAACGGAGAAATGGATAGGCGACAAGCAGGGAGGTTTTAGGAAGGGAAGAGGATGTGTAGATCAGATTTTTACCCTGAATTGTGTTGTGGAGAAGATCCAAAAGGTTATGTTGCCTTTATGGACTTGGAGAAGGCCTATGACAGAGTGGATAGAGAAGGTTTGTGGAAAGTACTTAGAATATACAGAGTAGAGGGCAAGTTGCTGAAAGGAGTGAAGAGCATGTATGAGGGTGCAAAGGCGGCAGTACGTGTGGAGAGTGAGCAGAGCGATTTTTTTTTACCTGAATGTTGGTTTGAAACAGGGGTGTGTGATGTCCCCGTGGTTGTTTACTGTATATATGGATGGAGTCATGAAAGAAATACTATCAAGAGCAGTGGATGTTGGTGTATCGCTGAAAAGGGAGGGAATTGAGTGGAAGCTACCTATACTGCTGTTTGCGGATGATACAGTTCTGATGAGTGAAAATGAATGGGAGTTGCAGGGTCTGGTAAAGGAGTTTGGAACAGTGTGCGAAAAACGGAATTTGAAGGTAAATGCGGAGAAGAGCAAGGTTATGGTCTTCGAAAGGGGTGAAGTCACAGAGTGTGAAGCTAAATGGTCAGGCTATGGAGATCATCAACTCTTTTAATTATCTAGGCAGTGTGTTGAGTAAAGATGGGACTATGGATGAAGAAGTGCGGGAGAGGGCACAACGGGGGAAGAGGGTTGTAGGAACGCTAAAAGCAGTAACAAGAAATAGGGTGGTCAGTATGGAAGTGAAGAAGTCCTTGCATGACAGTGTGGTAATCCCGACACTGACTTACGGAAGCGAAGCATGGACGTTGGTTGAGAGACTCAGACCAAGAGTGAGAGCAGTGGAAATTAATTACTTAAGGAGTGCGTGCGGAGTTACATGGAGGGATAGACAGACTAATGAGGAAGTAAGAAGGAGGTGTGGTGTGGAGGTAGATGTGCTGGAAAGTGTGAAAAGGAACAACTTGAGATGGTTCGGCCATATGGAACGTATGGAAAGCGAGAGAATGACTAAGAGGGGGTACGAGAGCGAGGTGGAGGGACAGAGAGGGAGAGGTAGACCGAATGAGAGGTGGAAGGATGGAGTGAGGAAGTACATGAACGAAGGCGGTGCTGGTTGGGGGGAGGGGCGTCGACTGACTGGGGACAGAGGTGCATGGGGGCGGTTCGTTCGTGGCCACCCCTTCGGGGATCACGGCATCAGCCAATAGATAGATAGATAGATGGGGGCTCCACTGTAGATTGTACTGGTGCCAACACTCTCACAGGAGATGATGGACCGCCCAAGAAGGTATACATATGTCTATTCACCTGTACCAGCACTCGGGCTATACATTTGGAGATAGCGCAGGACATGAGCTCGGAAACCTTTATAAATTTGTTCCGAAGATTTGCCGCTCGGCGAAGTTGTCCCAGACGTTTGATTAGTGTCAATGGTACAAACTTTGTGGGCGCATCCCCGCTAGTTTCAGAATGATTAACCTAAGACGTGCGCATAGGGGGTATGAGACACCACACGCCTGTGCACACGTATTTGAGCAGTTCCCATCACTAACATCGTTATTTTACCATAAATAGCATTAATACTTATCCATATGCGCCTATTTTACGTTGATTATAAAGGTATTTACCTGTTACAGCAATAAAACGAGTGGAAACAGCGTTTGGATGGTCAAAATCGGCGATACAGGCCGGGAGTTACATAACCAAAGGCTGAGGCAATCTCCCTCCCCTCCACTCCTCCCCACGTCTGGAGAGAGATTGTCGATCGATACTCTCTCTCTCTCTCTTGCACTCGCTTGGTAACAGTGATGCCAACGCCCTGCCTGCAACTCGCTAATGTTATCACGAAAATAGACCACAGAATAAGGGAATAACAGGAAAAATAGGTGATAACTGAAGGAGGGGGGGAAGTGGGGAAGGAGGGGATGTGGAGGAGTGATCTTTGGCATGGCCCAGGGGCAAAAAAAAAAAAGAAGGGTTCAAGTTTTTTTGGGGTGTTTTAAATGGATTTTTTTAGGACCAGGATCTTAAGAGTCTTCCCGCAGTCGCCCGTGGAAACTCTTAAGAGTCTTCCTGCACTTGCCGGGTTAAAGAGCAACGCAGCACAGCAAATGCTAGATTCTAGAAATTGTTATTGGTCATACACAACTCTCAGAGCCCCAAGGGCAAAATGGATTTACCGAAAGAATGATAGGCATTTTGAAATCGTGCCTGAAAAAGGTTCTTCACAAGTCAAGAGTCACCTTGGATGAGTTAAGAACTGTTGTCACAGAGATAGAAACAAGAGTCAACAATGGGCGGGTGCCTAACCCCGAAAGGGGTTGAAATAGGGGAGCTATCCCCCCGCCAAAGGCGGCTTTCTAGGGCCTTTCCTAGCTGATGCTGAGAGGATTGGGTTCTAGTCATGTGGTGATGGGCTGGTCTATTAGAGTGAGAACTAAGCAATCTCTGCCATACCCATAGCTTACTCTGACTGTTCCTTTTACTTATATATTTTCTAGATCTCCAGTGACGGCGTCTCTTCCGTGGATTGACCTCCCAATCTACCAAGATTGGAAGCCAAAGCGTCACATCTCTCCTTTGCCCCTCAACTTTCTCTTCATAATTGCTGAGGGGCACAGGGCCCTGGGTGGGGCTTTGGTTTCCTGGGCGTTTCCGCACCCTCCTCAGCTCCCCGCCATGGAGTGGCTTCGGTCACCCAGGCTTTATTGTGGTCGGCAGGTAGGGTTCTGTGGGGGCGCTCGGTTATGGCCTTCGCCTTGCTCGGGGCCTTGGGGCTGTTTGGCCAGGCAGCTTGGGGAACAACAACAACAACAACAACAACAAGAGTCAACAATAGGCCACTAACATATCAAGATGACTCCAATTTGGTAATTTAAGCCGTAACTCTGGCTCATTTGTTATATGGTAGATGACTAGACCCATTACCCCGTTTGGACGTGACAGAGGAATTAGTAGAATGAAGCAGACGCACACTTACGACGAAGCTCCCATAAACTCTGCAAGATACTGGATGCCTGGAACAAGCAGTGGGCATCAGAATATATCTTAAGCCTACAGGAGTGGTATCATGGTGCGAATTCTGCTAGTAACCGTCGCAAACCTGAGAAGGGAGATATAGTCTTATTGAAGGTGAACCAACCTCACTCCAAAATGGCCCTTGGCAAAGATCCTACAAGTCTATCCTGATCCCGAAGGAGTAATCAGAACAGTTAAAGTTTTATCTCGAGGACAAACAACTCTCCGAACGGTTGATCGGCTCATTCCTATGGAGCTCACCATCCTACATGAGGAGGAACAGCAACCCATAGTAATAGGAGGACCTAGACCACAACGAGCAGCTGCTGCTGGATCTCAAAGAAATTGGCGTGATTTGTTAGCCGCAGGTAATATAACATGATGCAACACATCATAATTTGCCGGGCCCCAATCTGTGAGAAATAAATAGACTACACTGGTATCTGAGTAGTGGTGGCAACAGCCTTCCAATAGGGTAACCTCATTAGAGTGAACCATTTCCTACCAGAACCTGGTGATTGTAAATATTGTAAAGGATAATTAATGTTAAGTAATTTAGAACTGTATAAGATTACCTTTGGTCCTGATGTGGCGACGTCTACGCCATGGGACCTCCCGAGGCTGCCAACCGCGGATGGCTGCCGACCCTCCACGGCCGAATACAAAATCAACGACCAGTGGAGGAAAACCGGATGCCGGCCGCGGGGAGCAGTTTCGGGAGCCAAACCGTCACAACCATCCCCTGCCCCCTCCCTGGGGGCACGGGTCCTTGGAGCGGCTTCGGTCGCGCCGGGAATTTCCACACATCTCACACCACACACACACATCACACAGTTTTTCCTACACCGAGAAATGACTCTCCGGCTGTCATTTCTCGAAGACTTCTAGCCGGAGACATTGAGAGCAACCCAGGACCCACGTACACATACATATGTCCAACTTGCTCAAAACTCATCACTTCGAGTCGCCATACTCAGGGTTCCGTTCTCTGCAATTCATGCGGGAACTGGACCCACTTCACCTGCACAACACTTGCCTCCAAGAAACACTACACAAACACCTGGACCTGTTCCTCATGCCCCTCCCTCTCCCAGTCAAATCCCTCACCTAAAACCTGTCCACCTCTCCTCCCCAACCCACCTATCCTTCCCATATCATCCACTCCCCCCCCCCTAAAACCCATCCACCTCTCCTCCCTAACCCACCTAACTTTCCCATACCATCCACATCCTCAACTCAACACACCACACCCCATCCTAATCCATTCCATCCCCCATCTCCTGCTCCCCAATCCCCACCCCCACCTCACCCATCCCAACCCCCAGCCCCTCCCTCACCCCCACCCCCCCACCCCCACCCCATCCTCGTGCAGCAGCACCCAACATACTTCGTGCACATAACATTACCATTCTTCAACTGAACATAGATGGCATCAACACAAAGAAACACGAACTCTCACACTTCATCAAACAACACAACATACACATTGCCATCTTACAAGAAACAAAACTCCGCACAACACAAAAAACACCCACATTTCATAATTTCACCACCATCAGACAAGACCGGGCTGTCGGCGGGGGCGGTGGACTCATCACCCTGGTACACAAAGAAATATCATACATAGTAACCAGTGTACAAACCAAATCCCTCCTCCCCCCAAATGATAACACAACAGAAATACAGTCAATTAAAATACGCACTGGCAACACCTCCAACATAACCATCATAAACACATACATCCCTCCCAAAACATCCCCTACAGTACCAAATGAATACAGACCACACTTACAACACATCACAAACACCCCACACACCCCACACATCATCCTGGATGGTGACTTCAACGCCAAGACGTCGGCCTGGTTTGTCGACAACCCCAACACAGACAGAGGGCTGGTACTACAAAACCAAACCGATAACCTCATCATCCTTAACGACATCCATCAACATACCCATATTCCTCACCAAGCCCTCTATAACCCATCATCTCCAGACATCACCTTTTGCTCCCCAGAACTCGCCCCCACAACATCCTGGAGGGTGGTCAGAACCTTAGGCTCTGACCACCTCCCGATCATTATCACCACCAAAACCAGACTCACCCCAGCTAGCCACAAACACACATACACCAATTATAAAAGAGCTAACTGGGAAGCATTCACAAATGAGACAGAACTACACTTCACAACTCTAAACAGTACACCCATCACTAACATCAACAATGCTGTACACATACTCAACAAAACTATCCAAAACGCTGACAAGAAACACATTCCAAGAGGTAACAGAAAAAGACACAACCCCAACTTCACACCAGAAATTCAAAACCTCATCAGACAACGCGACATACTGAAACACTCCCCAGCACCCCACACACAAGACATCACACAACAAATTCAAGCACTCAAAACCCAAACTAACAACAAAATACAAGAACAAAAACTAAATTGGAATAACTTCCTACAAACACTTGATCACAAAACAAACCCCAAAAAACTCTACAAAACACTAAACAGCATCACACTTTCCAACAGCAACACAACACAATCACATGCTGCAATCACAACAACAGACTCTACTCCTTCATGTAAACACTCTCGTCACAAACAAACACTCAAACACTCTCGTCAATCACTTTTCACATGTCAGCCACCTAAAACCTCACAAAGACGACCGACGAGTCATCCGACATAAGAGACAATTCCCCACAGACCCTGACTATACACCCTTCACCAATCACCAGACAAAGCATATCATCAACAATCTCAAGCACTCACCCGCCTGTGGCCTAGACAACATAAGCAACATACACCTCAGACCACAAGGCATACAAGCACTCACTAACATATCAAACTACAGCTATTCACACAACACAATACCAGACATTTGGAAGCATGGTATCATCATCACATTCCCCAAACCCAACAAAGACCCCACGCTACCCTCCTCACATCGCCCCATCACACTCCTTTGCTCCCCCTCCAAAGTCATGGAACGCCTAGTATTACAACTAATTACACCTGACCTACCCCTAGCTCCAACACAACATGGCTTTAGGCCACTGCACTCCACAAACACTCTTCTCACAGACCTTACACAAAGAGCTTTCAACGGCATCAACTCAGCTAGACCACCACACAGATCACTATTAGCCACACTCGACATTAGTAAAGCCTTCGATGCCATCCCCCGCCACAACCTAACAAACAAAATCTACAACACAAACATGCACAACAACACAAAAAGGTGGCTGGCCAACTTCCTAGCAGGCAGATGTGCACACGTATCTTTTGCCGGTCAGTCTTCTAAAATCAGAAACTTTCCAAACGGAGTCCCACAATGATCCGTCCTATCGCCCGCACTCTTCAATCTGTACATGCATGATATAACTACACCCAATACGCCCCAAATAAACTTAGCCTCCTATGCAGATGACATAACACTCACATGCACACACCATGACCCAAAAAGAGCAACAGATCTCCTTCAACCCTATCTCAACACACTACATGGCTGGTGCACTACAAACAGACTAACGGTTGCAAAATTATTGGTAAATCTTTTAACTCGCACGAATCTAAGAATTTCTTCTTCAATCGAGTTGTCAACTTGTGGAATGGGCTTCCCCGAGACGGTATAGACTGCAGCACCGTTGATTCATTTAAATTCCGCCTAGACAAATATCTCGCATCAAACCCGCGACTGACTGCGTTTGTAAATGAATAACTTTATCCTCCCCTCAGTTACTAACCCATATGTCCCCTACTAACTTCCTAGTCCTGCCATGTTAGTGGCAGGGCAGTAGTTGCCTTTCCAATGTTCCCTTACCCACTCTAAACCACTGTATGGACACTTGATCCTCAGTGTTTTGGAGGACAAGCAGCCTAGAAGGGTTACTATATCTGTTGTTGCTTGATTTCCTTTGTACTCCTTTGTACTTAATCTAGCCCCAGCCAAATCCACCGCAACCCTGCTCACAAGTTGGACAGGAGAACACGAATACATCCCTCAACTCACCATAAACAACACACCCCTAACACACACACACACACCCAAAATCCTAGGAGTAACCTATGATACTCATATGACATTCAAACAGCACACCACAAACATTAAAAAGAAACTGACACCCAGACTTAATGCCCTCAGGTCACTTGCTCACACAAAATTTGGACACAACAAAGAAACTACCACCACAGTATATAAACAATACATAAGATCAGTGATGGAATACGCAAGCCCAGCCTGGGCTTCTAACCTAGCTGAAACACATCATAAGACCTTACAGACTATTCAAAACAAAGCCCTGAAGATCATTACAGGCTACACAGCTACTGCACCCACAGATCACCTACATCAAGAAACCAAAATCCTCAAAGTCAAAGACCATCTGGACATGAGAGGCACTCAATTCCTGGCAGCAGCCTCCACGAACCAAGACCACCCACTAATCTACATGGCAACACACCCACAGACACCAAGAAATATTAAAACAACACCCAGCACACGGTATCACACACAATTATTGTCCTCTCTCCCTCCCTGCCCACCCCGAACCAACTTCCAGAAACACATCCATACTCATATCTCTCACCAATCCATCCACTCACTCACAGACAACACGCAGCTGCATGCACGACCTCCCGAAATCCATCCTTCCGAATCCTCCCTTCCTCGCAAGGACAGAGTCCACCTGGCCAGGCTGAGATGCGGACACCATCCAGCTCTCCTGAGCTATCAGAAGAGACTGGATGACTCCGTTATCGACGCCTGCCCGGGATGTAACACAGCACCCCATACCATTAAACACATCATAGAAGACTGCATTTCACACAACTTACGCCAACAACACAATCTACACTCAATGAGAGCTTTGTGGGAAAGCCCGATCGTGGCCATGGCCTTTCTCAGGGACTCGGGGCTGTTCGGCCAGGCAGCTTAGGAAACAACAACAACAACAACAACCTTGGCCAAGTTAATTTAGTTATAAAACCTTGTATGATTAGATTTAGAGGTACTGTATCCGGTATCAGTTTTGAAATTCCCACGCTCGCAGGCGTGATCCACAATTTGTAGTGGTAATCTCAACCTCTGGATATTATGTTTACTAAATCGTTGTGAAACGATATTTATATTAGTATTTATATAATTAAATGCTTATTTTTCATTTATATGATAAAGTGAAGAGGGAATGAACCCTTGGTAACGAATTAGTATATAATTTATTAACCCGGGAACTGCGGGAAGACTCTTAACCCGGGAACTGCGGGGAGACTCTTAAGAGTTCCCCCGGCGGACTGCGGGGAGACTCTTAAGAGTGAGTGAAAAAAAAATCAACTTTTGACATCGAAAAAAAAAAAAAAAAAAAAAAAAAAAAAAATGGCCCCTGGGCCATGCAAAATCTCAGTCCTCTACCTCCCCTCCTTCCCCACTTTCCTCCTCTCCTTCAGTTATCACCTATTTTCCCTGTTATTCCCTTATTCTGAGGTATATTTTCGTGCTAACATTAGCGAGTTGCAAGCAGGGTGTTGTCATCACTGATGGCAAGCGAGTGCAAGAGAGAGAGAGAGAGAGTATCGATCGACTGTGTCTCTGTGGCCTTGGGGGAAATTGGCGGGAAAGCAGCTTGCCTCACCCATACATTATACAACTCGCGGGCTATATCTCCGATTTTGACCATCCAAACGCTGTTTTCACTCGTTTTATTGTTGTTTCAGGTTAATACCTTTATAATCAACCCATAATAGGCGCATATGGATAAGTATTAATGCTATTAATGGTACAATTAATATTTTAGTGACGGAAACACCTCAAATACGTCAGCACAGGGGGACGTTTCCAATTACCCCCATGCGCACTTGTTAGGTTAAGAGTTCCCCCGGCGGACTGCGGGAAGACTCTTGAGAGTCAGAAAAAAAAAAAAAATTTTAAACATCGAAAAAAAAAAAAAAAAAAAAAAAAATTGCCCTTGGGCCATGCAAAATATCAGTCCTCTACCTCCCCTCCTTCCCCACTTTCCTCACCTCCTTCAGTTATCACCTATTTTTCCTGTTATTCCCTTATTCTGAGATATATTTTCGTGCTAACATTAGCGAGTTGCAAGCAGGGCATTGTCATCACTGTTAGCAAGCGAGTGCAAGAGAGAGAGAGAGATAGTATCGATCGACAGTGTCTCAGTGGCCTTGGGAGAAATTGGCGGGAAAACAGGTTGCCTCACACATACATTATGTAACTCGCAGCCTGTATCGCCGATTTTGACCATCCAAACGCTGTTTTCACTCGTTTTATTGTTGTAACAGGTTAATACCTTTATAATCAACCTATAATAGATGCATATGGATAAGTATTAATGCTATTTATGGTAAAATGAATATTTTAGTGATGGAAACAGCTCAAATACATGCGCACAGGCAGAGGTGTCTAATTACCCCCATGCACACTTAAGAGGTTAAGAGTCGGAAATTGAAGTTCCGATCAGACGCCATTGAACTTTTGAGATACTAGGACATGTTTCATGACCTCTCCCGCCAGCACTCCCCGTGCCCGGCCCGGAGTCCCTGACCTTTAACCCTTGTCTACCGAAGCCGGAATCCTCTGAACTACACCAGGACCCTGTAGTTATAGCTAAGTCATTGATAAAATGGTCATTTATACAATGTTTAGTTAGGGTTTCTGAGAGATAGGCTACCATGGATTAAGACTAGGCTACTAAACAACCCTCATCTATTTATACATTCCATGCCATAAGGTAGGCTATCTCATACTTTATTTGTATTTATTTTCTATTTTTATTGGTGTGAGATAGGATATATTTTTGGCCAAATTATCCTCCACATATATCATCCCATTTAGTTAATACAATCGGTCAGATTTCCAGCTTGCCCAGCTTCTTATATTTATGGCATTTAATATACTTACAAGTATAAAAATGAGATATACAAAAGCTAGAAATGAACAAACTAGTGGGTAGGCTAAGCTTGTATATTTTGTTTACCAATACTTTATTGTATACCTCTATAATAGCATAAATGCAATTACCACTGGATCAGCCAGACATTTTACTGACTGTACCTTAATTTGCTTTTACCACCCAATTTATATTATAATATGGGTGGTAAAAGCTAATTGAAGGTACTAACTAAATGGAAGCATACCTCCAGACTTGTTGTTTATCCAAGCATTACATCATAATTATACATGATGTCTGTATTTAAGTATGTATGTACGTATATACTCAGTCACATACCCCCATAGCTGAGGTTGGCCAACTCGAGACAGAGCACGAACTGAAACAACACTTAGCATTCCAATTTGTATGGTCTGGGGACACTTTTGCGAGGATTCTAAGCCTCCCGCCCCTACTACTACAAAATTACGAGTGTCACAGCTCAAAGGGCTAGAGGGCTGAATAATTTATTTGGTACATGAACAGGGTGTCAAACCGGAAAGTTTTTTTAACCCCTTCAGCACTATGACACCTTTTTACCTTCATTCTGGTTAAAGTTAGACAATTTTATGAAGTTTCAGAAGGACCTACTGTATGATATTCAGAGATTTATTGGTGTTGTATTTACCTATTTAAGTCATAGAGGTAGATTATAAACTAAAAGTCGTCTAATGGCAACCAGAATAAGATGAAAATTACATACTGGTGGTGAATGGGTTAAAACTGGATTGAATATGAGATAAAGTAGAGGACTATTGACATGAAGTAGCATTGTTTTGGCCATATTATTATGATCACTTCCAAGGACATAATAACAACTGTCAAACATAAATTACAGCCGGTGTCACACGAGCGCTTTTCCCGGCAATGTTCTATGAGCAAGTTTTTTCTTGCAATATTCTGGGGACCTTTCACATTGGAATCAGCAACTAGACTGAAGGTAGATTATGTTAGCTGGCTGAATTATGATAAACCTGAAATCTTAAAGCTGCTAAACTACAATTGCCCCCAAAATATCAGGAAAAAGAGCTTGTGTGACACCGCCTTTAAGGGGAAGTATTGGCTTTTTTGTCTGACATGTTTAGCCACACTAGTTTTCAAATGTTAAGACTTTCGCCCTATTCTTTGTCAATATTAAGACCTTTCGTGCCATTTAGGTGTCAATATTTTCCTAGCGAGGGATAGCTAGCCTGTATTTTAGGAGGAACTGGCATTCGGCCGGGAAATTTTTCTACCAAAAACTGTACATACTTATCTCAAAGGATGGTCTTTGGGATTTTTTTTTTAAAGCTTGATAGATGTATTTGGAGCAAACTAAAACAATAATATATACCAGTAATAATTAAAAATAAATAATAAATACAAGACAATGTCCCTTTAACTGGTCATATATAGTAATGATAACTAAACAGAAGGGAACAGTTGGACACCCTGACCATGAAGTATCTAACATCAGATTATCCCACCCAAACACTAAACCCTTGACTATCATCCATACCTTAACCCCTTCTGTACCGGCGACGTCTTTTGCATTACATTTGGGCAAATATTCAACTATTTTATTCAGTTGCAAAAGGGCCCCCAGCAATTAACAAGCTTCAAAATATCTCACTTAATCCTTATTACTACCGCAGATCCTTCGGTTAGCTGCAGAAAATCGTCTAAATATAGCTAGAATAAAATTAAAAAGACGTTGCCGGTACAGAAGGGGTTAAGGGGAAGCATTTGTTTTTTTCTTGATCCCCTTCTCCCTCATGTTTACCGCCATTACCTTTAGGATATTAAGACAATGACCCCATTAGGTTGACAATTTTAAGACCCTCCAGCCAATATATTTGACCTGTCTAAGACCTTTCGCCTCATTTCTTCAAACTTTCTAAGACCTTTTGTGCCATTTAGGTGTCGATCCGAGCGATAACAAGCCTGTAATTTTGAGGAACCAGCCTTTGGCCGGAGCCTTTTTCTACTAAAAAAAAAAAAATCTTTAAGGGGGATCTTGGAGGTGTTTTTATAAGCTTGATGGAGGTCAAGGGAATAAATTAAAATTATAATAATATATAAACAAATATATAGCCCCTACTCTCCTTAACCTTTACAGTACCGGCGACGTCTTTTTGTATTTATTTCAGCTGCAGTTAAACGATTTTATGAAGCTTAGGAAAGATATATGGCAGTTATAAAGATTAATTGAAATATTGAAATATTCTGTCATCTTTTAACGGGTAGACATCCTTCCTAAGCCGAGTAAAACCTAATAGTTGCCAAAATATTATGATAAGGATTACCACCAGTACTGAATGGGTAAAGTAGACACATTTTAATACCAAAATATTTACACAATTTCTTTTAGGGCGGATCTTGGAGAAGTTTTGTTAAGCTTGATGGAGGTCTAGGGAGGACACTAAAATAATAATAAATAAATAAGCCCTACCTCCCTTAACCCTTCCCGCCCGGGCTCCCTGTCCTAAGGACATTGTTGAGATCCGGGCGATATGGCCGAAAAACATCAATGCCTAGGCTACTGTATCTTTGTTATTTTAACTGCTAGAAAATTCCCACGCATGTCTAAACGTACTGTGGTTTCCAATATGTAGACTGGCGTTGAGTAGAGCTCTCTAAGTCAGCTGGTTCAGTCGTGATGACGATTTCCGTGGCGTGCATTTTGCCGCAATTTTAGCAATGTCACGAACTATTCAAGACTGAATCTGTCTTTGGCGACACATTTGTTACAAGTGGTTTAAGGGGACCAACCGGTTAATTTAGGCTTAAAAAACTCGAAATCCTGAAAATACCAATAGGTGTTTACTCAACAAGAGTCAACATCCCTTCATACGCCAGTGAAATGTTATTAGTGAAAACCCATTGGAAATCGTTTTTTTTATGTTTTCCAAACTTTTCCTGTAATTCTAAAAATGTTATATAGCGAACTTTGAAATTAACATGCTCAGTAACTACTGGTCGTACGAGGAGCATACCTATATAAATCGAAAGAGCGTAAGCTACTCTAGAACCTCCCATACGCTCTATCTTCTACTTTGCCATGTTCCTGCGTAAAATATGTAAATCTAAAAAACAAAAGTAAAAATGTTCACCTAATTACCTTAGACTTTCACCCGTTTTTCTCAGTACCTATATTGCCGCACTATCGGATGTTATTCTACAGTTATTATTGGATCTATAGGAATGGTGTATATACCATTGGAAAGGTAATTAAAACACTAAAAGGCCTATACAGACAATTTACTCTAGTAATTTAATTTTATTCACAATATGTCGTCAAAGTTGTAATTTTCTATAAATATATTCGCCTGAATCCGTAATCACCTAAATCAAACAAATACACAAAATATATAAAAAAAATATCATAGAAACTACAGATACACCTTTTGTGAGTTGTTTGATCACATAAAACATGTGCTATGGGGATATCTGTAGGAGTTTATCATTTTCTGCAGTGCTATGATTTTCAACATTTGTTTACCTAAATTGCAAGAAAAAAGCAAAAAAAAAAAAAAAAATTTTTTTTGTTTATCTAGTTTTATGGTCATATACACCTGTGCCAAATTTCATTTAAATTGAAAGTAAGACCTGGAAGTTTGTAATTAACTGGTCGGTCCCCTTAACCCTTCCCGCCCGGGCTCCCTGTCCTAAGGACATTGTTGAGATCCGGGCGATATGGCCGAAAAACGTCAATGCCTAGGCTACTGTATCTTTTTTATTTTAACTGCTAGAAAACTCCCACGCATGTCTAAACGTACTGTGGTTTCCAATATGTAGACTAGCATTGAGTAGAGCTCTCTAAGTCAGCTGGTTCAGTTGTGATGACGATTTCCGTGGCATGCATTTTGCCGCAATTTTAGCAATGTGACGAACTATTCAAGACTGAATCTGTCTTTGCCGACACACATCAACACAGCTCCGACGTCTTCTTGCTGCCAGAGGTGCGTGCGTCGCTTCCGACAGGCTTTGTTTACATACGTCGGACGCGCGGCTTTCAAAACAAGCTGAATAGGCTTTCAAGCTTACGGACTATATAAGGACACCCGGGGTCCTGCCCATCTGCCGCAGGGTCCTTATATAACGTTGCCCGGGCTGGAAGGGTTAAGTAGGTAACTGTAGGAAGAACCCGGGCCTGGAGCCCCGGAGATACAAGATGGCATGATATTATCATAGCTGATTGGCTGAGGCAAGTATTAACAAGGAAGTGGACTGAGATTAACCCTTTGAGGATTATGACGCATCTTCATAGTTTATTCTGGCTATCCTTAGGGGATATTATACAGTTTAGGAAAGATATGTGGAAATTAAATGGGTAATTACAATTTCAATTAACCTTCTGATTCCAATTACCCTTCCTAATTTGAATAAAGCAGCCAGAAAACAGAACAAAAGGTGTAATCGGATCTTGAAAGGGTGAAATAAGAAGGAAAATCAAGATTTTAAAGAGCATTAAAGAAAACATCCATAATTCAAATAAGTTTATTGATAAATGATTTACATACAATATATTAATACATCAATGACAATAGCTTTAACCCGTACTGTACCGTAGGATACAGTAATAAAAGTCACCAGCAGTCCCAAGCAATGTGGCCAAAATGACAGGAGAGACCACCTTTTCATCTCAAGAGATGAGGCAAGAATGGATATATCACTTTTTTTTACAAGACTTAAAAAAATAAAAATAAAAAATATTAGCCTTGTACAGGCAGTTACAAGACAAGTACATTACTGACGGCTATAACCGTCGCTGGGACTAGGGAGTTACTTATCTACTGACGGCTATAGCCGTCGCTGGGATTGTACGGGCTAATCCTTTCAGAATGGCTGATGCCGTTTTAATTATATTTTGGCTACTATTAGACATGTACTACATTTAGTTAGGAAGACCCTCTAGATATTAAAAGGCTACAAACTATCTCAATTACCCCTTTTAACCCTCTCCGACATATGACGCGATTTTGAGCCTATTAGGGATACTTTAAAACCTTTGTTACCATCAGTGGTATTTAGAAACCTTTAGTTTAGTTACTTCAACCTCTGCAGTTGTCTTTGAGTTAGCTGTGGGCAGAAAACTAATTTTGGAGAGGTAATTATAAGAATGAGAGAACTCTATTTCTTATTGCTAATCTGGCAACCTCTGCGTCATATGAGTCTGAATGGGTTAACTACCACAGATCCTTCCTAAGCTATATAAAATCCTTTCCATATAACTAGACTATATTATAAAAGACGTTGGCCTCGGTATTGAAAGGGTTAACATATAATATTACAAATTAATACTTAACACCTTATTAGCGGGCTAGCGGTCTATTTATATGTACCGCCCAGCGGGGTGTTTTTAGCCAAAATTGGGCTGTTTACATGATCATTTTCATGCCTAAATAAGACCCAGAGCGTAAAACAAGTATCTATCCCTGAAAGGGCATAAACAGAGCTTTCCAATGACACCATAACGATCCTTTTATGACGGCTAGTTTTCTTGCAACAACCGCGCAACACGAGTGCAAAAAGCATGTAATTCGGTACTTTCCCCATACAATTCAGTATGTAGCGAGTGAGAGAGGGAGGGAGGAGGTGGGATTCGTGTCAGTAGGTTCGCCGCGGTGGGTCTGGAGCAGTTATACGCTCGCTACTCTCCTGCCACCACTTGTCTCTCTCTCTCAGCAACATTACGTGCTGAAATTGCCACACGACCTATGTCGCGCGCCGCCAGATAGTCCAGATTTATTATACTCGACTTATGTTGCGCGCCGACATATAGGGGTTAATGCTTTGTTTACTTCTAACTATTAATTTGCTTGATATATATTAACCCTTTCATTACTGAGGACGTGTGTTTTCCTTGATTTCCGCTACATTTAGATGATTTTAGGAAGCTTACGAAGGGATTTATGATAGCTAAAAGGATTAATTGAGGTAGTCTATAGCCATATAATTGATAGTTGTTCTTCCTAAGCTGAATAGATCATCCAATAGTTTCCTGAATATAATGAAAAGGATGTCAATGGTGCTGAATGGGTTAATAATTAAGTCGGATCTACAATTTAATACGAATTACAAAATATGTCAAACTAATATATATATATATATACAGGGTGATTCAGTAACCCTTTTCATAAATTTAATGGCAAATTCGGGAGACAAAAATAAGAATAATTTACTCTATGACCCTTAGGGTGAGTCTTTGATATGATGGAGATATTACACCTTTAAAGTTATCGATAGATATAAAAGAAAAAAAATCTAAGGAGTGAGAATGAAAATGCCGTTGCTAACTGGCAACGTAACCAAGTAGCGTAACCAAGACTTGGTATCAAAATGGCTGCATACGGTAGCTGGATGCAGTTGGTTTCCCAATTTACAAAGGTACATTACTATTTGTACTATCATCATCATCATTATTATACATATATTATTTATAGTAGTAGTAGCAGTAGCAGTAGCAATAGTAGTAGTTGTTGTTGTTGTAAGGGGAGAAGCGGGCAGAGGAGGAATAAGTGAAGGAGGAGTATGCAAAGAAACAATCTTTAGATTCATGTACAGATTGATTCAAGATTCATTAAGACGAGCGGAGTATCAAAGCTCAAAGTCGGCAGGAAGATCCCTCCTCCTCCACTTACCCCTCTTCCACCACTTACTCCTGCTCCTCTTCCTCTTACTTATCCTCCACCACCTGCTTCTCCCCTTGCTACTACTACTACTAATACAATGATTATTTATAATAATGATGATGATAATACAAATACAGTAGTAATATACCTTTGTAAATTGCCAAACCAACTGCATCCAGCTACCGTATGCAGCCATTTTGATACCAAGTCTTGGTTTCTCTACCCTGCCAGTTAGCAACGACATTTTCATTCTCACTCCTTAGATTTTTTATTTTGTTATCTATCGATAACTTTAACCCTTAATTAGCGGCTCACCACATAAGTCGAGTTAAATAAAGCTGGACTATGTGGCGGCGCTCGACATAACTCGAGTGGCAATTTCAGCACGTAAAGTTCCTGAGAGAGAGAGACAAGTGGTGGCAGGAGAGTAGCGAGCGTATGACTGCTCCAGACCACCGCGGCGAACATACTGACACGAATCCCAGCTCCCTCCTCCCTCTCTCACTCGCTATATAAGGAATTGTATCGGGAAAGTGGCTAATTACATGCTTTTTGCACTCGCGTTGCACGGTTATTGCAAGAAAACTAGCCATCATAAAAGGATCGTTATGGTGTCATTCGAAAGCTCTGTTTATGCCCTTTCAGGGATAGGTACTTGTTTTACGTTCTGGGTCTTATTTAGGCATGAAAATGATCACGTAAACAGCCCTATTTTGGCTAAAAACACCCCGCTGGGCGGTACATATAAATAAACCGCATAGGCCGCTCGTAAGGTGTTAAAGGTGTAATATCTCCATCATATCAAAGACTCACCCTAAGGGTCATAGAGTAAATTAGTCTTATTTTTGTCTCCCGAATTTGCCAATAAATTTATGAAAATGGTTACTGAATCACCCTGTATACAGTATATATATATATAAATTAACAGTTAATCCATTAGAAGTAACAAGCATCAATAAAAGTCAATCTTAATATAATTATGGTAAAACATAATCAAATAATGAGATGCCATCAACAAATAATCTACAATAATTTGGTGAATATTTATATATGTTGATTTTGAATTAGTGTTAAATTTGGAAATATAGGAAGTAAAATTGTCATTTACCTAAGAGTGCTAAAAATAATTATGTTACATACAAGATGGCTACTATTAACCCTTTGGAGATTATGATGATGCATTTTGACAGTTTGTTCCGTCTATCATTAACCCTTATGGCCCGGGCTGCCTCTCTAAAGGACGGAGCTCGTATCCGGGCGAACTGGCTGAAAAGTAAGACTCGTAAATAAAGGCCTATCTCCCTTAATACAAGAGCAACATTACTCAAACATATGGCAAAATGTTCGCCTTACCTTGCTGCGTAGACTGGCGTTAAGTAGAGATCTCTAGCTCAACTGGTTCCGGAGTTATGGCGATGTTAGTGGAGATAACTTTTGCCACGTATTTACCTCGGTGCGTCCGAACACAACCGCGGCCCCAGCTACGACGCCCTCTTGCACTCGTCGCCCCACCCGCAATTATGCCGGGAAGCGATTTGAGTTTTTTATTGTTTATAATGCCATTTATTATAGTTATTATGTTATTTTCATTCAATAAAGTTATTTTTATGAAGTTATTTGTGTCTCTGTCACTTATAGTTAGTTTTATTGTTATTATTATAGTAGTTACTATTATTTATACTGGACTATGGTAATTGATAGTGTCATTTTCACTTTTATGTATTGTTAGGTAAGCCAATAATATATACAGTATAGTGTCACTTTCACTTGTTCATATTGTTATGAAGGTACTTATTATTACTTATGTGTGTCTCTTTCACTTATACTTAGTTTTATTATTATTATAGTGTCACTTTCACTGGACTATGATAATTGATAGTGTCATTTTCACTTTTATGTATTGTTAGGTAAGCTAATAATATATATAGTGTCACTTAATTCACTTGTTCATATTGTTATGAAGGCACTTATTATTACTTATGTGTGTCTCTTTCACTTATACTTAGTTTTATTATTGTTATAGTGTCACTTTCACTGGACTATGATAATTGATAGTGTTATTTTCACTTTTATGTATTGTTAGGTAAGCTAATAATATATACTGTCACTTTCACTTGTTCATATTGTTATGAAGGCACTTATTATTACAGTGAATTACGCGTGTGATGCGTACTGTACTGTCGGCGCGTACGTTCGTTTGCACATAAATTGGAGTTAATTATATATGGGAAAAATAGGGATAGGTACTGGCGCCGACCGAAAGTTGTACTATTTCTACCTTTCATCACCTAAAAACCACAAATATATAACATATTACTGTAGCCTACATATATGTTTTCATAACCTAATCTACCACACAAAATTTGTTTAATGTATACAAATAAGACACAAACGTAAATAAACTCACATTGGTAGTGGTTGAGCAACGCCGGATCTGCGCCATCGATCGATAGCACGGATCGACCGAAATAATAGGCTGGTAAAGTTTGAGTCGAAAAGTAATAAACCCTGTATAGCCTATAGTTTCATATAGCCTACATAGTGTCAACCCTAGTGGTTGAGCAACGCCGGATCTGCGCCATCGATCGATAGCACTGCGCCCGAAACGGATCGACCGAAATAATAGGCCTAGCCGCCTAGGCTTACTGGTAAAGTTTTGAGTCGAAAAGTAATAAACCCTGTATAGCCTATAGTTTCATATAGCCTACATAGTGTCAAGTGAGATAGTTCAATAGCTCATATACATATTAACCTCTGAAGTGCGCATGGGGGTAATTAGACACCTCTCCCTGTGCGCATGTATTTGAGGTGTTTCCGTCACTAAAATATTCATTGTACCATTAATAGCATTAATACTTATCCATATGCGCCTATTATGGGTTGATTATAAAGGTATTAACCTGAAACAACAATAAAACGAGTGAAAACAGCGTTTGGATGGTCAAAATCGGAGATATAGCCCGCGAGTTGCATAATGTATGGGTGAGGCAAGCTGCTTTCCCGCCAATTTCCCCCAAGGCCACTGAGACACAGTCGATCGATACTCTCTCTCTCTCTCTTGCACTCGCTTGCCATCAGTGATGACAACACCCTGCTTGCAACTCGCTAATGTTAGCACGAAAATATACCTCAGAATAAGGGAATAACAGGGAAAATAAGTGATAACTGAAGGAGAGGAGGAAAGTGGGGAAGGAGGGGAGGTAGAGGACTGAGATATTGCATGGCCCAGGGGCCAAAAAAAAATAAAAAAATCAAAAAATAAAAATATATATTTTTTTTTCGATGTCAAAAGTTGATTTTTTTTTTCCCGCCAATTTCCCTCAAGGCCACTGAGACACAGTCGATCGATACTCTCTCTCTCTCTCTTGCATTCGCTTGCTACAGGATAGAATAACAAATGTTGAGCTGAGGAGACGTTTAGGTATAAAGAGTATTAGCGAGGTGATGCGTACAAGTAGACTGGGATGGTATGGACATGTGGAGAGAATGGATGAACAAAATTGGGTGAAAAAATGCAGGTCTGTGATTGTGGAGGGAGCTGCACCAAGGGGTGGACCGAGGAAGACCTGGGATCGGACTATACGCGCCGATCTCAAATCCAAGAACTTGACAAGTGAAGCAGCCCTTAACAGGGTTGCCTGGAACGCCGCCATTAGGACAAGAGACTGAAACTGCACTTATGTGTGGAACACTCAGTCTTAAAATTTGATGTATGTATGTATTCGCTTGCTATCAGTGATGACCACACCCTGCAACCGGATTTCTAATGTTAGCACACAAATATACCTCAGAATAAGGGAATAACAGGGAAAATAAGTGATAACTGAAGGAGAGGAGGAAAGTGGGGAAGGAGAGGAGGTAGAGGACTGAGATTTTGCATGGCCCAGGGGCCAAAAAAAATAAAAAAATAAAAAAATAAAAATATATATATTTTTTTTCGATGTCCAAAGTTGATTTTTTTTTTCTCTGACTCTTAAGAGTCTCCCCGCAGTCCGCCGGGGGAACTCTTAAGAGTCTCCCCGCAGTTCCCGGGTTAAGGAATAGGCTTCACATAATTTAGCCAGGGGAGAGCAGTGGGCTTTGAAGCGACTTTCGAAAGAAGTGTAAACAATCTCGCCTCCAACTCCTGAACAGAAACAGATTTTCCATTTCCGATTTTATTAGCTCAATAAATGATACATGCAATGTAAAACGAAGAACAGTCTTTTAATAGATTCATAATATCCTGTTGTGCTTTAAAGATACATAATAGTTTGGTACGGGAGATTTGTCTCTCTCCACAGTCAACAGTGACGACATCGGAGGGCCCGGCGTCACGCCAATATGGCCGCCCGAAACTCTCCAACAGATAGGAATCGACTCCCGCTCGTTCGCTCGGCACGTACATTTGAATAATTGAGCTTACTTTTCGATTTGTTGCCTCAATTGTGGTTCAAGCGATTTTGATTACGCGTAGATAAATTGCGCGTATTTTGAGGGTTCACTGTACTTATGTGTGTCTCTTTCACTTATACTTTGTTTTATTATTATTATAGTGTCACTTTCACTGGACTATGAATAATTGATAGTGTCATTTTCACTTTTATGTATTGTTAGTCAAGCTAATAATATACAGTATACTGTACAGTGTCACTTTCCCTTGTTCATATTGTTATGAAGGCACTTATTATTACTTATGTGTGTGTCTTTCACTTATACTTAGTTTTATTTTTACTATTAGCCTACATTTTAGAGAGTGTCACTTTCACTGTCATTGTCACGGGCACTTCAATAATCGATTAGTGTGTGAAAATCGTTGAAGCACTGTCCAGCGCACAGTGCCACTTGACACTCGAGGCATTCCCATGTGGTTTTGCTCACTTTGTGTGGCTGCACACATGGCACCTCTTTTGACTAATAACTTTACTACCGGGTGCTTTTAAAGGAAGGGGGTGGAGCTGGTGCTTCCTGAAGAAGTCGGCACACCCTGTGCGGTCCAGCTGGCCTGGTCCTTCAAGTGGTCTCCCAGGTTCCGCATATTTAGCCAGGAGCTCAATTATCACCTGCTTGTGGAACTTCCGCAGGGACTTGTACTTCTTGTCTCCGGGAGTCCACAGACGGTAGATGTTGTAGGCATTGAGGGCCGACATATCTACCGTATGCAGAATAAACTTCTTATACCACCTGCAAGATGTTCGCAGGCAGTCGATGAAGCCCATCTGCATGTCGGACTTGTCGACGAGGCGCATATTTAGGTTGTAGCCCAGGACAGCAGCTGGTTTCTGGACGGGGTTTTTGGTTCTTCGGTCCGCCTTCCCTGTGGCGACCATCTTGGCCTTGTGGCATGTGGTGAGGAGGTTGACCTTGCACTGGTGTTGCCAGTGGATGGAGAGGATGGGGCCACTCTTCTTGTGGAAGATGTCCGTCTTCTTCGTCTTTGTTGGGTAGGCTGGCATGCCCCTCCTCTTGGCCTTGACTGTGCCGACAGTTCCGGTCTTGCGGTCATGGAGGTACTTGGCTAGGTTGGGCGACGTGTAGTAATTGTCGGTGTAGAGAATGTGGTTCTTATGGAAGTGTTTCTTCATCATTCTCTGCATGACAGCGCCGCCAAATCCAATCTCGTGGTCAGTCTCAATCTCCCCACCACTGCCGCTGTAGAGCACAAAGTCCAGCACATATCCCGTCTTGCAGTCGCAGAGGATGAAGAGCTTGATGCCGAAGCGGGGTCTCTTGGACGGGATATACTGCCTGAAATGCAGCCTACCACGGAACAGGATCAGACACTCATCCAGGCACATCTTCTGATATGGAATCAGGTAGGTGGTAAACCGATGACGTATCATGTCATACAGCTTCCTGATCTTCCATAATGAGTCGGGAAGGTGGAGATAGGAGAGCATGTCAAAGTACCTGTCTCTGGGCATGTACTTGCCAATTGCTGGAGTCGTGATGAGGTCGGCAGTGATCCAATAGTCTGCCAGAGCATGGTTCCTGATATGTGTCATCAGCATAGTGAGTGCCAAGAACACATACAGTTCTGCCACAGTGACAGCTCTCCATGCCACCATCTTGGCACTGGTCTTCCTGCCAAGAAAGTTAGCACAGATGTCATGATGGTTGTTGGTCTCCTCAATGAGATATTCCATGACTTCATTGTCATAGAAGCCACAGAAAAGTTCACTGGGGGTAGCATTTGGGCCACAGGGATATGCTGGTGACACCCCGGAACCAACCTGTTGCTCGTCAAAGGCAGGGCAATCTGGCTCAAAATTCGCCCCATCTGCCTACGCAAACAAGTGGGATTAGCGCGCACGTGCACTAGGCACACGTCCAGGCACACGTCCTTGCCCACGCGGACGCCCAGCACGCCCACGCCCAGGGGCAGCGTCGTCGTCAGGCTGAGCCGCACGCTCATGACCTCGCCCTCTAACTCGTCGTGTTGGGACTTCCTCCTCTTCCACATCCTCTTCGTCGACCTCCTCGTCAGGCGATGTCAGGTCATCTGGGGCATTGTTGGGATCGTCAGCATCTTCTTCGGGAGACATTTCCGGTGAAGAAGTGACCGGGCGTGGGGGGCGGGAGGCTGCGGGAGGTTAAAAAATGGGAGCATCAGCCTCGGGAGTTGGGTTCCTTTTGCGGCGAGTCGAGGGCTTCGCCGCAGCAAATAATGCCCTACGATGCGGGGCCTGTGATGGCACACTGTGGGAGGACAATGCCGCCCCACTAGTACCACTTGTAGAGGCCCTTTGCACATCCTGAGGGAGAGATGAAACAGAGGGCTGTGGGTGGCCCGCGCGGCGTCGTGACAAAGGAATGTGGGTGGTTGCTAGACCAGGGTCGGCGTCACTATCACTATCTTCGCCTTCCCTAGCTTTTTCAGCTGCCCTACGTGCTTTCTTGGCTGCACTTTTCACAAGAGATTGTTTGTAAAAGTATTTACCCACTTTCAAGGGCGTACGGGCAGGCAACGGGGAAGGTCCCGGGTTAGGGCTAGGCTGACCACGCAAAGATGGCGACAGGGTAGGCCTAGGCTCTAGCACACTCGGAAGTTCGACTGCACCTTCCTGCAACACTTCCACATCAGGATCATCACTACTATCCCCTCCCTCAAACAGGTCAACATTGTCATCATCCCCAAACCCCACAAAATCCTCGTCTTCACTTGCACTGGTAATAAACTGTTCTTTATCAACTAAGATTTCGCCACTGCTTTCTTCAAAGGCAAAACGTTCTCTCTGTATAGCACTGTCACTCAACAATACCTTCACTTTCTTGCATTGAGCCTTTTTCTTGCTTGCAACAGGCGTCGATGTAGCGAGCGGGGTAGCACTGGGGTGCGCGGGAGGTTGCACACAATCGGACACGTCGGAATTCATGATTTAACTATAACTCTGCATGGCGGTCACGCGGGAACTAATAACAGTAGTAGTTCAGGCTTGGTGGCGTGCGATCGCCCCTGCAAAGTAAATTTTCACCGTGCGAATTTTAAAGCACGCTTTAAAGCATAGGGATTTTAAAAGGACACCCGTGTTCCGGCCCATCTGCCGCGCTGTCATTTTAAAATGACACCCGGGCCAGAAGGGTTAAACGATAATATATCATTTAACCCGGGAGCTGCGGGGAGACTCTTAAGAGTTCCCCCGGCGCACTGCGGGGAGACTCTTAAGAGTCAGAGAAAAAAAAAATCAACTTTTGACATCGAAAAAAAAAAAAAAAAAAAAAATTTTTTTTTTTTGTTTTTTTTTATTTTTTTTTTTTGGCCCCTGGGCCATGCAAAATCTTAGTCCTCTACCTCCCCTCCTTCCCCACTTTCCTCTCCTTCAGTTATCACCTATTTTCCCTGTTATTCCCTTATTCTGAGGTATATTTTCGTGCTAACATTAGAAATCCGATTGGAGGGTGTGGTCATCACTGATAGCAAGCGAGTGCAAGAGAGAGAGAGAGAGTATCGATCGACTGTGTCTCAGTGGCCTTGGGGGAAATTGGCGGGAAAGCAAATTGCCTCACCCATACATTATACAACTCGCGGGCTATATCTCCGATTTTGACGATCCAAACGCTGTTTTCACTCGTTTTATTGTTGTTTCAGGTTAATACCTTTATAATCAACCCATAATAGGCGCATATGGATAAGTATTAATGGCACAATGAATATTTTAGTGACGGAAACACCTCAAATACGTCAGCACAGGGGGACGTTTCCAATTACCCCCATGCGCACTTCAGAGGTTAAGGAGGATCTGTGGGAATCATGAGAGGATAAACTATCTCAATAAACCCACTAACTTCCATATACCTTTCCTAATCTGAATACAATGGTCTGATAATAGTCAGAAACCAAGAACTAAATGCATCATCAGGTCTTCAAAGGATTAAATAAAGTATTTTATGTATGTCAAAGAAGTAGACTGCAACCAATACTATTGTCAATAACACTTCCCCGTATGGGATGGGGTAAAGTATTCCCTCTGCATCCTACTGTGTGGCATAATAATTATATTAATAAATTATATACAAAATTGGGAATACAAGTACTCTATGTGTAGGCTGTCATTTTGTATTACCATGTTGCATATCCATTTAGTAATGTATCATAGTCTTTAATTATTTTACAACACCTCAAATAGTCCATAATATAAACACTACATTAGATATGAAGGCTCTTTAATTAACCCTCAGAAGATAAACACACATTTTAGCAGTTTATTCTGGCTATCATAAGATGATTTAGGAAGGATCTGTCTGAATGAAAAGAATAAAGGCTATCTCAATTAACTCTTTGACATTCCCCCTATCCTCCTCCTCCATCATACAGACACAGAGTATTAGTTAAGAACCCTATGACAGCAAAGCACGTGGAGTTAAATAATGACAAGGCAGAAATAATGGCAGTTGAACTCAATGATATAGAAGGAAAAAAGCTAGACATAGCAGTAGCTTACATGCCACCAAAGACCAGAGCATGGAGGGAGTTGGAGTTTGAGGAGATGGTAGAGGATATGATTCAGTCGTTGAGAAGATTGCTTTTAAGGAAGAATCGATTGATCTTGGTAGGAGATTTCAACTGTCGTGAGGTTGATTGGGAATCGGGAGATGCAGGGCCAAATCAGAGATCTTGGGGAAGTCGGCTAGTGGAGTTGGTTACGGAAAATGTACTTGCACAACATGTGAAGGAAAATACAAGAATGAGGGGTAATAACGAACCTTCTAAACTCGATCTGATTTTTACAAAAGATCCTCACGAAATTAGTGATATAAACTATCTATGTCCTGTAGGTAAAAGTGATCACCTATTACTAAAATGGAAGTTGACCTCGAGTAATGCCAATAGATTAGACAATAGTTACATAAATGACAGTTTAAATTATAGTAAAGCTGATTATGTATCCTTGAAAAGATATTTAGAGGGAGTAGATTGGGATCTTATTTTGAAGGAACGGGACGTACAAGGTAAATATAGTAGATTCCTCGAAATTTATAGAGTAGGAACCAATCTGTTTGTCCCAAGATATAAAACTGGAAATTTTACTAAGCAGAAAGATTGGTTTAATTTGAAATGCAAAAGAGCTTTGGGTAGGCGTGATGCAGCTTGGGCTTGATTAAGAAAAAGGAACACTGAGAGTAATCGGAATAAATATAAACAGGAGAGGAATAGATATGTTAACATAATTAGGCAAGTTAAAATGAACTATGAGAAGAACATAGTAAATAAATGTGAAAGTGACCCTAGATTATTTTATAAATATAAAAACAGTAAGTTGAAGGTAAAGAAACAAATTACTAAATTAAGAGTTGATGCTAGGACGTATGAAAATGTATCGGACATGTGTGAGGTAATGAATAACAAATTGAGGTCAGGTTTTACTAGAGAGGAAGGTTTTGACGAACCACAGGCGGGAGTACTGGAGAGTGGTCTTAGTAAGATTGAAATAACTAGAGATGAGCTGTTATCTGCGATGAGAGGACTTGAAGTAAGATAAGCTATGGGACCGGATGAAGTGTCTGCCTGGGTTTTAAAGGAGTGTGCAGAGCAATTAGTGGAGCCAGTGAGGGACATAATTCAAGCTTCCTTAGATAAAGGACAGGTTCCTGTTGAATGGAAAAGAGCTAATATCATTCCGATATACAAGAATGGAAACCCTGAGGACCCTCTAAACTATAGACCAGTTTCACTTACTAGTATTGTATGCAAGATTTGTGAAAAGCTAATTAGGAAGAGATGGATGAAAATGTTGGAGAGAAAGAAGATAATAACCCCAAAGCAATTTGGATTCAGAGAAGGGACATCTTGTGTTACCAGTTTGCTATGTTATTACAGTAGGGTGATAGTTGTACTCCAAGAAAGAGGCGGATGGGTGGACTGCATCTACTTAGACCTTTCCAAAGCATTCGATAAGGTACCACATAAGAGATTGTTATCTAAGCTTGAGACGCTAGGATGTGTCAGGGGGAGTTTGCTGAAATGGATGGAGAGCTATTTAACAGATAGGGAAATGAGGACCAACATTAGAGGAACTTACTCATCGTGGCGGAAAGTTGAGTGGTGTGCCGCAGGGATCTGTGTTGGCACCTCTCATGTTCCTTATGTACGTGAATGACCTGCCGATAGGCATAAACTCTTACATGTCAATGTTTGCAGATGACGTAAAAATTATGAGACAAATAACAAATAAAAGTAGTTGTGAGGAGCTGCAAGGGGATTTAGATAAAATATACGAATGGAGCACCAAGTGGAAAATGAAATTTAATATAAGTAAATGCCATGTGTTAAATATGGGAAGAAGTGTGAATAGACCAAATTGGGAGTACAGGATGGGAGATAATATAATTAGCAAGGCCGAAAAAGAAAAAGATTTAGGGTTGATTATACAAGATAATTTGTCGACAGAGAAACATATTAACAAGCTCTTTAGCGGAATGTATGCAATGGCTGGGAATATGAAAGTTGCTCTGAACTACTTGGATGAGACCATGGTAGCGAAAATTATGAAGAGTATGATTAGACCAAGATTGGAGTATGCAGCAGTGGTGTGGTCCCCGCATCTAAAGAAGCATATTCACAAGTTAGAAAGAATCCAGAGAGCAGTCACTAGATTGGTTCCAAGTCTCAGAGAACTGCCATATGAAGGGAGGCTAGACAAATTAAATCTACCGACTCTAAAAGAGAGGAGAGAGATGGAAGACATGATAATGATGTACAAATGTACCCGGGGGCTGGAGAGGCTGGATAGGGAGGATATATTAATTATGGATACAGGAATAACTAGAGGCCACAGCTGCAAAGTAAAAAGACCTACCTGCAAGAACGATATCAGGAAGTTTAGCTTCCCCTATAGATGTATTGACAAATGGAATGGGCTGGAGGAGGAGGTGGTAGGGGCAAGGAACATCCATATTTTCAAGAAATTTTTTGATAAAAAGTATACTGAGAGACGGGACAACACGAGCTTAGCTCAACTCCTGTAAACTACAATTAGGTAAATACAATTAGGTAAATACAACACCAGCCTGGACCGAGATTCCGGAGAGAGCACATCTATGTCACGCTCCCTCCCGTCTCCTCCCCCACCACTCCCGTCACAAATATACAGTTTCACACTGGATATTTTGTATTTACACCTATTTTCTGGTTGTTGAATCATCACATGTATATATACATATGGAGTATTATTATTGTTATAGATGGTAAATATAAAAAATTCTGTCAAAATTGAAGCTAATTAATTATCATACGCAGCCCTTTAAAAAACATGAATGACGCTCTCCTCGAGTTTACCCTTAGATCGATGACGTATTTCGTTTTTGTTTTCTGTCCATCTTTAGCCAATTTTATTCAGATTAGGAAGGGCATATATGATGTCAAAAGAATTAATTGAGATAGTATTTAACCTTATAATTCCCACAGATTCTTAACCCTTTGAGTACCAGCAACGTGAGTTATACATTATTCTAGCTATATTTAGACAATATTTTGTAGCTTAACCTCTGAAGTGCGCATGGGGGTAATTAGACACCTCTGCCTGTGCGCATGTATTTGAGCTGTTTCCATCACTAAAATATTCATTTTACCATAAATAGCATTAATACTTATCCATATGCGCCTATTATAGGTTGATTATAAAGGTATTAACCTGTTACAACAATAAAACAAGTGAAAACAGCGTTTGGATGGTCAAAATCGGCGATACAGGGCGGGAGTTACATAATGTATGGGTGAGGCAACCTCCTTTCCCGCCAATTTCCCCCAAGGCTGGAGAGACACTGTCGATCGATACTCTCTCTCTCTCTCTTGCACTCGCTTGCTAACAGTGATGACAATGCCCTGCTTGCAACTCGCTAATGTTAGAACAAAAATATACCTCAGAATAAGGGAATAACAGGGAAAATAGGTGATAACTGAAGGAGGGGAGGAAAGTGGGGAAGGAGGGGGGGGAGAGGAGTGATATTTTGCATGGCCCAGGGGCAATTTTTTTTTTTTTTTTTTTTTTTTTTCGATGTTCAATTTTTTTTTTCTCTGACTCTTAAGAGTCTTCCCGCAGTCCGCCGGGGGAACTCTTAAGAGTCTTCCCGCAGTTCCCGGATTAAGAAATATGTGGTAGTTAAAAGGGTTGGTTGATAGTTTGAAGTCTTTTGTTACTAAAGGTCCTTCTTAAGCTGAATAAAATCGCTTAAGCATTGCCAGAATACAATTTAATGGATGTCACCAGTACTCAACGGGTTAAATTGTATAAAATCCTCTAATGATAGCCAGAAGAGTCAAAATCTTCATGGGGTTAAAAGAATTGACCAAAACCAATTAAACTAACTGTCTTGACAAACGGGCAAGGTCAAACCATAATAACCAATCTTATAAGTCCCTAAATAAATGGACATGGGTTGAAGAAAGCCTTCTGAGCATGGAGGTGATTAATTCATGGTCACCCCCTCTAGAATCACAAGGCATCTGGCACTAGCTAGGTAGACTAAGAACTAACAGTCACCCATACTTTCCAAGGTTATCCAGCTGTTTCTTTTGTTTTTATCGCTCGTCAACATCACTTGCTCATTTGGCTCGCAATAAATGACACCTGGCTAACCTTGGAAACTCAGGATTTGTGTTGTGATGTGGCTTGCCAGTTGATGTTTCAGTGATAACAAATGTTTGCGATGAGTTCTCTTAAGGGGAGGCATTTGTTTTTTTCTGGACCCTCTTCTCCCTCATGTTAATCCCTATAATTTTTTAAAATTTTGTTTGTCTCATTAGTTTATAGATTTATAGACCTGTCACATAATTTCTGTGTCAATATTAAGACCTTTTGTGCCATTTAGGTGTAATTTTTTTCCTGGCAAGCGATAGCCAGCCTGTAATTTTGGAGGACCTAAAGGTTAAGGAAATTTTTCAATAACAAAATATACACATTTATCTGAAAGGGGGATCTTGGCAATGTTTTTTTCAAGTTTGATGGAGGTTTAGGGAGTAAACTAAAATAATAATTAATATATAAAGAAAGAATTAAATTAATAAACCTTACCCCCTTACATGACTTTTTTCTTAATGTGATTGTGAAGGTGATTCTTCTGTGAGAAACAATCATGACTGATCTTGCTTGAAAGTTTTCATTCCCTAATGTCTTAGTATATGTCGGGCTAAGTCATTTTTTTGTGAGAAACCTTTACCACAATGATCACATTTGAATGGTTTTACTCCTGAATGTACTAGTAGATGTTTGGTGAGGTTACCCATAAGTGAGAAACCTTTATGACAATGCTCACACTTGAATGCTTGTACTCCTGAATGTACTAGTAGATGTTTGGTGAGGTTACCCATAAGTGAGAAACCTTTATGACAATGTTCACACTTGAATGGTTTTACTCCTGAATGTACTAGTAAATGTGTGGTGAGGTGACCCTTCTGTGAGAAACTCTTATCACAATGATTACACTTGAATGGTTTTACTCCTGAATGTACTAGTAAATGTTTGGTGAGGTCACCCATAAGTGAGAAACCTTTACCAGAATGATCATACTTGAACGGTTTTACCCCTGAATGTACTAGTAAATGTCTGGTGAGGTTACCCTTAAGTGAGAAACATTGATCACAATGCTCACACTTGAATGGTTTTACTCCTGAATGTACTAGTAAATGTCTGGTTAAGCTACCCTTATGTGAGAAACTCTTATCACAATGATTACACTTGAATGGTTTTACTCCTGAATGTACTAGTAAATGTTTGGTGAGGTCACCCATAAGTGAGAAACCTTTACCAGAATGATCACACTTGAACGGTTTTACCCATGAATGTACTAGTAAATGTCTGGTGAGGTTACCCTTAAGTGAGAAACATTGATCACAATGCTCACACTTGAATGGTTTTACTCCTGAATGTACTAGTAAATGTCTGGTTAAGCAACCCTTATGTGAGAAACATTGATCACAATGCTCACATTTGAATGGTTTTACTCCTGAATGTACTAGTAAATGTTTGGTGAGGTTACCCTTATGTGAGAAACATTGATCACAATGCTCACACTTGAATGGTTTTACTCTTGAATGTACTAGTAAATGTGTGGTGAGGCTAACCTTCTGTGAGAAACATTTACCACAATGCTCACACTTGAATGGTTTTACTCCTGAATGTACTAGTAAATGTGTGGTGAGGCTAACCTTCTGTGAGAAACATTTACCACAATACTCACACTTGAATGGTTTTACTCCTGAATGCACTAGTAAATGTCTCCTGAGGTTACTCTTATGTGAGAAACCTTTACCACAGACCTTACACTGATGTTTCTTGTCTTTTTGCTTTAGGGTTCCTGTGTCATGGATTTCTTTTTCATAATTGTCATCAGAACTCTCACATGAATTAGTTACCAAAATATCATGTACACAGTATATGGGTTGAATTTGACCAATCTTCTCTTTTCCATTCTCTAAAACTTCCTCAAATCCTTCAAAGTCCCACTCTTCCTCTTCACACTTAATTTCAATGGTTCCTTCAAAGTCCCACTCTTCCTCTTCACACTTAATTTCATTGGTTCCTTCAAAGTCCCACTCTTCCTCTTCACACTTAATTTCATTGGTTCCATCAAAGTCCCATTCTTCCTCTTCACACTTAATTTCATTGGTTCCTTCAAAGTCTAATCCTTCATCTTCACATTGTGTTGTCTCTTCACTCTCCAACTTCACAAGTGAACCTTCCTCCAACATCTCCATCATAACTCTTCTGGACAGTAATTGTTTATTTACAGAGTTATTGTATGGTAGCTAACATGAATTTTAAACTATTTAAAAACTATTCAAAGCCTAAGATCCAATATTAAGATGTGATCATACTAAAAACAGCTATTATTGACCAATCGATTGATAAATTAAGTTGCTTCTTCCTGATGAGTAACTTCATTGGTGAACCTGGAACAAGAACTGTCATTAGTTTACAAGTCATCGTTGTATTAAATATGTATATTTTAACTATTGTTGGGAGAGTAAAGCCAGAGTTTTGTTGTTAATTGTACAACATAATGCAAGATTCATTTGATTTTGCATGTATAATATGCAATGCACATTTTCAAAATATAGTTATCCATTATATATTTATTACTTTATTCTTAATTTGTTATAGTAATTAAATATACATTAGTTTCTTAGATGCATAGTATGTGTGAGAAATAAATTGACTACACTGGTATCTGGGGAATGTTGGCAACAACCTTCCGATAGGGTAACCTCACTAGAGTAAACAATTTGCTACCAGAACCCGGTGATTGTATATATTGTAGAGATTAATTAATGTTAGGCAATTTAGTACCGTATAAGATTCCCTTGATCAAGTTAATTTAGTTATAAAACCTTGTAGAAATAAGTTTAGAAGAACTGTAAAGAGGATCAGTTTAAATATTCCCGCGACCGCATACGCGATCCACCGTTTGCTTTAGGGTCGTTAATATCTTGATATTATGTTCACTAAATCGTTGTGAAACGATGTTCACCTTTATAATTATATAATTTAAATGCTGATAATTATTTATATGATTTCGTGAAGAGGGAATGAACCCTTGGTAACGAATTAATATATAGTTTATTTAAGAGTCGGAAATTGAAGTTCCGATCAGACGCTAGTAAACATCTGAACGGTAGAGAAGTGTCCCGTGATCTCCTCCACCACAATTCCCATGCCCGGCCCAGAGTCCTGACCTATAACCCTTATCTACCGAAGCCGGAATCCTCTGAACTAAACCAGGTCCCTAGTTATAGCTCTATCTATCTATCTATTGCCTGACGCCGTGATCCCCGAAGGGGTGGCCACGAACGAACCGCCCCAATGCACCTCTGTCGCCAGTCAGTCGACGCCCCTCCCCCCAACCAGCACCGCCTTCGTTCATGTAGTTCCTCACTCCATCCTTCCACCTCATATTCGGTCTACCTCTCCCCCTCTGTCCCTCCACCTCGCTCTCGTACACCCTCTTAGTCATTCTCTCGCTTTCCATACGTTCCATATGGCCGAACCATCTCAAGTTGTTCCTTTTCACACTTTCCAGCACATCTACCTCCACACCACACCTCCTTCTTACTTCCTCATTAGTCTGTCTATCCCTCCATGTAACTCCGCACGCACTCCTTAAGTAATTCATTTCCACTGCTCTCACTCTTGGTCTGAGTCTCTCAACCAACGTCCATGCTTCGCTTCCGTAAGTCAGTGTCGGGATTACCACACTGTCATGCAAGGACTTCTTCACTTCCATACTGACCACCCTATTTCTTGTTACTGCTTTTAGCGTTCCTACAACCCTCTTCCCCTGTTGTACCCTCTCCCACACCTCTTCATCCATAGTCCCATCTTTACTCAACACACTGCCCAGATACTTAAAAGAGTTGACGATCTCCATAGCCTGACCGTTCAGCTTCACCTCACACTCTGTGACTTCACCCCTTTCGAAGACCATAACCTTGCTCTTCCCCGTATTTACCTTCAAATTCCGTTTTTCGCACACTGTTCCAAACTCATTTACCAGACCCTGCAACTCCCATTCATTATCACTCATCAGAACTGTATCATCCGCAAACAGCAGTATAGGTAGCTTCCACTCAATTCCCTCCCTTTTCAGCGATACACCAACATCCACTGCTCTTGATAGTATTTCTTTCATAACTCCATCCATATATACAGTAAACAACCATGGGGACATCACACACCCCTGTTTCAAACCAACATTCAGGTCAAAGAACTCGCTCTGCTCACTCTCCACACGTACTGCCACCTTTGCACCCTCATACATGCTCTTCACTGCTTTCAGCAACTTGCCCTCTACTCCGTATATTCTAAGTACTTTCCACAAACCTTCTCTATCCACTCTGTCATAGGCCTTCTCCAAGTCCATAAAGGCAACATACACCTTTTGTTTCTTCTCCAGATACTTCTCCACAACACAATTCAGGGTAAAAATCTGATCTACACATCCTCTTCCCTTCCTAAAACCTCCCTGCTCGTCGCCTATCCATTTCTCCGTTCTCACTCTCACTCTCTCAATCACTACCCTACTGTATACCTTCCCTACTACGCTTAGAAGACATATTCCTCGGTGGTTACCACACACTCCTCTTTCCCTTTGCCCTTATATAGGGGGACTATTATGCCAGTCTTCCAGTCATCGGGTGCACTCCCCTTCTCCCATGCTAGTTTGCACATTTTCCATACCCATTCTATCACTATCTCACCACCATACCTCAACATTTCCCCACACACTCCATCTGTTCCTGGTGCTTTCCCCAACTTCACTCTTTTCATGGCTTCCCACACTTCTGACCTCCTGATCCCCACCTCCTCCTCCACTACTTCTCTTCTTCTCCCTCCCATACCATATCCAGCTATGTTTGCTGTTATAGCTAAGTCATTGATATATATGGCCATTTATACAATGTTTAGTTAGGGCATCCTGAGAGATAGGCTACCATAGTTCATGCCATAAGGTAGGCGATCTCAGACTTTATTTTTATATATGTTTATTAATTTTATATTTCGATTGGTGTGGTAAGAGATAACCTTTGGCCATATTATCCCCCACAGTATGGGTACTGGTCAAGAAAAAAGTATGCTTCATTGTTTGCTAGCTTACTCTTCCACAACTCAGAAGTACAGTATATGTTTATGTATGCTTAGTCACTCCATATTTTGTTATCCCTTTATCTTTTTGTATTGCCCCTCCTGTTATTTTTGTCCCTCCACTTGTGGACGAAAGGCACTGATTGATTACTGTATATGTGTGGATGAACAAATGGGGGGGGGGGTCTGACCATTATCTGAACGGTAGAGAAGTGTCCCGTGATCTCCTCCACCACAATTCCCACGCCCGGCCCAGAGTCCTGACCTATAACCCTTATCTACCGAAGCCGGAATCCTCTGAACTAAACCAGGACCCTAGTTATAGCTAAGTCATTGATATATATGGCCATTTATACAATGTTTAGTTAGGGCATCCTGAGAGATAGGCTACCATAGTTCAAGCCATAAGGTAGGCGATCTCAGACTTTATTTTTATATATGTTTATTAATTTTATATTTCGATTGGTGTGGTAAGAGATAACCTTTGGCCATATTATCCCCCACAGTATGGGTACTGGTCAAGAAAAAAGTATGCTTCATTGTTTGCTAGCTTTCTCTTCCACAACTCAGAAGTACAGTATTTGTTAGTAGTCTTGGCAAATCCAACGTCAAGGCTATTAACCTAATTGCAATGACGACTTGTCTATTTTGACTGCTATGTCGTCATTCCAACCGCGGTTAAAAAGAAAACGTCTAGAGTCTACTCCTTATCTTGCTCTAGGAGACGTTGTACATTAACCAAAACTACCACCGAAGGTGAAAAAAGTATAGAAGAGAAGAAAAAGGGGTTTACCTTAGTTACCGCTCAAGGCCCATCCCGTGTTCCGTCATGCGCCGATCCCTGTCGAACGTGCGCATGAGCGACCCTCTCTTGTTATCATTTTTTCACGCGTCGCCATTGTTGAGTCCGCTTTTGTTGTGCTCCTTCAATTCACCCTGTTTTAGGTTCGTTTCGGCTTTTCTGGCCTTCTTTTTGTTAGACAGATGTTACGTGATCTAGGACACACGTAAATTGGCTCCTCAGTGTGTTTAATGGAGACGCGTGTGGAAATAGCTACCGAAGGTACGGGGGCGCCTGGCGTTCCTCGTATGTGTCTTTCATTCCTTTCTCTTTTCATATTCTTTTTTCCTGTTAGTCTGGGCATAGTTTAGCTTATTTTAGCCTAGCTTGTTTCTCATTCAGGAATTGCTATGCCCTATGAGTTTTCATATTTTCATAGCCTAGGTGTACAGTTGGTTCACAATCTGAGATTTCGTGGTGGCGGTGCTGTTTGTAGGGTTTGTGTCGGCCGCATTATTAGCGTTATTCCCGAGTCCCCCCTTTCGAGCCTTCATTGTGTCTCAAGGGCCTGGGCGCTTGGTGGTTCGTGATATCCAGGGGTACCCCACGGGGGCCTCTCCCTCACACCACAGGGTTTTTCGAACCTGACACATTCTCTCCTCACGGCTAGGCCACCCTTTTTCTCGCCAGTTTCATTTACTGGTTTTTGTGTTCCCTTACTGTTTTCACCTCCATCCTTTCATTTCCTTTTGCCCAATCCTGGGGTACCCTACGGGGGCCCCTGTTTGTGCCAAACCACCCTTCCTGCCACTTCTCCTCATGGGCTTTGCTCTATCTCTGTGGGTGGGGTGGTTCCTGGGGGATGTGCCTCCTCTCCCCTGGTGTGTCTTCCTTGCCTCTCCCTTGACCGGTTGAGTCAGGATATTATCAAGGAAGACACTGCTCAGCTTGATGGCCATCGTCGCTTGGAGTCATAAGGAGTTGACGCTTTTTTCTGGGCCTGTGTTGGTATTCCCTAGACGCTCCTCTCGCTTTTTCGGCGCCGGACCATCTCGGCCGGTCCCGCAAATTTGCGGAGTGCTCGATTCGGTCCACGGACGTTTCGGCTCCCCGCAAATTTGTGGAGATCGCTGGGGGGTCTCGCGGTGAGGCGGGAGGGTTGTGTCGGTACGGTTATGCCTCCATTGGCCCGCAAATTTGCGGTTATAGTTGGCTTTCCCGGTGACCCTTTTTTGTGTCATCTTGTTGCCTGGTACTATATTGGTGTATGCACTTTCCTGGTGTTATGGACCCTGCATGTGAGGTGTTGAGTGGTGGTTAACACTTTCTCCATCTTTGCAGGTTCTGCTTGTGCTCTTCCGCCTCACCCGCCCTCCTCACCTCCATCGGTGCTCCCGGTTTAGAGTGAGTACGACTTCCAGTTTGCATGTGTGTTCCTGTTTACCCATGCTCATTCCCTGGTTTTTATTGGACATTATCTTCACTTACTCCGTCAACGTGCTGCTTATGGTGTGTGTTCTTCCGTTGCAGGTGGGATGCCTTGCTTTCGCCAGGGCTGTGGCTCCCCGTGCTTGGACTGCCACAGGTCCTGCTTACGCCACTCTCAATGTGTGTCCTCTACGGCCTACCTCCCTGCTTTGTGTGGCCCGTGTATGGACCTGGTGGATGTGGTGGACCATCACCCTGGTTCCTCTGACGCGGCAGTGGCCTCTGCATCCCTTCAGTCTGTGTGGGCGGTGGTCTCCCACCACATCAGGACTGTGGGCCACCGTTCCCCGGCCTTTGTTGACGACCGGATCCGCGTCGCCCTGGGCATCCCTGACCCGTCTGGGGACCGTTTACCTGGCCCTCTCCCTGCTCGGGCCCTCCTCCCTGAGTCCCGTGGTCGGTCATCACATCGTCGGGTGGATCCCCAGCTCCGTCCACGCTCTCGCTCGCTCTCCTCGTCGCTCGTCCTCTACTGCCCCTCCTCGTCCTCCTGCTCACCTTGACTCCGCCGTTCACCCTCGTCATGGTTCTCGCCCTGAGGCCGGGGTTAGCGTCTCTGCCCCTGTACGCCCTCCCCTGGCCTCTCCGGATAGGGGCTCTACTACCTTCCGCCCGCTTCCCCTGCACAAAAGACGTCCTCTTCATTTGTCCTCTACGCGCGCGGATGTTCATGCTGTAGCTGGCCCTCTGCTCCCTCCTTCTACTCTGTCCAGGAGGGTCCGCCAGGATGTAGTTGCTTCTCCTCCTACTTCTCCTGCTTCGGTGCCTCTTCTTCCTTCTAGGTCTCGTCCCAAGGTGGAGGTTCCTCCCTCCTCCGCCTCGGTGTCGGGCCGCCCTGTTCTCTCAGCCCCGGGGATCCTTGCTCTGTTTCCCCCCGCGGCTCCTTCTGACCTCCTTTCACCCGGCCAGCCTTCCCCCTCCCGTCATCCTGCTCCTCTTCCTTCTTCTATTCCTGATCTTCGCTTGCCGGCTCCCCGTGAGGGTACCCCGCCGCTTGACTCGGTAGAGTATGGCGAGGTTTCGGGGTCCCCTTTCTCGGGGGCTGACGTGTCGCTGGAAGAGGGGGATGGTGATGTTTCCCCTTCGGGCGTTTGTGATCGGGAACGAGACCCTCAGGACCGCCACAGCCGTCGTCGCTCGCCTTCTTTGGGCCGCGACGCTGCTGTTTCGTGTCATGGGTCTCGCTCTCGCTCACCCCTGCGGGCCGAACTATCTTCGGGGGGGTCGCCTCTCTCGGATCGATTTTCGGCTATGCAGGGGTGGGTTGTGTCACACTTCGACGTGCGCTTGGAGGCGATGCAAGAATCCCTCTTATCGCGCTTCTTGGCGGTGACACAACCTCAGCGCCTCACCCAACCTACCCCTGCTTTGGTCCCCCTCCCCTCTGCGGTGGACCACATTCCTTCACGCCCTGCTTCTCCGCCTGCCCGGTCGTCGGCTAGTACTGCTCCTGCCCTGGCTCAGGTGGTTGCCCCTGCTGTCTCACATGCGGGGGTCCTCCGTCTGCTGGGGCAGGGTCCGCGCTTGCCCCCCATCCAAAAGGCCAAGGTCCCGTCGCGGACTATGCCGCTCCTCTATGGCTCCTTGGCTGTTTGGAAGGGGGTGCAGGCTTCCCACCCGGAGCGTGCTACCGACTTCCCGTCAGGTGAGAGGGCCCTACCTTTGGACTGGTCGGTCCAAATAAATGATAAAATGCAGTTCAGGGCGATCAGGGTGGATGGTCAGGTGGCCGACGTGGAGGTGCGGGCGTACCCGACAAGGACTGACCTTCAGTACTTTTCGGTGAAGCCCAAGCCCCCGTCTGCTCCTCGAACTAAGCTCTGGTCAGACTTCAGCCGCCAGGACATCCTTCAGGATGTTCGGTCCCTGGCTGTGTTAACGGGACTGTCCTCCTATGGGACGGGTTTGTGCGACGACGGTAAGCCTGGCTTAGCCGTCGTGCTCGATAACCCTCTCCCATTGGAGGCCTGGTTTGCTGAGGCCTTAGACTTTGCCAACCGTTCCGTCGACAGATCTATTTCAGTCCCTCCCCCAGAGTCGTCACTGCTTTTGCCTCCTCTGGTATCTGTCGGCGGATTGGATGGCAAGTTCTGGTCCTGGATTAGCGCTCCCAAACTTGAAATTTATGCTATTGCTAACCCGTTCTTCTCCCACCCAGATAAGTCCTCTGTCGACAGGGATTTTACCTTGCGGCAGAGGGTGGCGAACTTATTGTCTTGTCTTCTTGGTTCCCTCCAGACGTCTGTTCACCACCTGCGACTTATCGAGGCGACTGCACCTGGCGATCTTCGCGAGGGCTTGGACCACGTTCGGCGGATCCACCTTCAGCTCGCGGTGTCTTTGGTTCCCGAGCTGAAGGCGGTTTTGTGCGAGGCAACTCGACAACGCCAGACGGTAAGGTCCTCGTTCTGCCGGAAGGCCCCTTTGGATATTCGTCAGGGTCTGTTATACTCTGAGCTATATACATCGGGGCTTTTTGCGCAGGATGCTTGGGAACGCTACGCTTCTCTGTCAGCGGACCCTGCTTACGACACGCAAAGACGCGCTGTGTCGCGACCAGGGTCTTCGCAGTCCCGTCCTTCTGCCGGTCCCTTTCGGGGTGCTGCCGCCACTGCTGCCGCCAAGAAAGGGCGCAGGAAAGGGAAGTTGCCGGCCAGAGCGTCGGTTCCGCCTCGCACTTCTGCTCCTGCTCCCTTTCATCCCCGCCGAGAAGGGGCTGGCCAGCCTTCCACTTCCGGCCGCACTTCGACGGGGTCCGACGCACGACGGACAGGGGATGGGGTGACCCGCCCTTTTCGGCGAGGTGGGGGGGTTAGGGGTGGTCAACGTGGCTCTTATGACCGTAGGGACCGTCCCGGGGGACCCTCCACGTCAAAAAATGTGTAGGTTCTCCAGGTCGGTCTCCTCCTTGTTCTCCTTCTCGCCTCACAGAAAGGGTCGCTCACCTCATCTCGGGGGCTCCCACAGGTTATTTTCACCCTTGCGCCCTTCGGTGGCCACGAGGGACGTGGGGGCGGAAGATTGCACGGAGGGGTCTAACCTGGAGATGGAAGTCCAGACCCCCACTCAGCTCTTGTCAACGAAGCCGGCCTGTCTCTTCGGAGGTGGCCGACGTGATTACGTCCATGCACGGGCAGGGAATCGTCAAGGAGGTGAAAGCCGGTCACCCGGTTTTCCTCTCCCGTGTTTTTCTGGTACCGAAGAAGGACTGCGACGCGATGCGACCGGTGGTGGATCTGTCGGCCCTCAACGGGCACATCGTGAACACACGGTTTCGGATGCTGACGGTGCACCAGGTACGACTGGCCCTGCGACCTCTGTCGTGGGTAGTGTCGCTGGACCTCAAGGATGCGTATTGGCACGTTCCTATCCATCCTCGTTTCCAGCGATTCTTGGCCGTTCAGACTTCCGATCGTGTGTTCATGTTCGACAGACTTCCCTTCAGTCTCAACATCGCGCCGCGGATCTTCTCGAAACTGGTAAAGCAGGCTCTGGATCCTCTCCTCAGGGGCGGCCTCCAGATCCTGTTTTACTTGGACGACTGGTTGATAGTTTCAGACACCCTAGAACAGTGCGTCCACGACACCCTCACAGTAGTTCAACACATCACACAGTTAGGGTTCAAAATCAATATTCCCAAGTCACGCCTGACCCCGTCGCGTGTCGTGACGTGGGTAGGTCTCGAATGGGATCTGACCAATGCTACAGTGACCCAGAGTCAGCCAAACGCGGTGAAACTTCGCAGGAAGGTCTTCGCCGTGTTGCACTCGGTCTCCCTCACGAGGAGGATCTGGGACTCGTTAGTGGGTTCGCTGAATTGGGCCGCGCTGACCATTCCCTTAGGGAGGCTCAGGCTGCGCCGCCTAATACTCATGGGCAACAAGGTGTTTCCGTTGGCCCATATGGATCGGCTCATGCCGATCCCGCGTACCATTCACAGACACTTAGGACACTGGGTTGCTCGGGGCACGCTCTCTGCGGCTGTGCCCTGGACCGCCCCCCCGCCGACGATCTTGGTAGATACAGATGCGTCGAGCGAGGTAGGGTGGGGTTACCAATCCAACCTGGGACATCAACATCACGGCAGATGGATGGGACACACACACCTACACATCAATGCCCTCGAACTGTTGGTTCCCTTGTTCTTCCTGAGGGACCACGCGCTGGCCCTTCGGGGGACGTCGGTGGCCTTCAGGATGGACAATCAGACAGCTGTCCACTGTATCCAAAAGCAGGGGTCCTCCAGGTCTTTGACTCTGTTGGGGATCTCAGAGAAGTTGTTCTTCCTCGCGAACCGACACAACATCTCCCTGCACGCCTCCTACCTGCCCAGGACTGCCAACCTGTGGGCGGACGCCCTGTCGCGAGGACAGGGCGTTCTTGTAGAATGGGCGATGAAACAGACTGTATTCGACGACCTCGCAGCTTCCTGGGGTGTTCCGGAGGTCGACTTGTTCGCATCGAAGGAGACGCGCAAGTTGCCTCAGTACCTATCCCTCCGGACTCGCACTCCGGAGGGGGGTCCGGACGCTTTCATGGAAGACTGGAACAGGTGGCAGTCGATATACATATTTCCGCCACCAGACGCACTGTTGATGTGCAAAGTCCTCGCGCGCTGCGGCTGTACCGCGGCAGAGTCTGGCTAATAGCGCCTCTGTGGCCAGCCCAGGCTTGGTACTCCCAGTTGAAGCGGTGGTGCCCGAGTCCGGTCCCTCTCCCTCTCTCAAACTTCCACTTGAGCCAGGTTGGCGACCTGCGGACCTCGTTGGCCTTCGCATCGTGGATGTTCGTGAGGCACGGTGGCTCCCAGTCCACGGACGGGACCTGACTGACTTCCTGAAGCGTTCATGGACGTCTTCGACTTGGGGGACTTACGAGTCCCACTGGAGGTCTTTTACTAGGTGGATACAGGACACTCGCCAGACTGTTAGCTCTCCTTCCCTCGTCCTACACTACTTGTTTCACCTCTTCCGTACACGTCGCTTTCAAGTCAACACTATACGTAACCACTTGTCTGCCATCCGGGAGGTCTTTGAGTCCGTCACTGGGCTGGTCGTTCCTCCGAAGGAGCTGGATTCCTTCATGAAGGCTGCCTTCAGGGAGCGACCGCCTCCGCGCCAGATCCCTCCTCAGTGGGATCTGGGGCGTGCTCTGGACCTTCTGGCTTCACACACATATACACGGGATACTACACCGGTTCAGTTGCTGGAGCGTACACTCTTCCTTGTCGCTCTGGCCACTGGGGATAGGGTGTCTGAACTCGCTGCCATGTCGCGGTCCCAGGAATGCATGCGCTTCTCCCCGTCCTTGAATGTCGTCACGTTAGCCCCCTCCCCTCATTTTGTTGCCAAGAATGAGAGAGAGACCCACATTTTCAAGCCTTTCACCATCCAGGCTTTAAAGCGTGGGCATACTCACCATGTGTTGTGCCCGGTGCAGGCCTTGCACTCCTATGTTGAGTCTGTGGCTCCGACTTCGGGTACTGCTGTGTGGGTGTCTCCTCGGACTGGTAGGAGGCTCTCGAAGGTACAGATAGGACGCCACATTTGTCGGGTCATTCGTGCCAGTAACCCTGCTTGTCAGGGTTCTGCGCACGATGTGCGATCCTTTGCTGCCTCCTTACGGTTCCTGCAGACTCGTTCGTTGCCTGACGTCGCCTCGGCGGGTTTGTGGTCTTCTGTCCATACCTTCGTCTCCTCCTACCTCTCCATGTCCATTGTTAGACCCCCTCGGCCTGTGATAGCTCTCGGGAGTCGTGTTTCCTAGGGCTCTCGCGAAGTTGCCTGGTCCTCCCCCCTAGTCACTCTTTCTTTTACTTTGTTTTCTTTAGAAAAGGGGGGGAGGGAAGTACGGGTTTGCAACACTGGATTGCAAGTTTGGGATTATGTTATATGTATACAGTACATAAGTGTTTTTGCCTCACTGAAAATTGTGTTTTGTTTATGTGATCCATGTTTTTGTTCGTTTTGGAAGAAAAGGGATTTTGTGTACAGTACTTTTTGGTTTAAGACAAGTCTATGATTTTGCATTACTATGAATGACGGGCACGTGTTAAAACTGCTCTTTTTAGCTACTCCTCAGTTTTTCACTCTTTTATTAAACTCTCTTGTTTAAATTGTGTTTCTTTGTCATTCATAATTTTGTCTTATGCATTGTTTTTTTTGGTATGTTGGGCTTGGATGTCCTACTCCTATTTGTTATGCAGCCTTGACGTTGGATTTGCCAAGACTACTAACAAATTGGGAGGTTTGACGTACCTCCCAACCTACCAAATAGGAAAACCTACTATTTGGTAGTAGTCTTGGAAAATCCAACGTACATAATACCCTCCCTCACGCCGGACCCCTGCCCATCCGCGTTCTTCTGCTGACGTGAGATGTGATAACAAGAGAGGGTCGCTCATGCGCACGTTCGACAGGGATCGGCGCATGACGGAACACGGGATGGGCCTTGAGCGGTAACTAAGGTAAACCCCTTTTTCTTCTCTTCTATACTTTTTTCACCTTCGGTGGTAGTTTTGGTTAATGTACAACGTCTCCTAGAGCAAGATAAGGAGTAGACTCTAGACGTTTTCTTTTTAACCGCGGTTGGAATGACGACATAGCAGTCAAAATAGACAAGTCGTCATTGCAATTAGGTTAATAGCCTTGACGTTGGATTTTCCAAGACTACTACCAAATAGTAGGTTTTCCTATTTGGTAGGTTGGGAGGTACGTCAAACCTCCCAATATGTTTATGTATTCATATTTTGTTGTCCCTTTATCTTTTTGTATTGCCCCTCCTCTGTTATTTTTATCCCTCCACTTGTGGAACGAAAGGCACTGATTGATTACTGTATATGTGTGGATGAACAAATTGGGGGGGGGGGTCTGACCATTATGTAGTAGCTAAAATTAGGATACAGAGGAAGTGGGTGAAGAGAACTAAAGGAAGGTGGGAGGGAGGTGGAGTGGTGAAGAGGTTACAGGAGGAAATCAGGGAATAGATCAAGAGAGCAGTAAAAAGACGACTAGGTAGGTTTGACTTGGAGGAAGTGAGCAAAGTGTTTAAGGAAGAGATGTGTGCAGCATGTGAGGAGGTATGTGCAGGTAAATGCACTGAACTATCCAACTCTAGCTCTTCCCAAGCTTTCTGGCATCTAGCCAAAAACCTCTCCAACAAATTCTCTTCCTCGTCTTTCCCTCCCCTTTCCCACTCTGGCACAACCATCACTTCTTCCTCTGACAAAGCTAAACTCTTCGCTCGCTCAAACATTTGCTAGAAACTCCACCTTGGATGATTCCGGTGCTATCCCTCCCTCTCCACCTTCCTCTCTCTTACTTATGCCTAATATCCTAATCTCTTCTAAAAATGTACTTTATACCCTCTCTGGGCTTAATACTAATAAGGTGTACGGTCCGGACGGTGTTCCTCCTGTTGTTCTCAAAAACTGTGCTTCCGTGCTGACTCCCTGCCTAGGCAAACTCTTTCGTCTCTGTCTATCCTGTAACGTCTTCCCTTCATGCTGGAAGTTTGCTCACATTCAACCTGTCCCAAAGAAGGGTAACCGCTCTCAACCCTCCAACTATTGTCCAATTGCTCTCATCTCTTGTCTTTCTAAAGTTTTTGAAACTATTCTTGCTTCCAAATTTATTAAGCATTTCTCTTCTCACAATCTGCTCTCAGATCGCCAGTATGGCTTCCTTAATCCGGGAACTGCGGGGAGACTCTTAAGAGTTCCCCCGGCAGACTGCGGGGAGACTCTTAACCTGACAAGCGCGATATAGACCTAGGGGCTAGGGTAGTTATTTGTGTATTTCTAGCCTTGGATTCTGACAGAATTCGTTGTATTTACAATATAGAGCATTATTTGTTTTCGGTATGCTTTTATTTTACATATATGATGTATATATGAACCTTCAAGAGTGATAAAATAAGTGGGAAAAGCATTTGGGTGGTGAAAAACTAAGATATTGGCCACCCGGTCATAATCTCAGGCGAGAGAGAGCCACAGGCAACCCTCCTCTCTCGCTGTCTGTGAGGTAACTGAGACGAGCGGGGCGGTGTGGGCCGGTGTCTGGGTGTTACATTACGATCTTTTCTGCAACCCACTTGTGCTACATTATCGCGGGAGAGAAAAATAACCGATAAATGATGATAATAAGAGGAAAAATAGGTGATAATTGAGGAGGGGAGGGAGGGGGGAATAAGGTGGGGAAGGAGGGGAGGGGGGGTGGGTGAGATTTACATGGATGAGTACTGGAGGGGAATTATCTCACCTAGAGACAAATTCCTTTGTTTTGATAGGCCCTTTTTTTTTTTTTGGAAGGCTTTTTTTATGGTCTTGCTTCCGTGAGGCCTATCGCGTTCACTATAGGAAGCCTTCCGTGAGGCCTATCGCGCTTGCCGGGTTAAGAGTGAGTGAAAAAAAAAATCAACTTTTGACATCGAATTATTATTATTTTTTTTATTTTGGCCCCTGGGCCATTCAAAATCTCAGTCCTCTACCTCCCCTCCTTCCCCACTTTCCTCCTCTCCTTCAGTTATCACCTATTTTCCCTGTTATTCCCTTATTCTGAGGTATATTTTCGTGCTAACATTAGAAATCCGGTTGGAGGGTGTGGTCATCACTGATAGCAAGCGAATGCAAGAGAGAGAGAGAGAGTATCGATCGACTGTGTCTCAGTGGCCTTGGGGGAAATTGGCGGGAAAGCAGCTTGCCTCACCCATACATTATACAACTCGCGGGCTATATCTCCGATTTTGACCATCCAAACGCTGTTTTCACTCGTTTTATTGTTGTTTTAGGTTAATACCTTTATAATCAACCCATAATAGGCGCATATGCATAAGTATTAATGCTATTAATGGTACAATTAATATTTTAGTGACGGAAACACCTCAAATACGTCAGCACAGGGGGACGTTTCCAATTACCCCCATGCGCACTTGTTAGGTTAAGGGTCGCTCTACTGGTGATCTTCTTTCATATCTTACTAACTCTTGGTCATCCTCCTTTCGGGACTTCGGTGAAACTTTTTCTATTGCACTAGACATATCGAAAGCCTTCGATAGAGTCTGGCACAAATCTTTAATTTCTAAACTACACTCCTTCAGTTTCTATCCCTCCATCAGTGCCTTTGTCTCTAATTTCCTTTCCGGCCGTTCCATAACCGCGGTTGTGGACGGCCATTGTTCACTTCATCACCCTATAAACTCCGGTGTTCCTCAGTGCTCTGTCCTATCTCCTATTCTCTTTCTAATTTTTATAAATGATCTCCTCAACTGTACCTCAATTCCCATCCATTCATACGCAGACGACTCAACCTTACACTACTCCATTAGTTTTTCAAAATGCCCCAGCCAGCAATCTCTCAACGACAAACGTAATGAAGCCATAGAACTCTTAAATTCTGATCTAAATACTATCTCCAATTGGGGCAGAGAAAACTTTGTTACCTTTAATGCTTCCAAAACCCAATTTCTCCATCTATCTACCCGTAAGGAACTCCCAGCGGACTATCCCTTATTCTTCAACAATACAAAAATCAATCCTTCATCTTCTCTCAATATTCTTGGTCTCTCTTTTTCTTCTGCTCTCAGTTGGAAGGACCATATTACCAGTCTTGCTAAGGCAGCCTCTCAGAAGCTGGGTGTGCTCAACCGCCTTAGGAGGTTCTTTTCCCCTGCACAGCTTCTTGCTCTGTACAGGGGCATAGTGCGTCCTTGTATTGAGTATTGTTCACATGTGTGGGGAGGTTCCTCTCACACCGCTCTCCTAGACAAAGTTGAAAGGAAGGCCTTTCGTATCATTAACTCCCGTCCACTCACCAACTCTCTGCGATCTCTCTCTCTCTCCGCCGCAATGTTGCATCTCCCTCGCTATTCTATCGCTACTATAATAATCAGTGTTCCTCAGAGCTTTCCCAGTGTATACCACCTCCTTTACGTAGGGCACGTGGTACCCGTCTTGCAACTCAATCCCACCCCTACTCTGTGCAACTCTCCAACCCAAGAGTGAAATGTTACTCTCAAACTTTCTTCTACTCAACAGCTGAGCTCTGGAACTCTCTCCCAGAATCAGGTTTTCCCTCTTCCTATGACTTAAATTGCTTCAAACTCTGTGTGTCCAGGCATTTTGGCTCGAGCGTCTCTTGATTTTGGCCCGGTCATCTTTCAACTATGGGGGAGGCACTCGCTATAGGCAGTTCTGCCTTTTGCCTCCCTCAATCACATAGAAAAAACAAAAAAAGGCAAAGAGGGAGGGGAGTGAAGGGTACAGCATGGTGGACTGAAGAAGTAAAACTAGCTATTTAGTAGTAGCCTCTACGTTTCATCGTAGAGCTTATACTATGACGATGTAATCTGCTTCGCTCTAGAGCGGCAATTATTGTATACACATAGCGCAAATTAAATCGATAACATCTAGAGTAGCACCTTACTCTCTCTACTAGGTACGTTGTACATACTTTTGAGGTCTTTTTAACTCCCCCAGACATATATGACACGATCGCGTCATATGGACTAGTGAACCAAAAATTCATATGACGCGATCGCGTCATATAGACTTATCTCTATACCTCTCCAATAAGTTTATAACGCGATTTTGCGTCATATGAGCTCAGTAAGTCCGATAAGTTACCATACGATAAAACCGTTGGTGGCAACCTCATTCACCTCCGATAATTCTAACGGCCGCAGTGTTGTTGTGACTGTAGTGCGGGGCAGTGGCAATGATCCCGGGGCTCCCGCCTCCTCGGACTTATTGGAAGATAATATGTCGGAGGGAGTTAATAGAAAATTGAAAAGAGAAACGAGAAAGAAAAGAAAAAGTTGTCGACTAGACCATTCCATCTGGCTCTTCACGCCGCTGTCAGGGGCGTACCTTCTAACCCGGTCCGGATTAAAGGGCATCTCTTTCGCGCTACCACTCGGGTGCACATGTGTTTCTGGTGCTCCGTTTTTTGCTGCCTTCCACTCCTTTCTTCGTCACCTTTTGGTGAGTTTTCGGCCTTTATTTGGCACCTGGAATTATAGATAGATGATCCGTGTTGAAGGCACAACGTAAAATGGGCACTCAGGTGTTTATTGGAGTGTTTGCGTTGAAAGTGGAGGTCTCTCATGTTTTCAGCTAATGTTTGGAAGGCCTTTGCCTTGTTTTGTTTTTAGCCTTGCGGTGACTTTAGTTTAGATTTTGATAGGTTCTATTCATTTAGGGATTCTTGTCGCTACCTTAGTTTCTGACTTACGCGAGTTTTTTCAGTGGCTAGGCTAAATTCGTTTTTTCGGGTGATGTTATGGTTGGGGGCGCCGACCCGGGATGTCACTTGCTCCATGATTGGTCTTTTAATGTCGCACTCACACCTCTTTGGGTGTGCGGTTGCTAGTGGCGTCCTTCTTTTTTTTAATTCCTATTACCTAGTGCCGATTAGGCTAACTTTTTGAGGGTAGCCGAGCCTACAGGGGGCGTTTTGTCGTTCGATTCTGTTGCAACCCCTGGGGATGTCCCTTGACCCCCCTATTATATTTTGTGGGGTTCGCACCAGTTATCTGACTACCTCTGACTTTCCAGAACCCCAAATTTGTGTTCTGCTATTTACCTTGATTTTGCCACCTTAGGGCCTTGTGATTAGGCTATGTCTTCCTCTGCTCCTCCCTGTTCGTGGGTCACGTCCCATGCCAGGTGGGTCTTTGGTTGGCGTTCCTTTTCTGAGTCCCTGGGGGTCCTATGTTTAGCAGACGAACACATTATTTATATGTCCTTAACCTCTGAACTACGCATGGAGGTAATTAGAAACGTCTGCCTGTGCGCATGTATTTGAGCTGTTTCCATCACTAAAATATTCATTTTACCATAAATAGCATTAATACTTATCCATATGCGCCTATTATAGGTTGATTATAAAGGTATTAACCTGTTACAACAATAAAACAAGTGGAAACAGCGTTTGGATGGTCAAAATCGGCGATACAGGCCAGGAGTTACACAATGTATGGCTGAGGCAACCTCCCAGCCCACCACTTTCCTCCACCTCTGGAGAGAGACTGTCGATCGATACTCTCTCTCTCTCTCTTGCACTCGCTTGCTAACAGTGATGACAATGCCCTGCTTGCAACTCGCTAATGTTAGCACGAAAATATACCACAGAATAAGGGAATAACAGGGAAAATAGGCGATAACTGAAGGAGGGGAGGAAACTGGGGAAGGAGGGGAGGTGGAGGAGTGATTTTGGCATGGCCCAGGGGCCAAAAAAAAAAAAAAAAAAAAAATATATATATATATATTTTTTTTCCCTGACTCTTAACCCCTCCAACCCGGATGGGCTCTTGAACGCCCATAACAACCTCGGCCCGCGCAACCCGGAAGGGCTCTTGAACGCCCATTGCTTGCATGCGTGCTTTCGAATGCCGCGCGTACATTTTCGGTATCGTGGGACGGTAGGTGGCGCCACCAGGCGTAAACTCCGCCACAGCAACAGTATCTACCCCGACGCCATCATGGACAGTACGCCAAATAGTGATTCCGCTGTGTCCGATACCGTGCTTCCTACGACGCCCTTGCTTGTTCGCCGCGCCTTACCCCGACGCCATCGCCTAAATGTGTTATCTCCCGGAGGTATTGAGACGACATTGAGACTTTATGAGCGAGCTGATGCCAAGCATAATGTTGATGATGAAGTCAGTGACGACTCCAGTAATTATAAGTCGAGTGATTATGGCCATGAGAGTGATAAAGAAGAGCAATTCCTGGGATTTGCGAGAGAACATGACAGTGATGAGAGTGATGAAGGTGATGTACCAGTTGTTGAGGAAGCTGGTTTACCTAAAGACAGTGAACTTGAGAGAGTGAGCGAGTGGGAGAGTTCAAGGTCACTCACCAAATTTCGCTTAAGTGACACGACGCCAAGCCCTTCCCCTGGTAAATCGCCTTTCAAGCTACATTTGTATAAGCAGAAAATACTTGAGAAGGCGGCCGCGGCAGCTAGGGAACAAGCAAAACTACTTGGTGAGGATGAGGCTGTGAGTGAGGGTCAGCGTGGTGACCCTTCTCGTCCGCCATTGTCTCCCTTATCTACCCACGCCACCCAAGATGACCCGGATGCCCCGCATTCTTCCCCACCACCCCCACCATTGCCAAGGGTTGAGGACCCCACACTTTCGGCCTATTTGCCTCCTAGGTCCCCCGACAGGAGACATACTGCTGCCGAAAAGGGGAAAGGTAGGAAATATACCAAGAAAATTAAGAAAAGTAAGAGAGTTTTGTTCGAGGCTCCCGCGGCGTCCACCCCGGCCGGCCCCAGCCATACGTCCCCGCAACTTTCCCCACGGTCCTCCCCACCTCTCCCGCCTTCAACATGTCTTCCTGAAGAAGTCTTTGAGCTCGCATCACCAATACCTGGCCCTAGTGACAGTGAAACATTGCTTTCTGTCACTCGTCGCAGGCCAAGGAGCCCGGGACCTCGGGGGGACACAGCCTCACCTGCCACTCCTTCCCCACCTCGCCCACCCGCACGCCGCCCACGCATCACTGGTTCCCCGCCAGATTATGTGGGGGCCACTGATGATGAAGGGCACCTCTCTGAAGACTCTGGCCATGATTACATAGGTCCACCGTCAGGGCAAGATGACCACTCTGACGATGACTATATGGACATCGACGACCCTCGACCCATCCGCTTGGCCCGGCGTCGTGCTGCCCGTCGTGCTGCCCACCGCCCTGGCCGCCGCCCTCGCCGCCCTAGGGCGCGCGCCTCCCGAGTTGGCCGTGGGCGTGCTGGGCCACCAGCTGGAGCTCCTCGTCAGCGTAGACAAGACCCATTCTACGTTTTTCAGTGGCAAGACGTAGTGATGAGGATGCATACAACCCTGATGTGCCAGCTTTTGATGAGGTACTGGAGGGTTCAGGCGTTACCCCCAATTTTCCTGCAGGCCCCAATGCTCCACCACACGAACTGTTTGAGGCCTTCTTTGATGAGGAGGTGGTAGGCTATGTTGTCAAAGAGACAAATAAGCAGCACCAATTCCAGGTCCACTTTTTGGGAAAGGTGACCAAGGGCCACATGAGGCAGTGGACCCCAGTGACTCATAATGAGTTCATGGTGTTCCTGGCACTCACCATGCTAATGCCTCATGTCAAGAAGCATAGGTTGCCTGACTATTGGATCACCAATGATCTGATATCCACCCCTGCCTTCGGGAAATATATGTCTCGCGACCGGTACCTTGATATCCTCGCAGCGCTCCATCTTGTCACCAACCTTGACGTCCACCTCCCAGACAAGCTGTGGAAGATTAGGACGTTGTATGAGATGATGCGAGAACGCTTCACCTCCTACTTCAAGCCCTTCCGCAAGGTCATCATTGACGAGTCTCTTGTGCTGTTCCGGGGAAAACTCAGCTTCCGGCAGTACATCCCCTCAAAAAGACATCGCTTTGGCATAAAATTCTTTGTGCTGTGCGACTGCCAAACTGGCTATGTCCTGGACTTCCTGGTCTACAGCGGGAAGGAAGGGGACTTGCTTGTGGACCCCCTCATTGGCTTTGGCGGAGCAGTGGTGCAAGCCATGATGGACCGCTACTTTCATAAGAATCACGTCCTCTACACGGACAATTATTACACGTCCCCCACTCTCTCACAGTACCTGCATGAGCGCAAGACGGGGACTGTAGGCACAGTACGAGGGAAAAGGAAGGGCATGCCACCTTTCCCTCCAAAGACCAAAAAAGGTGATGTGTTCAAGAAGAAGTCGGGGCCCATTCTGGCTATCCACTGGCACGACCAGCGGAAGGTCAACCTCCTGACCACCATCCACAAGGGGGAAATGGTGGAGACTGGCAAGGTGGATCGCCGCACCCAGGCCAGGGTGACCAAGCCCGATGCTGTCCTGGACTACAACATCAACATGAGGCTGGTGGACAAGTCCGACATGCAGATAGGCTTCATTGACTGCCTGCGTACCTCGTGCAGATGGTACAAAAGTTCTTTCTGCATATGGTGGACATGTCAGTTCTGAATGCCTACAACATATACAAGCTTCGGAATGTGAACACACCCATGAAGTTCAATAGCCTGCGGAGGTTCCAAAAGCAGGTGTTGACGGAGCTCCTGGAGAAGTATGCTATGCCACAGAGGGCAGTGGCACATCCTGGGCCCGCCGTTATTGACCGCTTGCAGTCTGCTCAATACTTGACTAGGCACAGGCTTGGTTCCCTGCCTCAGAATGAATCCGGAAGAACACAGCAGAAGCGGTGCCATGTCTGCTACAACAGCAGGGTGAAGCCGAGGTCAGGTAAAAAGTCAACCCTGGAGTGTGTGGAGTGCAAGGTGGCACTCTGTGCTGTAGATTGCTTCTTTGATTACCACTCCAAGCTGGAGTTCTAATAATCATACTGAAATTGCCAAATAAAATGACAATATGTACACTATAATTATATATAGGCAAAAAGTGGAAGAAAACCAATGTATTGTAATACAAAAGTCATGTATTATGAGAACATTGATACAAATACAATTACACCATAATAATATGTGAAAGTGACACATATGTATATACCAAGTGACATTCATATGATTAGAACCTATAGAAATATAGAAATCAGTGAAAAAAGACACAATAAATTGTATATAAATCGTTTACAAATCATATAACTAAGTGAAAGTGACACAAGACCTAATATTTGATGGCCAAAGTATAATAAACACCTGTGATAACGAATAATCAGTGCCTAATACAACAATAACCTACCTCAATTACTAATAAAATGTACGGTATCGAGTGAAAATGAGCATTATCAGTGACAGTGACACTCTCTAAAGCATATTTGTCAAAGTGAAAGTGACACAAGACCTAATATTTGATGGCCAAACTATAATAAACACCTGTGATAACGAATAATCAGTGCCTAATACAACAATAACCTACCTCAATTACTAATAAAATGTACGGTATCGAGTGAAAATGAGCATTATCAGTGACAGTGACACTCTCTAAAGCATATTTGTCAAAGTGAAAGTGACACAAGACCTAATATTTGATGGCCAAAGTATAATAAACACCTGTGATAACGAATAATCAGTGCCTAATACAACAATAACCTACCTCAATTACTAATAAAATGTACGGTATCGAGTGAAAATGAGCATTATCAGTGACAGTGACACTCTAAAGCATATTTGTCAAAGTGAAAGTGACACAAGACCTAATATTTGATGGCCAAAGTATAATAAACACCTGTGATAACGAATAATCAGTGCCTAATACAACAATAACCTACCTCAATTACTAATAAAATGTACGGTATCGAGTGAAAATGAGCATTATCAGTGACAGTGACACTCTAAAGCATATTTGTCAAAGTGAAAGTGACACAAGACCTAATATTTGATGGCCAAAGTATAATAAACACCTGTGATAACGAATAATCAGTGCCTAATACAACAATAAGCTACCTCAATTACTAATAAAATGTACGGTATCGAGTGAAAATTAGCAATATCAGTGACAGTGATACCCTAATAAACATATTTTATATAATTGGCCTCAAAATAACTAGAAAATATCAAATAAACATCACATTCTCAATATCAAACACTAAAATCGTCTAAGGGAGATAAATACTTTGGCGCGGCGAGCGGCTAGGTGCGTCGTAGCCATGGCCGAGGCGACGCGTCCGAACGCGGGAAGAATTTGCCGCCGAAAAGCACTCGTCTTCCCGCGCTCACCATTATGCAACCAGAGGGGCTAGAGACCTCTACTCAACGCCATTCGACAGAGGAAGGTTTGTGGAACATTATTCTTTTTTATTTACAACATTACATGACATATTCATTGACTTACAGAGTAGTTAACATAGGCCAAAGATCGTCAAAACACCCGGTACCGGAGCACAGTCGCAAGCTATAGCCCCCGGGGCTGGAGGGTTAAAGAGTCTTCCCGCAGTCCGCCGGGGGAACTCTTAAGAGTCTTCCCGCAGTTCCCGGGTTAAGTGTCGTTGGTGAGTGACGCTTCGGTCCTCTCTCACTTGGACCTAACTCGCCGCTACGCCCTGTAGCGTCAGTACTACCGCTCCAGGGCGAGCGTCTGGCGCTTCTCACCTGTCTTCTTTCACTTACCCTGGCCATCAGCCTATTAACTCCCCCAGACATATTATGTTCCAGTAAGTCCAAGGAGGCGGGAGACCCAGGATCATTGCCACTGCCTCGCACTACACTCACAACAACACTGCGGCCGTTAGAATTATCGCAGGAGGCTGAGGTTGCCACCAACGGTTTTATCGTATGGTAACTTATCGGACTTACTGAGCTCATATGACGCAAAATTGCGTCATAAACTTATTGGAGAGGTATAGAGATAAGTCCATATGACGCGATCGCGTCATATGAGTTTTTGGTGGACTTATTCATATGACGCGATCGCGTCATATATGTTGCAAGGAGTTAATAGGAGGTCGCCGCTCCGCCCTGGAGCTTCGGCATTACCGCGCCCGGGCGTGCGTCTGTCGCTTCGGCGCTGTCTTCTCCTTCTTTGGTGCCGCTCTGGGCCGAGCGTGAGACCGCTATATCGTCCTCCTGCTCAAGCGTGACCACCACGCCCTGGAGCGCTGGTTTTTCATGCTCCAGGTCGGTTTGTTTGGTTTTTCGGCTCCCTCTCTTCATAGTGTCTTCACCCGCCCTGGAGCGTGGGTTCTTCCCCCGCTCTGGGTCGGTCCTACTTGTCTCTGAGGGGTTTGGTAAGGTTCTGGTGGCTGTGGCCCGCTCTGGAGCGTCTTGGGACCACTCCAGGGTGTGTTTACCCCGCCCTACGGCGGCGTGTGTTTCACGCTTTTTTGGCTGTCCTGTTGTCCCACCCCCGACCGGAGGGTACCGTGATGGTCCGCTCCTCTCTGGGTTTGGGTTGGGGAATGCATTTGCTACTTGTCCATGCCTGTTGATGCATCGGTTCTGGTGGTTAATGGTCTCCCTTTTGTCCCAGGCTGTGATCCGCTCCACTTTGGTGCTCTCCTGTGCCTCCCTCGCATCCGCCTAAGGCCTACAGGTACTGTCGCATTATTTGTTCACCTGCTTGGGGTTTACATGGGGGGGGGGGGGGGAATCGTTTCACGAAGTGCTGTCACACTATCAGAGTTTCCTAGGCTAGGCTACCTTAATGTCTGAGGGGGGGGGGGGGGCACAGTCCTCTTCTTTCTGTTTCATTTAGCCTCCTCATAGAGTTTCCTTCCCTATTGGGGTTTCTTCCTGGCCCATAGAGGCCTAGTGGTGAGCCCTGGTTACCTCCGTTAGTGGGTCGCTATTCCGACTGTTGAAGGGGGGCGTTCGTGGCCTAGCCTTAGTCAATGGGGGGCTGTTGCCAACTCTTCACACTGTTACCAGTTTGGTCCGGCATGTCATACACGGCTCCTGCAAAATCTCAGAAATGTGAAACCATCTTCTTGGTATTTTTTGGGTTGGCAACAGTGTCAGAGTTCCTTCTCTGGTTCGTCTGCCGTATACCCCAGGATCCCCGCACATGCAGTCTTCGGTGATCCTCTGATTGTTTGGCCGCTCTCTGCCGTCCGACATACTGGTCGTGCTAACATTCCTGCACAACCGCGGTTTTGCAGTGGGCTCTCCGTTCTGACGTAGAGCTTCTTTTTTCCCTGCCACTCTTTAGGCTAGGCCAACTTTTCGCTTAGCCTAACTTTTTTTTTGGGGGGGGGGGGGGGTTTGGATGTCAGACACTATTGCCTCCTAGGCTTGCTCTTGCTTGCCTGTCTACGGTTTTTGTAACCCATCTTGGGGCACCAGTTTTCGTCTGATTCCAGCTCCTGAGACTTAGTCTTACCCTACATTGAACTCACCAATACCTTGAGTTCATGAGATGCTGTCTTCCCCTATATTGGACTCACCAATACCTTGGGGTTACTGAGACCCAGTCTTCCCCTACATTGGGCTCTCCACTACCTTGAGGTTCCTGCGACACAATCTTAACCTACTTTGAGCTCGCCCATACCCTTGAGTTCCTGAGACACGGTCTTCACCTACTTTGAACTCACTCATGCCTTGAGGTTCCTGAGCCACAGTCTTAACCTACATTGTGCTCTCCGGTACCTTGAGAGTTTTTTTCCTTCCACCCTCACAGGTGCCGCGGGTCTCTAGGACGGGCTGCAATCAGCTCGCTCCGCCCTGATGCGTGGATGACTCCCGCTCCAGGTCGGTCCTCCGACTAGACACCTTCTCATACAGAACCGCTCTATTACGAGCTTCTGGCATCTGAGTTAGGGCCTCCCGGGGCCCGTTCCACCCTAGGGTGGGTTCTATCCTACTCTAGGTCTTTGATACTTTGCCTCTCTTCTCTTTTCCCACGGACGCTCCCACGTCAGCTGTGATGCTAGACAATTCAGTTGGGATGCTTGGATGTAGATATCTGATGATTTTACTGGCCTTTCCCCTTTACTAAGGTCAACTGCCTACTGGCCCAGCAACCCCTGTGGTGGGGGCCGCGGCTCTGCCTGCGCCAGCCACCTCTCCGGCTCCTTCGCCGTCTTTCATCGTGCTGCCTGGGGATGGTTGGCCATCCCGTTAGTGTTCCCCCACTGTCTAAATTTAAGATTCCCAACGTGTCCTCCATTCTTTGTATGGCGAGCCTGCGTCTTGGCAGAATGTGGTGGCTACTCACCCGGAACGTGCCGCCACTCATGCACGGGGGGAACGGCCGGTTGCTGAGAATTGGAATATACAGATTAGTGCTCCGGGTATCTTCCGGGCACTGACTCCGGACGGCCTAGTCCGGGAGGTGGATATCCGGCCTCACCCCAGCAGGTCGGATTTGCATTTTTTTACATACCGTCCTACGGTATCTCCCTCTGGGTCTACACGTTTATGGTCGGACTACACCCGCCAAGACATCTTAGCGGATGCTCCCGCTCTGTCAGCCATTGCCGGTCTCCCTCTGGTGAAGAGTGCTCGCGATGCTGAAGGCAACGTCATGCTCGAGCTCACCAATCTTGAGGACGGGCCTTGGGATCGGTGGCTGGCGGAGGGGGTTGGTTTTGGCGTCAGGTCTGCTGAGGGCTTTGTTTCTCTCCCGCCACCTTACAACACTTTTGTGTCTGGGCTAGTCCTATCATCGTCCGGGGTCTCTCCCACATATTGGTCATGGCTGAATGCCCCTAACATTGTGTTAGACCAGTTGCCCACGTCTTTCTTCGTGCCATCGGAGAAGAGTGCCCTAGATCGGGATCACCGGTTCCGGCACCGCGCCACTCGCTTACTCTCCACCCTCCTCCTGCTGTTCCAAATGGTGAGGATTCACCTCCGGCTTCTTGAAGCCGAGCCTGCTGGTGACCTCCAGAAGGGTTGGGAGACCTTGCGGCGCGTGCAGCTGCAGCTCGCCCTGAACTCAGTGGGTGACCTTCAGGGTGCCGTCCATGAGGCTGCTAAGTGTAGACAGTCGCTGAGGGTGGCCTTCTGTAAGAAGGCGCCCGCGGAGATCAAGACGAAGCTGCTCCTCTCTGAGCTCGCACCTGAGGGTCTCTTCTCGGATGGTGCGTGACAAGAGACTTACCTCTTTGCAACTGCGGGACACTTCGCACCCCGTGTTTCTGGGGCGTCGCGGCCTCCCGCAGCTGCTTCCTCCCAGGGTCGTGGGAGGAAGGCCGGTCCGCCGAGGGGACGCCAGCCTTGGCGAGGTGCCATCGATGGGCGACGCCAAGGGGGTAGGGGACGGGCCATGCACCCTTCTGTAAGCCGCTCGCCTCTTCGCCCATCTCGTCCGCTAGCCATTGAGGCGTCCTCGCGGCATACCGACCAGAGGTAGGTGCATCGCCGCCCTGCGCAGGATCCTCCGCAGAGGTTTCAGGAACGTGGTCGCTACGGGCGAGGGGGTGCCCGTGGAGGTCAGTCTCGCCGCGGCAAGACTGCCGATTATGCTGGCTCAGCAAACCGCTAGTTCCTCCTGGGTTTTTCCCCCCTTCTCTCCTGACCGCCTCCCCGCATGAGTGTTGACGCTCACACAAGGGGCCCCTCCCGACTTCTTTTACCCCCACTATCGGCAATGGCCTCGCCGATCGTGGGCGCGTCGGGTTGTGGTGCGGGATCTGTCCTGGAGGGGGCGGTCTAGCCCCCTCTCAGACATCTTCCCCGACATCGGCACGTCTCTCCAGACGTAGCCACGGTTATCATGTCAATGCTCGAGCATGGGATTGTTTGGGAAGTCTCGCCACTCAAGCGGGTCTTCCTCTCACATGTGTTTCTGGTCCCGCAGAAGGACTGCGATGCGATGAGACCGGTGGTCGACCTGTCGTGCCTCAATTTGCATATCGTAAACGACCGCTTTCGGATGCTCACCATCAGTCAGGTGCGGTTGGTGCTCCGTCCCGGCTGCTGGGTGATATCCCTGGATCTCAAGGACGCATATTGGCATGTGCCGATTGCACCTCGGTTCCAGTGCTATCTGGCGCTCCAGCTGCACGAAAGGGTGTTCACGTTCGACAGGCTGCCCTTCGGTCTCAATATCGCACCACGAGTCTCTACGAAACTCGTCCAGCAGGCTCTGACTCCCCTGCTCCGTCAGGGGATTCAGATCCTGTTTTACTTGGATGATTGGCTCATCTTCGCAGACTCTCCCACTCAATGTGCACAACACACTCTCCTTGTCGTCCAACCCATCAGACGTTTAGGTTTCAAGATAAACGTTCCCAAGTCGTGCCTCACCCCGTCGCAAGACGTGACGTGGATAGGCCTGGACTGGGACATGGCGAGCGCGACCGTCGGACAGAGTCGGGTGAATGCCTCGCAGATTCGAAGGAAAATTTTCGCTGCGTTGCACTCGGTCTCCATTACCGGGAAACTCTGGGACTCGTTGATCGGGTCGCTCCATTAGGCGTGTCTGACCATTCCCCTAGGGAGGCTCAGGATCAAAATGCCTGATTCAACTGGGCAACAAAGCATTCCCACTGTTGCCTCCACATCGGCTTTGGCCGATTCCGCGCTCCATCCATTTGCTTTTGACACACTGGGTTGTTCGGGGCAAGCTCGCGAGAGCTGTGCCTTGGACTTCGCCCCCGCCGACCATCTGGATAGACACTGATGCGTCGAGCGAGTTGGGATGGGGCTACCAGTCAAACATGGATCGCCAACACTAAGGCAATTGGTCAGGTCTCACTCCCTTACACTTAGCCGTCTTGGAACTGTTGGTCCCGTTGTTCTTCCTGCGGGGTCATGGGCAAGCCCTTCCCGGCAGGTCGTTGGCCTTTCGGATGGACAACATGGCTGCAGTTCATTGCATACAGAAACAGGGCTCCTCCAGATCCGCGGTGCTTCAGGGTCTGGCGGAGGGACTGTTTTTTCAGGCAGATCGTTACAACATTACGCTGCATGCAACCTACCTACCCGGGTCTGCCAACCTGTGGGCGGATGCTCTGTCTCGGGGACGGAGCACCCAGGTAGCATGGTCATTCAAACAAACCGTATTCGACGACCTGGCAGCCTCCTGGGGTGTTCCACAGGTCGACTTGTTCGTTTCTCACGAGACGACCAAGTTGCCTGTGTTCCTGATCCGCTGGATTCGCACTCCAGCGGGGGGATCGGACGCTTTCAGTGAGGACTGGACCAGGTGGCAGTCACTGTACGTGTTTCCACCACCCGACGCACTTTTGTTGTGCAAGGTCCTCCACAGGCTGAGAGAGTACCAGGGCATAGTTTGGTTGTTCGCGCCCCTATGGCCGGCCCAAGCCTGGTACGCTCAGCTGATACGATGGTGCCCGGATCCCGTGCCCATGTCGGTCTCGAGCTTCCACTTGGGGTCGAATGGAGACCTAGGGACCTCGTTGGCATTCGCATCGTGGATGTTTGTGAGGCAGAGTGGCTCCCCTTGTTTGGACGATCATTACCTAACAAATTCACTTTACTTTGGACGCCATCTACATGGAAGATATATGAATCTCCCTGGCGCTGCTTTACTTGTTGGTTCCACAACTCTTCACAGGCAACTCCGTCCGTGGCGCTTGTGTTTCACTCCCTCAATTGTTTATTTGAGGAGCATCACTACATGTACAACACAATTGGGACCCAACTATCTGCCATTCGCGTGCCTTTTGAGACCCTCACGGGGTTGGTCGTTCCTCAGAATGAACTGGAGTTCTTCATGCAAGCCAGCTTTCGGCTCGGACCACCCCCGCGTCAGATTCCCCCTCAGTGGTCTCTGGCGGCGGCTCTCAAATGGCTCTCGTCTGCGGCCTACACTCTTCACCCCACACCTAACAGATTCCTTGACAAGCCACTATTTCTTCTAGCTTTAGCTATGGGTGAGAGGGTATCGGAGTGGGCTGCCATGTCTCGGGGCCCAGAACTGCTTGCGGTTTGCTCCCATCCTCGGGTCGGTCACTTTGGCTAATTCTGTTCATTTTCTTGCTAAGAACGAACGAGAGGCACACGTGTTTAAGCCTTTCACGGTCCCCGCTCTTAAGTGCGGCCGTTGTCATCACACGTTGTGCCTTGTTCTTTCGCTTCATTCATTTGTTCATTCCACTGTGCCGGCGTCGGGGTTGGCGCTCTGGGTGGCGCCTACGCCCGGTAGGAGGTTGACCAAACGTGCTGTGGGACTACGCCTGTGTTGCGTCATTAAGGATAGCAATCCTCTGGTTCGGGGTTCGGCGCATGACATTCGGTCTTATGCGGCCACGCTCCGCTTCCTTCACAATCACTCCCTCAGGGATATTGCTGACACAGGGCTATGGTCTTCCCCCAACACGTTTGTCTCCTCCTATCTGTCCATGTCCACAGACAGGCCGGGACGTCCTTGTGTTGCATTGGGCCAAATGGTTACTTAGGGGTATTCCTCTCTGCTTGTCCTTCCCCCTACTGTCTTTCTACTATCCTGTCCACTCCCCTTATGGGGGGGAGGGAGGAGGGACTATGGGGGGACTATGGGTTGCACGTATATGTATGTAATGTCACCTAGGCTTAAGGATCTTGTTTTTCATTTCCTTCATTACTACAATAGGGGACTGGAATGCTAATCTGAAGGACATGAGTAACTCTCTGTTTGCTAGTCATATGACTAACTTCTGTGGTGAGCATGATCTAATTATCTCTTCTCAGCTCATGCTCCCTCATAGTAGTTACACATGTGTCATTGCAGCATGGGGCTCAACGTCTTAGCTAGATCATACCGTAGCTAGTGCTGATTTCCATGATATGATAACAAATATGGAAATTCAGTATACATATACAGATGAAGATCATATCCCATTGACCTTAACAGCTAGTTTGGAAAGAGCGCCAGAATTAACTCAGTCAAACAATAGTGTAAATCCAAAACTGCCATGGGGCAGGCTTGACGAGGAGTGTGAGCAATTTTGCACTTTAACACACACTCTCCTTTCTGAGCTTGATCCTGGCAGTGAGGATGCCATTACCTGTGAAGACCCCAATTGTGTTAATGCTAGTCATCGAGAAGAGGTGAGCAAGCTGTACAATAATATTATATCTTGTCTTACTAAGGCTAGTGACATAGTATTTCACAAGCATAACAAAAATTACTCTTTTAACAAACCTGGGTGGAATGACCATGTTTCAGAACTATACCAGGCATCCCGAGATGCTCGTAGTGTATGGCTGGATCATAACAAACCGAGACAGGGACCCATTTTTGACATGTTCACCAGACTAAAGGCTAGATGCAAGTATGCAATCAGATATATAAAAAACAATGAAAATGTATTAAGAAGAGAAGCATTGGCCAAAAACTTTGCTAGCAAAGACACATTGGCCATCTGGAAGGATATTAAAAAAAATGCATAATAGCTGCACACCTCTACCCGTTAGTGTAGATGGGATCTCTGGTACTAATAACATAGCCAATCTTTGGAAAACACATTACCAAACTTTGTTTAACTCTGTTGGGCACCAAGGAAATACCATTGCTGCTACAACAGAGTGTAACAAAGAAGAAAAATATGACACAATTAAAGTTACAAGTGAAAAAATCAAGGCTGCAATAAGTAGGCTAGATGCTAACAAATCCTGTGGTTTTGATGGTATATATGCTGAACATTTGAAGTACTCCTCCACTCTCCTCTTGGAGAAACTCAGCAGTTGCTTTACCAGCTTTCTAACCATGGTTTCCTACCAGAATCTATGATGTCCGTTACCTTGTTACCAGTAATTAAAGACAAGGCTGGCAAAATTACATCAAAAGACAACTATAGACCTATTGCCCTTGCCAGTATTGTAAGTAAGATACTAGAGTTAATCATTTTAGACAGAATCTCAGTGTATATCTCAACTAATAGTAATCAATTTGGTTTTAAAAAGAATCATGGTACGGACCAGTGCATCTACACTCTGAAGGAGCTAGTGGATGGGTACATCAAAATGAACAGCTCTATTTTTGCATGCTTTCTTGATGCTAGTAAGGCATTTGACAGAGTCTGCCACAATATCCTGTTTGATAAATTAGCAACAAGGGGAGTGCCATCCTATATACTGAGAATCTTGAAGTACTGGTACGCCAATCAAACATTTAATGTAAGATGGGGTAACATTATTTCGGATTCCTTTATAGTAACCAATGGAGTGAGACAGGGTAGTATTCTCTCACCTTACTTATTCAATGTATATATGGATGAATTAAGTGATAAATTGAATAAAGAGCAGATTGGATGTTATGGTGGGAATAAAATCATCAACCATCTCATGTATGCTGATGATCTGGTCATTATTGCACCGTCTTCTGCGGGTCTGAGCAAACTTCTTGATATATGTGAATCTTTTGGTAGTAAACATTGTGTTAAATTCAACCCACTGAAAAGTGCTGTTCTTATATTTAGATCAAAATTACTGTATAAAAGTAAACTGCCAAATTTCTCACTCAATAATCAAATTATTCAAGAAGTAAACAAAATAAAATACCTGGGACACATTATCTCAAACGATTGCTCAGATGATGCAGATATCGGCCGTCAGCGCAGACAGCTATATTTACGTGGTAACACCATCTTGAGAAAATTCCACATGTGTAATTGGGAAACTAAAGTCACTTTGTTCCGGACATATTGTTCCTCTATGTACACGGCCCATTTGTGGTGGAAGTATAAGAGAGCCACCATAAATGGTCTGTGTACATCCTATCATAATATACTCAAGATGCTCATTGGTCTCTCTAAATATGAAAGCACTAGTATGGTGTGCACACTGTTGGATGTGCAGTGCTGTCAGGCTGTCATCAGGAGACTGGTGTACAGCTTTTCGCAGTGACTGCAATCCTCCACTAACACACTGATTGTAGCTCTTTGGTCTAGTGATCATATCTATGAATCCCGTATTATATCTCACTGGCAGAAGCTGCTGCACACATAGTATGTAATGTAATATATAGGTCTAATTGAACTATGAGCAATGATCTGTGCAATAGGTGTTAACCAACATTGAGCAATAGCCTTAGTTAGCTTATCTGTGTTATATTGTGACAAAATGTGATATGTGCTCTATTCTGTAAATAGGCCTACTGTATTTTTTATTTTATTGTTTCTTTATAAATATATCTTTGTGTATAATTATTATCTGTGCTCTGACGAGAAGTGTATGTGATATGGACCATTAGGTCGTACTGTATTTATACTGTATCTATCTTATGTGTCTGGAATAAAGAATTATTATTATTATTATTATTATTATTATTATATTATTATTATTACATTATATGTTTGAATGTTTGAAAGGTAGATGTTACGGTATGTTTCATTACTTTCTTCCCGTCATCACATTCTGTTCGTTATGCATCACCCGCTTGTGTCATGCTCATGCATTGTCATTGGGGTGTTTGTCCTACTGTTTTCTAGTAGTCCACAGAATTAAGTCTTCAGTCCCTTATCTACTGGGTGTCACTTATCACCTCTGGCACTTTTTTCATTGTGCGCGGTGCTGTTAGCGATGTTTACACTTGGTCTTATCCGGTGTAGTACTTCCTACTTTACTCCATATAAAAGGGGGGGGGGGGGGGCATCCTGTCTTCCATATCCACCATTATGATATGTAACATTCATACGATTAGGTTAAGATCTAAAAGAACATGGCATGACTGTACGTGATCTCTCTTAATATGCACCTGTCTGTACACTCTGTATAAAAACTCTCTTGTTTAAGTCTGTCTTTTCTTTATCATGATCCTTAACTAATTGCTGATGTTTGAGTTTTCTCAGCTTGGATGTCCGCCTCCAATTTTGGTACTCTAAGCTCTACGTTGGAACGTAGAAGCTACTACTAAATTGGGAGGTTTAACGACCCTCCCAAAACCAAATGAGGTAAACCTCCTATTTGGTTGTAGCCTCGGAGTATCCAACGTCATAGTATCCCTCCCACAGACCGTACCCCTGCCCATCCAATCTTGCCTCTTTTGTAGCTTGATATCGAGATGCCCTTTAATCCGGACCGGGTTAGAAGGTACGCCCCTGATAGCGGCGTGAAGAGCCAGATGGAATGGCCTAGTCAACAACTTTTTCTTTTCTTTCTCGTTTCTCTTTTCAATTTTCTATTAAAAAGACCTCAAAAGTATGTACAACGTACCTAGTAGAGAGAGTAAGGTACTACTCTAGATGTTATCGATTTAATTCGCGCTATGTGTATACGATAATTGCCTCTGTAGAGCGAAGCAGATTACATCGTCATAGTATAAGCTCTACGTTGGATACTCCGAGGCTACAACCAAATAGGAGGTTTACCTCATTTGGTATTGGGAGGGTCGTTAAACCTCCCAGTTGAAGATAAGAAGAAAACATATAGAGAGTGGTTGGGTAGTAGAGGGAATGAAGAGTTGGAGAGACAGAAAAGGGAAAGGTACTTGGAGAAATAGAGAGTGGTGAAGAAAGTTGCGAAGGAAAGTAAGAGAAGAGTAGATGAGGAATTTGGAAGGGATTTAAATGTACAATAGAGGGAGTGTAAGAAACTATTCTGGAAAAAAGTCAAGAAAGTTAGGGAGGGTAGCAAGGGAAGTAATAAGGGTGTGAAAGATAAGAATGGGTGAGTGTTAGCCCAGAAACAATTAGAGAGAGTCGACAGATGGAGGGAGCACTTCAACAAATTGTTGAACATCCAGCAAACATAGTTGGATGGGATATGGGAGGGAGAAGAAGAGAAGTAGTGGAGGAGGAGGTGGGGATCATGAGGTCAGAAGTGTGTGAAGCCTTGCAAAGAGTAAAGATAGGGAAAGAATCAGAATAGATGGAGTGTGTGGGGAAATGCTGAGGTATGGTGGCGAGATAGTGATCGAATGGATATGGAAAATGTGTAAACTAGCATGGGAGAAGGGAAGTGCACCTGATGACTGGAAGATAGGCATAATAGTCCCCCTGTATAAGGGTAAAGGGGAAAGAGGAGTGTGTGGTAATCACTGGTGGAAATGTCTTCTAAGCGTAGTAGGGAAGATGTACAATAGGGTAGTGATTGAGAGAGTGAGAGTGAGAACAGAGAAATGGATATGTGACGAGCAGAGCGGGTTTAGGAAGGGAAGAGGATGTGTAGACCAGAATTTTGCCTTGAAATGTGTTATGGAGAAATATGCCACAACAAAATTGCAACAGACTCGCTATCTTGGCAGCCCGGGTCTCTCAGCCAATCACAAACCTCCCTTGGCGCCGACTAACTCCCACGTATTGTCACCTCTAAAATGCCCAGCTTCTAACTCGTCCTCAATTCACTCTCGTATCTTCTATCCCAGAAAAAAATGTTCTAATACCACAGTGCCATCCTCTTACTCACGTCAGCCACTTAAAAACGTATTAACCCTTAATTAGCGGCTCACCACATAAGTCGTATTTAATAAAGCTGGACTATGTGGCGGCGCTCGACATAGGTCGAGTGGCAATTTCAGCACGTAATGTTGCTGAGAGAGAGAGACAAGTGGTGGCAGGAGAGTAGCGAGCGTATGACTGCTCCAGACCACCGCGGCGAACATACTGACACGAATCCCAGCTCCCTCCTCCCTCTCTCACTCGCTATATAAGGAATTGTATCGGGAAAGTGGCTAATTACATGCTTTTTGCACTCGCGTTGCACGGTTATTGCAAGAAAACTAGCCATCATAAAAGGATCGTTATGGTGTCATTCGAAAGCTCTGTTTATGCCCTTTCAGGATTACTTGTTTTACGTTCTGGGTCTTATTTAGGCATGAAAATGATCACGTAAACAGCCCTATTTTGGCTAAAAACACCCCGCTGGGCGGTACATATAAATAAACCGCATAGGCCGCTCGTAAGGTGTTAAACACTGCCTGGAAGGTATAACGATAAATTGAATGCAGAGGAGGATGAGCGTCAGGTTCAAAGGAGCCGCGTGAGCTATGACGATACACAGTGCGCGCCTCAGCCAATCACAGCCCGGCGTTAAGGGAGAGGCGGGTATAAAGGGAGGGGCCGGGTTAGTGGAGTCATACGGAGCTGAGGGACAGCCTGAGCAACAATTGCTCTCTGAAGGCAATAATATTCCAACCCACTTATCTTGCCCAACCATCATGGGCGGATAATAGAAGAGCGAGAGCCAAGCCGGCAACAGATATTGGAGGCAGCTTATCAAGAGAGCAAAGACAGCTTATCAAGAGAGCAAAGACAAGTTAAATCGCTCAGCTACAGCCCAGATCCACCTGAAGTATCCAATTGCATGTTGCCACATTGATGTGTCCTCTCGGACAAAATCATTCAAATAAATTATTAGACAATTGATGCAATAAAACTGCAAAGAGTTGGTGTATAGATTTGTTTATGTTAGTATAGTGCAAGCTATTCAGCTTAGAAATAGAGTTAGGCATGTATAGGAAATATTAAAAGATAGTTAAATGTAGGTTGAGAATAGCCAAGTGTTTTACATAAATAACAGTACAGTTGACCCCCGATTTGCGAACAAATTACTACCATTTGCTCACTTAACCCGTACAATCCAAGCGACGGCTATAGCCATCAGTAGATAATTAACTCCCCAGTCCCAGCGACGGTTATAGCCGTCAGTAATGTATTTGTCTTGTAACTGCCTGTACAATTTTTTTTTTTTTTTTTTGTCTTGCAAAAAAAAAAAAAAAAAAAACGTGATAGATCCACTCTTGCCTCATCTCTTGAGGTGAAAAGGTGGCCTCTCCTGTCATTTTGGCCACATTGCTGGGGACTTTTATTACCGTATCCTACGGTACAGTAGAGGTTAACCCCTATGTGTCGGCGCGCAACATAAGTCGAGTATAATAAATCTGGACTATCTGGCGGCGCGCGACATAGGTCGTGTGGCAATTTCAGCACGTAATGTTGCTGAGAGAGAGAGACAAGTGGTGGCAGGAGAGTAGCGAGCGTATGACTGCTCCAGACCACCGCGGCGAACCTACTGACACGAATCCCACCTCCTCCCTCCCTCTCTCACTCACTACATACTGAATTGTATGGGGAAAGTAACGAATTACATGCTTTTTGCACTCGCGTTGCGCGGTTGTTGCAAGAAAACTAGCCGTCATAAAAGGATCGTTATGGTGTCATTGGAAAGCTCTGTTTATGCCCTTTCAGGGATAGATACTTGTTTTACGCTCTGGGTCTTATTTAGGCATGAAAATGATCATGTAAACAGCCCTATTTTGGCTAAAAACACCCCACTGGGCGGTACATATAAATAAACCGCTAGCCCGCTAATCTAGTGTTAACAAACCAATAATCCTGTTAACAAACATTTTACTGAAGGAAAGACTAGCCCCAAACCTCAACACCCAAATAACTCAATTTAGAGTGAGGACACTCTTTAAATGTTGTTATCAGTTCATAATATGTGATAGATGCCACTGTCTTGACCTAGTCCAACAGTCGTATCGTCCACTCAAGTGATTTTTGCACACAGTGCATTTCCCAATTCTAGCATGGACAAATTTAATTGAACGACACAAAGTACTGCCAATTTAAATGCTAATCTTGAACCTTTTTCCTTAAGTTTGTCATGTACAATATAATATTATGCTATAACATCATTTATTTATGGGGTGAAAAAAGACTTCAGTTGGTTAGCCTAACCTAAAGGTCATTTGGCCTACAAATTGTTCGCCCGGTCACACTATTCAGTGGCATTCGTGGTATGTTATTTGTTTTTAGATATACCAATTTCATTACTAATCTAAAAAAAAATTGTCCATATGTTTGTCATTCATAAGTGTATGGCATAATCAACTCATTATTTCCAAAGACAAATTATTTAGCCTAACCTAATTGTCTTTTAGCTTACAAGTCTGTTCTGGCATTTCTAGCTTTCATTTTTTTCCCCCAAGATCTGCAAACTTATTTGGCCAATCTAGAACTCTTACCATATAGCATAGGTTTTTATTCATTAAAGCACCATGGAACACACCGAAAATACTGCTTGTCTGCCCGTTTAGACAAAAATAGCCAGATAATGAGCGCCAACTCTGAGTCTAGACTTACCTCCTTGCGACATATATGACGCGATCGCGTCATATGAATAAGTCCACCAAAAACTCATATGACGCGATCGCGTCATATGGACTTATCTCTATACCTCTCCAATAAGTTTATGACGCAATTTTGCGTCATATGAGCTCAGTAAGTCCGATAAGCTACCATACGATAAAACCGTTGGTGGCAACCTCAGCCTCCTGCGATAATTCTAACGGCCGCAGTGTTGTTGTGAGTGTAGTGCGAGGCAGTGGCAATGATCCTGGGGCTCCCGCCTCCTTGGACTTACTGGAACATAATATGTCTGGGGGAGTTTTAATAGTTTGGGTCGTATGTAGCCAACTGTTGAGGATCTAGGAGTATATAACAGATAGTTTGGGTTGTATGCTGCCAACTGTTGAGGATCTAGGAGTATATAGCAGATAGTTTGGGTTGTATGTAGCCAACTGTTGAGGATCTAGGAATATATAATAGATAGTTTGGGTCGTATGTAGCCAACTGTTGAGGATCTAGGCATATATAACAGATAGTTTGGGTTGTATGTTGCCAACTGTTGAGGATCTAGGAGTATATAACAGATAGTTTGGGTTGTATGTAGCCAACTGTTGAGGATCTAGGAGTATATAACAGATAGTTTGGGTTGTATGTAGCCAACTGTTGAGGATCTAGGAGTATATAACAGATAGTTTGGGTTGTATGCAGCCAACTGTTGAGGATCTAGGAGTATATAACAGATAGTTTGGGTTGTATGTAGCAAACTGTTGAGGATCTAGGAGTATATAACAGATAGTTTGGGTTGTATGTATCGAACTGTTGAGGATCTAGGAGTATATAACAGATAGTTTGGGTTGTATGTAGCCAACTGTTGAGGATCTAGGAGTATATATCAGATAGTTTGGGTTGTATGTAGCCAACTGTTGAGGATCTTGGAGTATATAGCAGATAGTTTGGGTTGTATGTAGCCAACTGTTGAGGATCTAGGAGTATATAACAGATAGTTTGGGTTGTATGTAGCCAACTGTTGAGGATCTAGGAATATATAGCAGATAGTTTGGGTTGTATGTAGCCAACTGTTGATAATCTAGGAGTATATAACAGATAGTTTGGGTTGTAGGGGAGAGCGGTGATGGTTCGGACGGAAGGATGGTTCGGACAGTGCATTTCCTGAGAAACGTATGGGACCTAAGGCCCCGAGATTTTGCGTGAAACTGCGAGAGTTAGTCTACTTTCATCACGCGTGATTTGGTTACTACATCAGCTACACTTTTTAATGCAGGTCCGATTTTATGGTTTTTTGCACTTCCTATGTAATATTTTCACTTTATATCGTAAGCTCTACCTCCATGAATATGTCAACCAGCGAAATATGCATTATTATGGTGAAACTATGTTGTATGCCGAAGATATTGCCGTAAATAACAAATGCTGAAGTTGCTTGTGTGAACGTTGAGCGTACCCATCAATTAACTATATAGATTCGGGATCATTCGGACAGTTGAGGGTGGTGATGGTTCGGACCAGTCCGAAAGGTAATTTGTTGGTAATTAGTGGGAACGATGGTTCATCCTTCCCACTAATTACCAAAAAATTACCTTATCAATTGATAACACTACTTCTTGTAAACATCTATATTATGAACACATAGTGAAACACAACTCTTAATATCCATCAGGGAATAATATATATATATTTTATTATGTATTTATCTGTGCTAATACAATATTATATAAACTAAGTCAATTATGCAATTTATTTGAAGTAACATAGTCCTAATCCATACCTATAATATTGTTTATACAAATAAAGGTACTGTATGTTTATTTGATTTATGGATAAGTACATTATCCATAATTCTGGTTAAGTATAATCCAGTTTGTTTTCAATATTATTTGTTTACAAATATGAAGAGGTTAATTTCGATTATGAAGTTTAATTTTGTATTTTAGCAAAATAAAATGTCTTTGAATTGATAAATTCTTGTTTTTAGCAAATCCAACTCACATAATGTTAAGATTATGCCAATTAATATATGTGACCGAACCATCCCACCCTTCTGACCGAACCATCACCACTGGTAGGGAAGGTTCGGACGATTTAGAAACTTGTGTTTCGGGAACTATAGCTCAAAACTGAAAAGCGCTAAGGGTTTGAAATAATTCGGCTAAAGAACCAAATAACGAAGCAACATTTTAACATCAACTAGTTTATACTACTGCTTAAACCTGAATTTCTACAAATATTAAAAAAAAAAAAACGTCCGAACCATCAGCGCTCTCCCCTATATAGCCAACTGTTGAGGATCTAGGAGTACATATCAGATAGTTTGGGTTGTATGTAGCCAACTGTTGAGGATCTAGGAGTATATATCAGATAGTTTGGGTTGTATGCAGCCAACTGTTGAGGATATAGAAGTATATATCAGATAGTACGGGTTGTATGTACCCAACTGTTGAGGATCTAGGAGTATTTAACAGATAGTTTGGGTCGTATGTAGACAACTGTTGAGGATCTAGGAGTATATAACAGATAGTTTGGGTTGTATGTAGCCAACTGTTGAGGATCTAGGAGTATATAACAGATGGTTTGGGTCGTATGTAGCCAACTGTTGAGGATCTAGGAGTATATATCAGATAGTTTGGGTTGTATGTAGACAACTGTTGAGGATCTAGGAGTATATAACAGATAGTTTGGGTTGTATGTAGCCAACTGTTGAGGATCTAGGAGTATATAACAGATAGTTTGGGTTGTATGTAGCCAACTGTTGAGGATCTAGGAGTATATAACATAGTTTGGGTTGTATGTAGCGAACTGTTGAGGATCTAGGAGTATATAACAGATAGTTTGGGTTGTATATAGCCAACTGTTGAGGATCTAGGAGTATATAACAGATAGTTTGGGTTGTATGTAGCCAACTGTTGAGGATCTAGGAGTATATAACAGATAGTTTGGGTTGTATGTAGCCAACTGTTGAGGATCTAGGAGCATATAACAGATAGTTTGGGTCATATGTAGCCAACTGTTGAGGATCTAAGAGTACAGTATATAGCAGGTAGTTTGGGTTGTATGTAGCCAACTGTTGAGGATCTAGGAGTATATAACAGATAGTTTGGGTTGTATGTAGCCAACTGTTGAGGATCTAGGAGTAGTATGTAGCCAACTGTTGAGAATCTAGGAGTATATAACAGGTAGTTTGGGTTACCAACTGTTGAGGATCTAGGAGTATACCTTACCTTTTGATACCTTTTGATGTGTTCGCCGCTCTTCTAGCGGCACCAAGGAGCGCGACGCCCCTCGTTATGGGTGGTGATTTGATGCAGTAGACTGTTTGAAGCGACAGCTCGCTCCCTTGCGAGGATGGGCTCATCTGGCACTTTTTGCAGTTCGACATCTAGGGCTCTCTTGAAGTTGTCTAACGAGATGTCCCTCATGTCTCTTACTCGCCGTGGGAGTTTGTTGAAGAGACGTGGGCCTCTGTGTGATAACCAGCCCTCTCGCAGAGAGCCCATAGCACCCCTGTTATTCATCCGGGGGATTTCGCATTCCCAGCCTCTCCTATCACTGAATTTCATGACTATCGGAGTATGTAGGTTTGGTACTAAACCCTCTGTGATTTTCCACGTGTATATTATTAGGTAACGTTCTCTTCTACGTTCCAGTGAGTACAGATTCAGTGCTCTTAAACGCTCCCAATAGTGTAGATGTTTTATCGAACTTATATGCGAAGTGAAATTTCTTTGTACACTCTCTACGTCATTTATTTCACCTGCTTTGTATGGGGATGTTAATACGCTACAGTATTCAAGCCGCGGTAGCACTAGAGATTTGAAGAGCGTTATCATAGGCAATTCACCGCGTGTTTTAAAAGTACGCAGAATCCAACCTGTTAGACGTTTCGCAGCCGCCACTTTGACCTGGTTATGTACTTTGAAACCCATATTTTCAGATATTAATACCCCAAGGTATTTCACACTGTCTTTCCATTCTATTATGTGGTTAGATTCTGTTAAGTAATTTGTAATTTCTTTAACACCATTATTATCTTCGTACCGTATTAATTGGAATTTTTCCTCATTGAATTGCATGTTGTTTTCCCTGGTCCACTGGAACACTACATTCATGTCTTCCTGCAGTCGGCCCGTGTCCTCTTGTGTGTTTACTATCTTGCTTAATTTTGTGTCATCAGCAAAAGACGACACCGTACTGTGTCTGGTGTTGGTATCTATGTCGCAAATTAGTATGAGGAACAGAAGGGGCGCTAGCACTGTTCCTTGGGGCACTGAGCTTTTGACATCCGAAGGCTCAGAAGTTACTTGGTTTACTGCTACCGATTGTTTTCGGTTTACGAGGAAATTGTATATCCACCGTCCGATTTTCCCAGTTATACCTTTTGCTTTCAGTTTGTGGGCTATTATACCATGGTCACATTTATCAAATGCCTTAGCAAAATCGGTGTAAATGACATCCACATTTTTCTTTTCTTCTAGCGCTTTAAGATTTTTGTCATAGTGTTCCAAAAGTTGTGAGAGACATGATCTTCCCGCTCTGAACCCATGTTGACCGGTGTTGTGTAGTTCATTTGTCTCCATGAATGTTGAAATTTTGCTTCGCAGGACTCGCTCGAAAACTTTAATGATGTGAGAGGTTAGAGCTACTGAGCGGTAGTTTTTTGGTAGTGCTTTACTCCCTCCTTTATGCAGTGGGGCAATTATTGCGTTTTTCAAGCTATCTGGTATGTCACCAGTGTCTAGACTCCTTCTCCACATTATAGCCAGGGGTTTTGAGAGGTTTTTCTTACATTTTTTCATTAGGATCGAATTCCATGAGTCCGGGCCTGGTGCCGAGTGGGATGGCATGTTGGAAATGACCTCTTCTATGTCTTTTGGACCGAAATCAATATCCAGCATCTGAGGGGTTTCCGTGGGGGGAGGTTTCCATGAAAAATATATTTTGGTCTCTGATGACTTTTGTTTCATCAGGCTCACTGAATGCCATTTCATACTGCCTGCTTAAGAGTTCGCTCATTTCCTTTTTGTCCCCTGTGAAAGAGCCGTCCCCTTTGCTCAGTGGGCCGATGTTTGATGTTGTTTTAGCCTTTTGTTTGGCGTATGAAAAGAAGTATTTGGAATTTTCCTTTATACCTGCAATAGCTTTCCTCTCCTCTTCCATATGTTGTAGTTCATAAGATATTCTTAGCCTTTGTTCAATTTCCACAATTTCTCTATCTATTTCGACCTTTTGCCTATCCTGTAGATTTTGATGTGTGCGTCTTTGTGTGAGTAATTTTCTTCTTCTGTACAGCCTCCTCCTTTCCCGATCTTGTTTGCTTCTTCGTTTTGTTTGTCTTGCAGGTACAGTATATGGTGGCTACAGATTTGGGTCATGGTTTCTGTTAATAAGACTAGACATTCTGCTGGTGTCAGGTTATCCATTAAATCTTCCCAGTCTATTTCCTCCATTTCTTGATTTACCTCTTCCCACCTAATGTTTTTGTTATTGAAGTTAAATTTACTGAAGGGGCCGGTTTTTTTTCTCGATTCTGAGGTTGTCTGTACACTTTCTAAGGTTGTTTTGATCTCAATTAATTTATGATCCGAGTATGTTGTGTCCGATATGTTAATGCTGTGTACTAGAGAGTCGTTGTTAGTGAAGACCAGGTCTAAGATATTGTTTTCCCGTGTGGGTTCAGCAATATTTGGGTAAGACTAAAAAAATCACAAAGTTCAAAAAGCTCTCTCGTATTAGTATTTGCTTCTCCGGTGTTATTTGCCACTAACTGGTCTTCTAGTTGTCTCCATTTAATGTTTGGTAGGTTAAAGTCTCCTAGCCATATAATATTTGGTGTTGGGTTCCCCAGGGTTTCCACTTCTGATTTATTTTGTTGAGCTGGGTTTTGAATTCTTCTCGGGATGAGTCTGGAGGCCTGTATGTAACAATAACTGCTAAATTTAGGGATTCTATTTTAACTCCAAGTATTTCCACCACTTCATTACTGTTATTTAGGAATTCAGTACATATCAGTGAGTCATGTATGTACAAGGCTACAGCTCCATGTGATCTATGCATTCTGTCCGCCCTATGTAGGTTGTAACCAGGAATCCATACCTCACTATCTTCCTGATCTTTAATGTGAATTTCTGTGAGAGCCGCAAATATAGTGTTTCCTTCTTCTAGCAGGCCCCTAATAAATGGTACTTTGTTCGTGGTTCTATTTTTTAGGCCTTGGATATTTGCAAACAAGATTGGGGAGGGATTGTTTGGAGTACTATGTGTACCTAATAGTCTTCGGGATGTATTGGCCACTCTTGGGAGGCCAGGAGGTGCTCGAGGTGTTCTATGTGCTCTTCCATCTCCCTCAGTCTCTTCATCTTCATCTCCCCTTTCCCTCCTTGCCTTTTTCCTCTGTCTCGTCCTCGCATAGCTAGAGAGTTTTTTGGGCTACCATTCGTGTTAGGTATAGCATATCTCCAAGTCCCTTTAATATGAAAAGCTGGGCATTTCATATTGTAGCAGGTCTTGTTCTCAAGTGATGTCTTTCAAAGGGATGGGTGGTGGTATTTGCAGGTTTCACCAAATCTACATTTTCCATGACTGGTTATGTTGTTGCAAATTTTGGGATGAGCAAATCTACATGAATTCCCATTATATTCGCCCTTTTGACCAAAGTAGCACCTTCTTTCCAGATAATATCTGCACACTGGTGTAGACAACCCCAGTAGGTGTGGCTGGGGCTGCAAGGGGTTATGTGGTGAGCTAAGTGTGGTTGTGGGTGATAGTGGGCTTGGTGTATGGGTGGGTGAGGCCTGCAGGGGGGTGGAGTTACGGGTCGGTTGTAGGTGGGCAGGTGGCAGTGGTGAGGGGGGAGACGATGTGGAAGGGGAGCCTGATATGGGGGCTTGTTGCATCCTACGTTCATCCTGCAAATGTATTTGATCAACAGCAGTAGGGTGGTCAATGGCCATAGATGGGATTAATGTGGGTGTTTTCTGGGTCTGGGGAGGTGTGGAGAGATGTGCGGCAGGGTTTGTGGATATGTAGGGTGCGAAAGGTTGTTGTTCGGCAGGCGATGTGTGTTGATGTGCAGGAGGCAATGTGGGCATTTTCATGGGAAGGTGTGCGTGTGTGGGTTGTGATATTTGTATGGGCCCTGAGGCCCCAATAGTTCCCCATTTTCTGTGAAAGGTAGCTATGTCTTGGCTATATTTCAGTCTATCTTGTACTTCTGTATTTTCTACAGTCTGTATGACTTGCCATGTGATATCGAAACAACTATCGCAGAAATGGAGGTTCTTCCCTCTTGTATTGTACGCCTCATTTATTGGTGTCAATCCTATGCAAATCCAGTGGTATGGTTGCTTGCATATCCGACATGCGGTGCTTTTATGCATGTGTATATTCATCTTACAACTCGTACAGTTGTCTCTGGTAAACATTTTTGTGTTTTTTTGTTTTTGTTTTTGTTTTTCCACCCGCCCTTACATGGGGGAGAGAGAGAGAGGGGGGGGGGGCTTGGAGGACAAGGAGGTGTTTGTTACGAGGGTTGGGGGAGTGTGGGGGGGGGGGGGGGGGGGGGGGGGGGGGGGGGGAGTGCCACTCGTTTACACTCGTTATGTTTAAACTTTAAGTAACTTTAAGTAACACTTTCAATAATTATCTTATTAAACAGAATTCTCACTGCCCTAACCACTTTTCCCGTTTTTGGTCGACTGTTTAGCGGAATATACGGCACTCTAGGAAATAACGAACTTTCCAGGCTACCTATATATAGTATCTATTTTAATTTTCATATTTTATCTATCACCTTGATTCAACACTGCTCAGGTTCGAATTTTCACCACATTTGGTTGCGTGGGAGATCTTTCTCTCCAATAACGTCACTACTAACCTGCGATATGGTCGAGAAATAATCTGCACTGATTTAATTTGTTTATATATTGTTTTTCTCTGTTTGCTATTATTTACGATATTTGTTTTGTCGGTACCCTTTCCTGTCGAGGTTAAGTTTCGCTTTTGGTAAAATCGTATAGGGGGAGGGGAGGGGACGTGTCCAGGAGAGCGAGGGGATATATGTGTTTATGGTCTTTGCGGTCACCGAGGGTATTTTGTTTACAGCATACGTCCTGTTCCCAAGCTAAAAGTTAAAAGTTCCCCTGACTTAAATTCTCTGTATTATACTTTCCTAGTTTATTTACGTGATATACGATGTTCACTATCACTTTTAACTTAGGCTTCCTATTTTCCCATAGCCCTGTTTGATTTCATAGGACTACATAGCTAACACTTTGCTTTGGGACGTAACGTTTTTTTCTTTCCCTTCTTCTTTCCACCCGCCCTAGGCCTGTCCTAGACCAGCGCCGTGGCACTGCTGTAGGAGTTAACGGATTTTTTTCTCCAAAACGCGTATATCTCTCCAGATATTTTATCAATCGGTTCGATTTTGCACTTCACAGGACCGCGACACTACGTTTGTTTTTGTGTGTGATTTTTTTAAAGTTTAATCACCAGTATCCCGCGGGATAGTCGAAACATTCCGGACCGCGACGGACGTGACCCTCCTCTCTGACTGACTCTGACTGACTACAGGGTGTTTTAAAACAACACTGCCAGACCTCATCTGCTAATTAGTAAATACAATAACGAAGAAGATTATCTAAGGACAAAATGCAAAATAATATACCATTAATGATTTAAACCGCATAGAGTAAAATAATTAGTGACACCCAGGTATGAGCTATAATCCGAACACGGGCTAGTGTCCCCCCTCACCCCAAAATAGCCTACCTCTTGCCTCCCATCCCAGTACGAGTTTTTCTTCGAAGCTTTGGAGTCATAACAAATCTTCTCATGTGTTTAATCATCTGCTCGGCCATGGTGCTACCTTCTTCTGTCATAGTGATTTTATTTACCTTATAATATCACATAAATATGGATTGTCATTATTTAGGAGTGTCTCTGCCTTTGTTATTTTATACTCGTTAAGTCCAAGTGACGTAAATTGTTTGTTTTGGGTACCATTAGATGATTTTAAATATTCATTAGTGAACACCATATACTTGTACGTCTACAGCTACGTAAAATCGTCAAACTTCAACCATAAAACTGATAGACATATTTCGTTAGTACTCTGTGATAATAGTAACGTAATGAGGTATTTGTATTGAAATAGTAAATTGCGCAGGAACAATTTTTTCCCATTCAAACAGTTTCACGAACGATTAAATTACCTATAGCAGTGTTCGGATACCTGACCCAGACTTGAGATTCATTAATTTACCTCTTGGTCATCGTTACAAATGTTGCGTATCTTTTTACGCTACTTGGATTATAATACTTAGCAGTTTTCTTCTAATTGCAAAATATCATTACCAATTTTATGTTACTTTGATTTTGTAATTATTCATATGTGATTAGGTCACTAGATATCTCCTCTTTACCTTTTTTACTTGGTAATCATTCATATTATGTATCATATGTTTTGTGCTGAGCTCAGAACCCTGTTTTGCTACATTTCTAAATAACCATTATCTCCGTTACAATATATTTTTGGTAAAAATAGAATAGAAATATGTGTATTATATATTTTAATCAATGTGGTCGTCATACTCTAGCAGTGTTGTTTTAAAACACCCTGTATAATTGATAGTTTGGGTTGTATGTAGCCAACTGTTGAGGATCTAGGAGTATATAACAGATAGTTTGGGTTGAATGTAGCCAACTGTTGAGGATCTAGGAGTATATAACAGATAGTTTGGGTTGAATGTAGCGAACTGTTGAGGATCTAGGAGTTGTATGTAGCCAACTGTTGAGGATCTAGGAGTATATAACAGATAGTTTGGGTTGTATGCAGCCAACTATCTCACGAGTCTAGGCTGATCAGACGACTATAATATACAGTAAACCCTCGTTATCTCGGACTAATTGGGGGATAGCCACATTTCTGAAATATCCGAATTACATCATTGCATGTGTAATTCATCAATATATATGACAAATACGAACATTATTATGTTGTCAGGGACAGTAAAGTACATAATGATAAATATTAACACAATAGTTATAAGGCACAGGCTTGAATTCGTCCTAAAACCACTTAAAACCGAATGAGAGAACAGTGTAAACCGGACACAAATCCCTTCCAACTCGGAAATTGCTGAGATCTACAGGGACAAGTCCGAGAGGCCGATGCCATTCCAAGAAGTACGGGTTTCCGAGTAAAAAAAGAGTCTGAAATAACTGTATAATCTAACTCAGTCTGAGAAGTAGATAATAACATAATGATACCTGCAACCTATGCAGGCTAGACCTAGCTAGAGTTTTAGCTGGAGTAATAGATAGGATTGGCACTCTATCTATCTATCTATCTATTATCTGACACCGTGATCCCCAAAGGGGTGACCACGAATGAACCGCCCCCATGCATCTCTGTCCCCAGTCAGTAGACGCCCCTCCTCCCAACCAGCACCGCCTTCATCCATATACTTCCTCATTCCATCCTTCCACCTCTCCTTCGGTCTACCTCTCCCTCTCTGTCCTTCCACCTCGCTCTCATACACCCTCTTAGTCATCCTCTCGCTTCCCATACGTTCCATATGGCCGAACCATCTCAAGGTGTTCCCTTTCACACTTTCCAGCACATCTACCTCCACACCACACCTCCTTCTTACTTCCTCCTTCGTCTGTCTATCCCTCCATTTAACTCCGCACGCACTTCTCAAGTAACTCATTTCTACCCTTCTCACTCTTGGTCTGAGTCTCTTCTTCAACGTCCATGCTTTGCTTCCGTAAGTCAGTGTCGGGATTACCACACTTGTCATGCAAGGACTTCTTCACTTCCATACTGACCACCCTATTTCTTGATACTGCTTTCAGCATTCCTACAACCCTCTTCCCCTGTTGCACCCTCTCCCGCACTTCTTCATCCATAGTCCCATCTTTACTCACACACTGTCCAGATACTTAACCCTTAACTGGCGGCGCCCGGCTATAGTTGAGTGAAATAAATATGGACTATGTGGCGGGGCCCGGCTATTGTCGAATGCAATTTTGAGGACGTAAAGTGCTCTGAGAGAGAGCGGAGCGGTGGGAGGAGCATAGATTAATTACCTCCTGACCGCTCGCCACGGCCGCCGTGGACCTACTGAGATTTATTGCACCCTCCTCCACCCTCTCTATATACATAATTATATAAAGAAATTGCCGTATTTTACCGTTTTTGCCCTTCGGTTGCACGATCGTTGCAAGACAACCAGTGATCGTAGAAGGATGGTTCGGGTGTCATTAGAAAGCTCAATTTATGCCCTTTCAGGGATACATACTTGTATTACGCTCTGGGTCTTGTTTATGCATGAAAAAGAGCACAGAAACAATCCCATTTATGGTAAAAAAAAAAACGCTGGGCAAATATACTCCTCCGCCCGCTAAATAAGGGTTAAAGGAGCTGACAATCTCCATGACCTGACCGTTCAACTTCACCTCACACTCTGTGGCTTCACCCCTTTCGAAGACCATAACCATGGCTTTTTCCCGCATTTACCTTCAGATTCCGTTTTTCGAACACTGTTCCAAACATATTTACCAGACCCTGCAATTCCCATTCATTATCGCTCATCAGAACTGTATCATCAGCAAACAGCAGTACAGGTAGATTCCACACGTTTCCCTCCCTTATCAATGATACACCAACATCCACTGCTCTTCCTTGTATTTCTTTCATGACTCCATCCATATATACAGTAAACAACCACGGGGACATCACACACCCCTGTTTCAAGCCAACATTCAGATAAAAAAACGCGCTCTGCTCATTATCCACATGTACTGCCGCTTTGCACCCTCATACATGCTCTTCACTGCTTGCAGCAACTTTCCATCTACTCCGTATATTCTAAGTACTTTCCACATAGGCTACCTTCTCTATCCACTCTGTCATAGCCCATAGGCCTTCTCCAAGTCCATAAAGGCAACATACAGCTTCTGTTGCTTTTCCAGACATTTCTCCACAACACAATTCAGGGTAAAAATCTGATCTACACATCCTCTTCCCTTCCTAAAACCACCCAGCTCGTCACCTATCCATTTCTCCGTTCTCGCTCTCACTCTCTCAATCACTACCCAACTGTACACCTTCCCTACTACGCTTAGAAGACATATTCCTCGGTGGTAAACACATACTCCTCTTTCCCATTTACCCTTATATAGGGGGACTATTATGCCTGTCTTCTAGTCATCAGGTGCACTCCCCTTCTCCCATGCTAGTTTGCAAATTTTTCCATACCCATTCGATCAGTATCTCACCACCATACCTCAGTATTTCCCCACACACTCCATTTATTTCTGGTGCTTTCCCCAACTTCACTCTTTTCATGGCTTCACACACACCCTAGCATACAGCACAAATGTCTTTATTCGTTTATCCACACACATATAATCAATCAGTGCCTTTCGTTCCACCACTGTATTATCCTTATCCTTCTTCCTCCACACCACTTTCCATGTGTACCTGTGTATAATTCTGTGTCTGAAGAAGGTGTTGGCTATCCACAGCCTCCTCCCCACACATAATGTCCACAAGTGCACTACCATTCCCATTCACCTCTGACGGTACCACCCCACCACTCCATCAACTTTCTCATCACCCACCTTCCCATTCATATCCCCAATCAGAAATATTCTTTCATTCTCAAAGCTTCCCAATTTGGATTTTTTTATTTTGTTATATGGATTTTTTTTTTTTTTTTTTTTTTTTTTTTTTTTTTAAGAGACAAGGAACGGAGGAAGGAAAAACACAGATAAAACAAAAAGGTCCATGTGCCTAAAGGCATCTTCCATTCATAAAATGTTTGTAACAACTGGATTTAAACATTTGTAGATTGTAAGTTTGTGGAAAGCAATTCGAGGGAAGTGAATTCCAAAGAGTAGTAGCTCTGGGGATAAATGAATTCTGATAAGCAGAAGTTCTGCATTGTGGAGGAGAAAGTGTAAATTCATGGGCGCTCTCAGCTGCCCTAGTTCTACGGGGAAAGATGTGAAGAGGCGGCACAATTGAAGCAAGTTCCTCGGAACAATTGCTGTGAAAATATCTGTAGAATAATGCAAGGGATGCAACGTTTCTTCGTATGGATAATGTAGGAAGGTCCTGTGTGATTGCAGGGTTATTGATTAATCTAATAGCTTTATTTTGAATTTCGTCCAACTGCCTCAATGCAACCACTCCACTTCCACCCCACATTGATATTGTTAATATCACCTCGTCGAAAGCATGCTGTCGATCATGCATAATTACTATTAACGCAACAAGGATATATCATTTGTTATTGTTTCTGTTAACTCACTGAGCACCAGCTAATTTAGAATAAATTTACATAGAGAGACCAGCCGTTTTTTTTTTTTTTTTTTAACCCCCCCCCCCAGACATTAATAGTTAACTTACTGACGAGGAGGCGGACCGCCCGGTAGTATCCCCATAACTGTCAAAATCTCACTGAGGGACCGTTAGAAGTCGGAGGAACTTGGGGTTGCCACCAATCGACAGATTCTGATCTAACTTACCTAACCTACTGAGGCCTAAATGACGCTAGAGTGTCATATAACTTATTAAAGAGATATTAAGATAAGTTCATATGACGCACTAGCGTCATATGATAGTTTTGGGCGGTACCGTCATATGACGCGATCGCGTCATATGTGACAGAGGGGGTTAAATAGCTTAAATAGGTGAGAAATTAAGAATAACAAAAAAAACACTCACCTCGGTCATTTGGGGGTCGTATTGTGGGGGGGGGGGGAGAAACCCTCAGTCATCAGCTGATGCCAGGCGGCCTTCAAAATTCCCGCCCGACTAAAGACAGCTGAGCGCGGCAGCATGGCAGCTGTACGATGCGTCAAGTTTTCGAGTGACGGTTATTTACACCACCCGAGCATCATGTGTGCCTTCATAGTTCATATATTTGCAACATGTATCACATCATGTCATTATAAGTGAAGTAACAGTGTGATAAGTGCATGGATTCAAGTTTTATAAGTGTCGAGGGTGTGGCAAGACGCGTGCGCATCCATAGTTACCATGACAACTGGCGGGCTGGCGGCCACCCTTGTTCATGTACTCACGCACGTACACACTGCCACCAGACCTCCCCTTCACTTTCACTTTTATTATGCCTCTCACGTACTCTGTGTATTGATTTTATACTTTACCGTATATTTTATAGTTAGAATATGACTGTTACACATTGTTTTAGGCACCTTTGACTTAGAAATATAAGCTTTGACACATTCTTAGTGGGGAGACAGGGGAAGTGGTGATGAAGGCAGGGGGAGTGGGGGAGGACCAGTGTACACATAAACTTGTTGTGTACCACTGACATTACTATTCAATAAATCCTTGCAGTCTGGAACTATGCCTGATCAGTGGAAGCTAGCCAACGTAACACCGATATTAAAAAAAGGCAGCAAATCCCTACCCAGTAACTATCGTCCAATTAGCTTAACCTCAGTTGTATGTAAAATGCTAGAAACGGTCATACGAGACAGACTCGTAAATCACTTAGAGGAAAATAACATACTTAAAGATACTCAACACGGCTTTCGTAAAAAACTTTCCTGTTTAACAAACCTCTTAGACTTCTTCCACGATATCCTCAACCTCTACGATGAGAGTAAAGTTGTAGATATTATATACCTTGATTTTCAAAAGGCCTTTGACAAAGTTCCCCACAAATGTTTACTGCTAAAACTAAAAGCGCATGGAATACAAGACGGTGTGTTGAAATGGATAGAAAATTGGCTCAGCGACAGAAAGCAAAGAGTAGTCATAAACGGTAAGGCATCTAAATGGACCAATGTAAGTAGCGGGGTACCCCAGGGATCGGTACTAGGACCAATTATCTTTCTAATTTACATCAACGACATAGATGAGGGTCTCACCTGTACAATCTCAAAATTTGCTGACGATACAAAAATTGCAAATAGAGTACTCTCAAAAGAACAAGTTGACGATATGCAACACAATCTAGATACATTGTCATGTTGGGCCCAAATTTGGCAAATGAGTTTCAATGCGGATAAATGTAAAGTACTACATATCGGATACCTAAATGAGAAAGCAAACTATTCGATGAATGGCACTCAGCTTAAGAATGTAAACAGAGAAACCGATCTGGGAGTAACAATATCGAGTAACCTAAAACCGAGTCAACAATGTTCAGAAGTTGTTAAGAAGGCAAACAAAATAATTGGCTTTATAGGCAGGTCATTTGAGCATAAATCCAAAGAAGTTATCCTAACCCTTTACAATTCCTTAGTCCGCTCTCTTCTGGAATACTGCGTTCAATCCTGGTGCCCTTATTACCAAAAAGATATAAACAAGCTAGAACGAGTTCAACGTAGAGTTACCAAAATTATACCTAGCCTAAAGAACAAACGATACGAAGAGCGTCTTAGAGAATTAAATCTATTTCCTTTAACCCAGCGCAGATTAAGAGGTGACGTAATTCAAGTGTTCAAAATCATCAAAGGCATCGACAATATGAACTGTAGTAAGTACTTCACTATCGACCAATCTAATTACACGCGGGGAAACGGTTGCAAAATTATTGGTAAATCTTTTAACTCACACGAATCTAAGAATTTCTTCTTCAATCGAGTTGTCAACTTGTGGAATGGGCTTCCCCGAAACATTATAGACTGCATCACCGTTGATTCATTTAAACTCCGCGTAGACAAATATCTCGCATCAAACCCGCGACTGACTGCGTTTGTAAATGAATAACTTTATTTTATCCCCCCCCTCAGTTACTAACCCATCTGTCCCCTACTAACTTCCTAATCCTGCCACGGACATTAGTTCCAGGGCAGTAATTCCCTTTCCAATGTTCCCTTACCCACTCTAAACCACTGTTTGGACACTTGATCCTCAGTGTTTTGGAGGACAAGCAACCTAGAAGGGTCACTAGATATGTTGTTGCTTGATTTCCTTTGTACTCCTTTGTAGCAACATGACACACTATCTCGTCTCTTCTTATCCCTACCATGACCTGGCGGAATTTTGATGAATGCCGTGGGGTCTGGGTCATCCTCCTCCTCCTCTCCCCACTTGGTGGGGAGTCAACTACGTTATGTGGAGCGTTAGGGGAGCGATAAACATAGCGAGGAGACGAGGTAAGCTAGGTAAGTTGGTAACTGGGCCGGGAGGGAGGTGGGAGGCCACCCAGTCCTTCCACTCCCGCGCTCTCACTCCCCACCGCGGCGGGACTTGGGTATTGCCACTGTTGGGCAACATCATAAGGTATATCCCATATGAATTTGAATCCTCTAGCTACCATAGGATAAGAATAAATAAGCACAAAAGTGGCGGTGGGATAAGTGGGTAAGCTGGCTTTCCCCAATCACTCTTACTCACCCGCGCAGATGGGCTAGGGTGTCGCGCTTACTGCCACTGTTGGCAACATCATAAGGTAGTTTCCCATACCATCCTCAGGCCTCTAGCTACCATGGGACAAGAGTAAATTATTTTATAGTAGCGGACGCAACGTATGCGGCTCTGGGGTTTAGCGTTACATACATTAATGACGCATACGCTGCGGTGCTGGGGTTGTTCGGGTTAAAAGAAGATTATTAGTTATTGGGACATGAGATCAAAATTGAAATAGGTCAAACTCTGAATAGCGATCGTACAGATAGTTTGTAATGGGAACTTAGAATTCTGAGGTACAATGTATACTGTACACTCATCCCTTCATTATGGTGGCTAATTAGTGCCGCTATAACGAGAATCGCGATAATGGAACTTAATAACTTATGGGGAAAAATAAGTTGGTTCCCAGGTCCCGACTTTTCGCCCCCAGATTCGTCCAAACAGTTACCCCAAGTACCCATTTCTCCCCTTAAATAAGCCTACATCCAATAAATATATTTAAAAATACATATTATGAGGATATTACTTACCACATAGACTTTATTTGAAACCATAATCATATTTAGCATAGCCTAACACATCGTCGCTTACGCTGCATTCGTCAGACACAGCATTTGACTTGACTGTTTTGATGGTCCCGGGCTTTCAATTCCTTCATCATTACCACCAGGCCCACCATCCCTATCACTGATTGCACTAGAGTCCATAATAAATGCGAGAGATAAGAGGTTCAGGCACAAATAAGCAAGTAAAAGGCGGGTGGACTTAGAGCGTCTGGCTAATGTTGACGACATTAAAGATGGCGGCCATAAATTGCGCAAGTGGCACTCGGATTTCGGATTTCACTTATTTGTTTGAGTTTTTTAGTTTGATGTTGAGTCTTTCATTATTTTTGCTCTCGTTTTCGGTGCTCCACTATATGATACATGATTAGTATATATACGAACAGAGAAAACCTAGCCAATGAGAGCCCCACCTTGCTTTGACTTCAAGGCAATCAGCTGCTGAATCACCCCATGCTTGGCAGTGACGTAGACAGGCTGGATTTTCGAGTTTTCCAGTCAAAAAGGGACCGTGATAATGGCTCTAGGACCCTCAGTAACAGAATAGTTGGGTTTTTCAGGTATGCGCGATAATGGTGAAACGCTATAACCAATCCCGCGATAACTGAGGGTTGAGTGTACTGTATTGTCGTAAATATTCAATTCTTCAGTTTGAACGTATTTTTGACTCGGATCGAGAAACATTAGCTATGAGGAATATTGATTGCCTTCACGTTTGTTAAATAAAGTACAAACTTCCGAAAAACTATCGAAACATTAAAACCCTAGTAGTATAAGTATTTTTAAAATATATACAACAGGGACAAAAGTTATATGCTGCCTTTATGGATTAAAGAACGCCTATGACAGATTTGATAGAGAAGGTTTGTGGAAAGTACTGAGAATATACGGAAAAGATGGCAAGTTGCTGAATGCAGTGTAGAGAATGTATGAGGATGCAAAGGCATCAGAACGTGTGGAGAATGAACAGAGCGAGTTCTTTGATCTGAATGTTTCATTAAAGCAAGGGTGTATGATGTCCCCATGTATGTTCAATATATATACAGTGGTGCTCTCGTTAACGCAGACATTTCGTCCCAACCATTCACCGTGGTACCGAAACAACATACCTTATAAGGAAAGTTAATTTTGTTCCTGCCAAAATCCCAAAGTCCCCTTTTTTACCCTTTTCGGCCAAACAAAAATCCGAAAGTCACCTTTTAGATACAAAGTACATACATCACACATCATAGAAATACAATAAGGTAACAGGGGGGAGGCATTTAGTTTACGTAACAGTGGGAGAGATCCTTATAATCACCTTGCATAAAGATAGGAGTATGGATAAAGAAGTGCGGGAGAGGGTGTAACAGGGGAAGAGGGTTGTAGGAAAGTTGAAAGCAGTAACAAGAAATAGGGTGGTCAGCATGGAAATAAAAAAGTCCTTGCATGATAGTGTGGTAATGCCAACATTGACATAAGGGAGTGAAGCATTGACATTGTTGGAGAGACACAAACCAAAAGTGAGAGGGGTGGAAACAAGTTACTTGAGAAGTGCATGTGGAGTTAATGCTTAAATAAACAAGAATTCAATGATGCCGTAGCCTTAAGGTATGGGTTGCCAGTTTCGAACCTGCCGCTGAAATGTGCATGCGGTGAAATAAACAACCCAGACCACTGTATGACCTGTAAGAAAGGAGGATTCATCTGTATCCGGCATGATGAAGTACGAGACATCACTGCACAAATGCTGGACGAGGTGTGCCATGATGTCAGAATCGAACCGGAACTTCTGCCTATGGACGGACAGCGCTTGGCCCACAATACTGCAAATACTTCAAATGAAGCAAGAGTGGACGTAAGTGCTCGAGGTTTTTGGACGAGGGGACAACGGGCTTTTTTCGACATCAGAATCTTCAACCCAAGAGCACAAACATATCGTGAGCGAGGACACAAGGCGGCATACTTGAGAAACGAAAGTGAGAAAAAACGCGCTTATGAAGAAAGAATTTTGAACAGGGACCAAGGAAGCTTTACTCCTCTGGTCTTCTCATCGTCGGGAGGTATGGGACCTTCTGCAAGTGTCTTCTATGCCAGATTAGCTGAACAAATATCGGAGAAAAAGCGCCAGCATAGAAGCTCAAGTTGGATGAGATGCCGGCTGTCTTTCTCTCTTCTCAGGTCTGCACTCCTATGTCTCAGGGGTACAAGGTCCTCCCCGCTACAGAGGACAAGAGTGAGAGACTTGGACTTTGAAATGGTCGTGGCGGAGGGACGAATTTGGGAACAAATTGGGAGGTTTGACGTACCTCCCAACCTACCAAATAGGAAAACCTACTATTTGGTAGTAGTCTTGGAAAATCCAACGTCAAGGCTATTAACCTAATTGCAATGACGACTTGTCTATTTTGACTGCTATGTCGTCATTCCTACCGCGGTTAAAAAGAAAACGTCTAGAGTCTACTCCTTATCTTGCTCTAGGAGACGTTGTACATTAACCAAAACTACCACCGAAGGTGAAAAAAGCATAGAAGAGAAGAAAAAGGGGTTTACCTTAGTTACCGCTTAAGGCCCATCCCGTGTTCCGTCATGTGCAGATCCCTGTCGAACGTGCGCATGAGCGACCCTCTGTTGTCATCACATCTCACGTCAGCAGAAGAACGCGGATGGGCAGGGGTCCGGCGTGAGGGAGGGTATTATGTACGTTGGATTTTCCAAGACTACTACCAAATAGTAGGTTTTCCTATTTGGTAGGTTGGGAGGTACGTCAAACCTCCCAATTTGTTAGTAGTCTTGGCAAATCCAACGTCAAGGCTGCATAACAAATAGGAGGAGGACATCCAAGCCCAACCTACCAAAAAAAACAATGCATAAAACAAAATTATGAATGACAAAGACACAATTTAAACAAGAGAGTTTAATAAAAGAGTGAAAAACTGAGGAGTAGCTAAAAAGAACAGTTTTAACACATGCCCGTCATTCATAGTAATGCAAAAACATAGACTTGTCTGAAACCAAAAAGGTACTGTACCCAAAATCCCTTTTCTTCAAAAACCAACGAAAACACCTAACACAAGAACAAAACACAATTTTCAATGAGGCAAAAACACTTATGTACTGGAACAATACATAATCCCAAACTTGCAATCCAGTGTTGCAAACCCGTACACCCCCCCCCCCCCCCCCTTTGTCAAATAAAACAAAGGAAAAGAACGAGGGACAAGGGGGGAAGACCAGGGATCTTCGCCAGAGCACCAGGAAACACGACCCCCGAGAGCAATCACCGGCTGAGGGGGTCGACCACTGGACACGGAGAGGTAGGAGGAGATGAAGGAATTGATAGAAGACCACAAAACCGCTGAGGCGATGGCAGGTAAGGATCGACGTGGCAGGAACCGGAAGGAGGCAGCAAAAGATCTGACATCGTGCGCAGAACCCCTACAAACAGGGTGACGGGAACGAACGGTCCGACAAACGTGGCGGCCCATCTGCACCTGCGAGAGCCTCCCACTTGTCCGAGGAGACACCCACACAGCAGTACCCGAAGGCGGCGCCACAGACGCAACAGAGGAGTGCAAGGCTGACACCGGGCACAACACATGGCGAGGATGCCCACGCCGTAAAGCCTGGACGGCGAAAGGCTGGAAAACGGGGGCCTCCCTCCCATGCGTGGTAACAAAGGGAGGGGAGGAGGCGAACGAGACGCCATGCAAGGACGGGGAGAAGCGCACGCAGTCCCGGGGCCGTGACAATGCCGCTAGTGCAGACACCCGATCCCCAGTGGCCAGAGCGACAAGGAAGAGTGGACGCCCGAGCAACGGAACCGGCGTAGCGGCCCTTGTATACGTGGGTGAAGCCAGGAGGACCAGAGCCCGCCCCAGATCCCACTGCGGAGGGACCTGGCGCGGAGGCGGTCGATCCCGGAAGGCAGCCGTCAGGAAGGAATCCAGCTCCTGTGGCGGAACGACCAGCCCAGCGACGGACCCAAAGACCCCCCGGACGGCAGACAAGTGGGTACGTATAGCGTCGACTTGAAAGTGACGTGTACGGAAGAGGTGAAACAAGGAGCGTAGGATGAGGGAAGGAGAGCCAACTGGCAGGCGAGTGGCCTGTAGCCACCTAGTAAAAGACCTCCAGCGGGACCCGTAAGTCCCCCAAGGAGAAGACGGCCAGGAACGCTGTAGGAAGTCAGTCAGGGCCCGGCCGGGGACCGGGAGCTACCGTGCCTCATGAACAAGCACGATGCGAAGGCCAACGAGGTCCGCAGGTCCCCAACCTAGCCCAAGTGGAAGCCGGAGACAGGTAGAGGGACCGGACTCGGGCACCACCGCGGCAAACGGGCGTACCAAGCCCGTGCCGGCCACAGAGGCGCGACGAGCCAGACGCAGCCGTGGTACAGCCGCAGCCTTGCGAGGACTGGGCACATCAACAGCGCGTCTGGTGGCGGAAAGATGTATATCGACCGCCACCTGTACCAGGCTACCATGAAAGCGTCCGGACCCCCCCCCGGAGCACGAGGCTGGAGGGAGAGGTCCAGAGGCAACTGGCGCGGCACCCCCGATGCGAACAAGGCGACCTCCGGAACACCTCAGGAAGCCGCGAGGTCGGCGAACACAGTCCGTTTCGTCGTCCATTCTACAAGAACGCCCTGCCCTCTCAACAGAGCGGCCGCCCACAGGGTGGCAGGCCCGGGCAGGGAGGAGGCATGCAAGGAGAAGGGGTGTCGGTCAGCGAGGAAGAACAACTCCACCGAGACCCCCAATAGAGTCAACGACCTGGAAGACCCCCGCATTAGGAAACAGTGGACAGCTTGTCTGAGTGTCCAACCCGAAGGCCACCGACTTACCCCGAAGGGCCAGCACGTGGTCCCGCAGGAAGAACAAAGGAACCAACAGTCCGAGGGCATAGACGGGTAAGTGGGGGGAGACCCACCCATCTGCCGGGAAGTGGAAGTCCCAGGTTCGATCGGGAACCTCACCAAACCGCGCTCGATGTATCTGTGGCTACCCAGACCGTCGGCGGGGGGGGGCGGTCCAAGGCACAGCCGCAGAGAGCGAGCCCCGAGCAACCCAGCAACCGAAGCGTCTGCGAACGGTACGCGGGAGCGGCAGGAGCCGATCCATAGGGGCAACGGAAACACCGCGGTGCCCATGAGGAGGAGGCGGTGTAGCCAGAGGCTCCCTAAGGGAAGGGGCAGAGCGACCCAATGCAGCGAACCTACGAACGAGTTCCAGAGCCACCCCGGGAGGGAGACCGAGTGCAACACGGCGAAGACCTTCCACCGAAGGTGCACCGCGGCCGGCAGACCCCGGCTCACCGTAGCGCCGGACAAAACCCATGCGAGACCGACCCATGGCAAGACACGCGACGGGGTCAAGCGTGACTTGGGAACATCGAAGGGGAACCCTAACCGTGCGATGTCGCGAACGACTGTGAGGGCGTCGCCAAAGCACAGTCCTAGGGCTTCGGAAACTACCAACCAATCGGCCAAGGAAAACAGGATCTGGAGCCCGCTCCTGAGGAGAGGACCCAGAGCCTGCCCAACCAGTGCGGAGAAGATCCGCGGCGCGATGTGTAGACCGAAGGGAAGGCCGTCGAACAGGAACACACGATCGGAAGTCCGAACGGCCAAGAATCGCTGGAAGCGAGGATGGAGAGGAACGAGCCAAGACGCATCCTGGAGGGCCAGCGACACTACCCACGACAGAGGGCACAGGGCCAGGCGTACCAGGGGTACCGGCAGCATCCGAAACCATGTGTGCACGATGTGCCCGTTGAGGGCCGACAGATCCACCACCGGTCGCATCGCGTCGCACTTCGTCGACGGTACCAGAAAGACACGGGAGAGGAAAACCGGGTGACCGGCGGTCAACTCCCTCGACGCTACCCAGCTCGGGCATGGAAGTGAACACGTGGGCCACCTCTGAAGAGATGGGCCGGCGTCGGTGACAAGAGCGGAGTGGGGGTCTGGACGTCCACCTCCAGGTGAGACCCCTCCGCGCAACCCGCCGCCCCCAACGTCCCTCGCGGCTACCGAGGGGGGCAAGGGCGAAAACAACCCGAGGGAGCACCCGAGAGGAGGGGAGCGACCCGGTCGGCCAGGCGAGAAGGAGAACAAGGAGGCCGACCCAGAGAACTACACATTGTGTTGACGTGGAGGTACCCCCGGTACGGGCCGTGCGGGCATGAGCACCACGTTGACCTCCTCTACCCCCCCCCCCAACCTCGTCGAAAAGGGCGGGCCACCCCAACCCCAGGCCGTCGCGGGGCTGACCCCGTCGAAGGGCGGCCGGAAGTGGAAGGCCGGCCAGCCCCGACACGGCGGGGATGAAAGGGGCAAGAACAGAAGTGCGAGGCAGAACCGACACACTGGCCTGCAACGTCCCAGTCCTGCGCCCGTGCAAGGCGGCAGCACCCCGAAGAGGACCGGCAGAAGGACGGGACTGAGAAGACCCCGCACGCGACACAGCGCGTCGGTGCGTGACGTAAGCAGGGTCCGCAACGACACAGCGCGTCGTCGCGTGGCGGAAGCAGGGGCCGCCGACAGAGAAGCGTAGCATTCCCAAGCATCCTGCTTAAAAAAAAACGACATATATAGCGCAGAGTACAACAAACCCTGACGAATATCCAAGGGGGCCGGCCGGCAGAACGAGGACCGTACCGTCGGGCGTTGCCGAGTTGCCGCGCACAAAACCGCCTTCAGCTCGGGAACCAAAGACACCGCGAGCCGAAGGTGGACCCGCTGAACGCGGTCCAAATCCTCGCGAAGATCGCCTGGCGCAGACGCCTCGAAAAGCCGCAGGTGGTGAACAGACGTCTGGAGGGAACCTAAAGACAACACAATAAGTCTGTCACCCTCTGTCGCAAGGGAAAAACCTTGGCAACAGAGGGCTGATCCGGGTGAGGGAAGAACGGGGTAGCAAGAGAACAAAGTTCAGGAACGGGCGCGCTTATCCAGGACCAGAACGCGCCGTCCAACCCGCCGACAGACACAAGAGGAGGCAAAAGCAGTGATGACTCCGGGGGAGGGACTGAAGGAGAGCCGTCGATGGATCGGTGTGTGAAGTCGAAGGCCTCAGCAAACCAGGCCTCCAATGGGAGAGGGTGACCGAGCATGATGGCTAAGCCAGGCGTACCGGCGTCGCACAAACCTGTCCCATAGGAGGACAGACCCGTCAACACAGCCAGGGACTGAACAGCCGGAAGGATGTCAGGGCGGCTGAAGTCTGACCAGAGCGTAGGCCTGCAGAAGGGAGGGGGACCGTAGCAGGGGTAGGTAGGGTGAGGCGCTGAGGGTGAGTCACCGCCAAGAAGCGCGAGAAGAGGGAGTCTTCCATCGACTCCAAGCGCCCGTCAATGCGTGACACAACCCCGCCCTGCATAGCCGACAATCAATCCGAGAGAGGCGACCCCCCCCGTCAGATTGGTCGGCCCGCAGGGGCGAGCGTGAGCGGGAGCGAGACCTACGACACGAACCAGCAGCGTCGCGGCCCAAGGAAGGCGAGCGACGAGGGTTGTGTCGCCGTTGAGGGACTCGTCCCCGATCACGAACGGCCGAGGGGGAAACAGCACCATCCCCCTCTTCCAGCGACACGTCAGCTCCTGAGAAAGGGGACCCCGAAACCTCGCGAAACCCCACCGAGGCAAGAGGAGGGGTACCCCCCTGGCGAGACGGTAAGTGAAGGTCAGGAAGAGAAGAATGAGGAGGAGCAGGACGACGGGAGTGGGAAGGCTGGCCGGGTGAAAGGAGGCCAGAAGGAGCCGCGGGGGGAAACAGAGCAAGGATCCCCGGGGCTGAGATACCAGGGCGGCCCGACACCGAGGCGGAGGAGGGAGGACCTCCACCGTGGGACGAGACCGTGAAGGAAGAATAGGCACTGAAGCAAGTGAAGTAGAAGCAACGACATCCAGGCGGACTCTCCTGGACAGTGTAGGAGGAGGGAGCAGAAGGCCAGCTACAGCATGAACAACCGCGCGCGGAGAGGACAACGTAAGAGGAAGTCGTCTGGGCTGGGGAAGCGGGCGGAAGGGAGTAGAGCCCCTATCCGTAGAGGCCAGGGGAGGGCGCACAGGGGCAGAGCCGCTAACCCCGGCCTCAGGGCAAGAACCATGACGAGGGCGATGGGCGTCGTCAAGGCGATCAGGAGGACGACGAGGGGCAGTAGAGGACGGACGACGAGGCGAGCGAGAGCGTGGACGGAGCAGGGGAACCCCCCGACGATGGGACGACCAGCTGCGGGACCCAGGGGAGAGGGCCCGAGCAGGGAGAGGGCCAGGTGAACGGCCTTCAGCCGGGTCAGGGATACCCAGGGCGACGCGGATCCGGTCGGCAACAAAGGCCGGGGAACAGTGGCCCACAGTCCTAATGTGGCGGGAGACCATCGTCCACACCGACGGAAGGGAAGCAGAGGCCACAGCCGCCGCCGAAGAACCAGGGCCATGGTGCAGCACATCCACCAGGGCCAGACACGTGCCACACAGAGCAGGGAGGTAGGCCGTAGAGGACACACAGAGCGAGTGGCGCAAGCAGGACTAGTGGCTCTCCAAGCACGGGGACCGACAACCAAGGCGAAAGCAAGGCAGCCAACCTACACTAGAAGAACACACACCATAATCAGCACGTCGAAGGAGTAAGTGGAGAGAATGTCCAAGAAGAACCAGGGAAGGAGCATGGGGAAACAGGAACACACATGCAAACAGGTATCCGTACTCACCCTAAACTGGGAGCACAGAGGTAGGTGAGGAGGGCGGCCGAGGCGGAAGAGCACTAGCAGAACCTGCAAAGATGGAGAAAGTGTTAACCACCACTCAACATCTTACATGCAGGGCCTATAACACCAGTAAAGTGCATACACCAATATAGTATCAGGCAACAAGATGACATAAAAAAAGTCAATAGTGAAAGCCAACTATTACCGCAAATTTGCGGGCCAATGGAGGCATAACCGTACCGACACCACCCTCCCGCAATTTTGCAGGGCCCCCCAACGATCTCCGCAAATTTGCGGGGAGCCGAAACGTCCCAGAGGACCGAATCGAGCTCCCGCAAATTTGCGGGACCGGCCGAGATGGTCCGGCGCCGAAAAAAGCGAGAGGAGAGTCTAGGGAATACCAAAAAAGGCCACAAAAAATGCGTCATCTCCTTATGAACTCCAAGCAATGATGGCCATCAAGCTGAGCAGTGTCTTCCTTGAATTTATCCTGACTCAACCGGTAAAGGGAGAGGCAAGGAAGACACACCAGGGGAGAGGAGGCACATCCCCCAGGAACCACCCAACCCACAGAGATAGAGCAAAGCCCATGAGGAGAAGTGGCAGGGAGGGTGGTTTCGCACAAACAGGGGCCCCCGTGGGGTACCCCTGGATTGGGCAAAAGACTATGAAAGGATGGAGGTGAAACAGGAAGAGAAAACAAAAACCAGTAAATGAAACTGGTGAGAAAAAGGGTGGCCTAGCCGTGAGCAGAGAATGTGTCAGGGGCGAAAAACCCTGTGGTGTGAAGGAGGGGCCCCCGTGGGGTACCCCTGGAGTATCACGAACCACCTGTCGCCCAGGCCCTTGAGACACAGTGAAGGACTCGAAAGAGGGGACTCGGGAATAACGCTAATAATGCGGCCGACACAAACTCTACAAACAGCACCGCCACCAATGAAATCTCAGATTGTTTACCAACGGTACACCTAGGCTATGAGAAAATGAAAACTCATAGGGGCATAGCAATTCCTGAATGATAAAACGAGCTAGGCTAAATTAAGCTAAAAGCTAAACTATGCCCAGACTAACAGGAAAAAAGAATATGAAAAGAGAAAGAATGAAAAACATATACGAGGAACGCCAGGCGCCCCCGTACCTTCGGTAGGCTATTTCCACACGCGTCTTCATTATACACACTTAGGAGCCCATTTACGTGTGCCCTAGATCACGTAACATCTGTCTAACAAAAAAGAAGGCCAGATAAGCCGAAACGAACCTAAACAGGGTGAATTAAAGGAGCACAACAAAAGCGACTTCATTCAATGGAGCGCGTGAAAAAATGATGACAAGAGAGGGTCGTTCATGCGCACGTTCGACAGGGATCTGCACATGACGGAACACGGGATGGGCCTTAAGCGGTAACTAAGGTAAACCCCTTTTTCTTCTCTTCTATGCTTTTTTCACCTTCGGTGGTAGTTTTGGTTAATGTACAACGTCTCCTAGAGCAAGATAAGGAGTAGACTCTAGACATTTTCTTTTTAACCGCGGTTGGAATGACGACATAGCAGTCAAAATAGACAAGTCGTCATTGCAATTAGGTTAATAGCCTTGACGTTGGATTTGCCAAGACTACTAACAAATAGGTTGATTGTAGGGAGGTACTGGTACAATAAGATAAACTACAATATAACTAGAATAAGATAGATTGTACACCACTTTGTAACTGTCACCTTAACCCGGGAACTGCGGGGAGACTCTTAAGAGTTCCCCCGGCGGACTGCGGGGAGACTCTTATGAGTGAGTGAAAAAAAACAAATCAACTTTTGACATCGAAAAAAAAAAAAAAAAAAAAAAAAAAAATTATTTTTTTATTTTTTTTGGCCCCTGGGCCATGCAAAATCTCAGTGCTCTACCTCCCCTCCTTCCCCACTTTCCTCCTCTCCTTCAGTTATCACCTATTTTCCCTGTTATTCCCTTATTCTGAGGTATATTTTCGTGCTAACATTAGCGAGTTGCAAGCAGGGTGTTGTCATCACTGATGGCAAGCGAGTGCAAGAGAGAGAGAGAGAGTATCGATCGACTGTGTCTCAGTGGCCTTGGGGGAAATTGGCGGGAAAGCAGATTGCCTCACCCATACATTATACAACTCGCGGGCTATATCTCCGATTTTGACCATCCAAACGCTGTTTTCACTCGTTTTATTGTTGTTTCAGGTTAATACCTTTATAATCAACTCATAATAGGCGCATATGGATAAGTATTGATGCTATTAATGGCACAATGAATATTTTAGTGACGGAAACACCTCAAATACGTCAGCACAGGGGGACGCTTCCAATTACCCCCATGCGCACTTCAGAGGTTAATAAAAAAAACAAAAAAAAAAAAAAAATAGAAGGAAACATGCTTACATTACTGAAATGTTTGTGGACATGCAGTAATGCAAGTAATGGTCACTCTTCTGTAAATCTAAAATGGCTTACTTAACCCGGGAGCTGCGGGGAGACTCTTAAGAGTTCCCCCGGCGCACTGCGGGAAGACTCTTAAGAGTCAGAGAAAATAAAAATCAACTTTTGACATCGAAAATTTTTTTTTTTTTTTTTTTTTTTTTTTTTTTTGGCCCCTGGGCCATGCAAAATCTCAGTCCTCTACCTCCCCTCCTTCCCCACTTTCCTCCTCTCCTTCAGTTATCACCTATTTTCCCTGTTATTCCCTTATTCTGAGGTATATTTTCGTGCTAACATTAGAAATCCGATTGGAGGGTGTGGTCATCACTGATAGCAAGCGAGTGCAAGAGAGAGAGAGAGAGTATCGATCGACTGCGTCTCAGTGGCCTTGGGGGAAATTGGCAGGAAAGCAGATTGCCTCACCCATACATTATACAACTCGCGGGCTATATCTCCGATTTTGACCATCCAAACGCTGTTTTCACTCGTTTTATTGTTGTTTCAGGTTAATACCTTTATAATCAACCCATAATAGGCGCATATGGATAAATATTAATGCTATTAATGGCACAATGAATATTTTAGTGACGGAAACACCTCAAATACGTCAGCACAGGGGGACGTTTCCAATTACCCCCATGCGCACTTCAGAGGTTAAGAATGGGAAAGGGGTGGGACCTTCTATTTTTTTTTTTTTTTTAGTGTGGAGGGATAGCCAGACGAATTAGGAAGTACTAGAGCAGTGTGGTGTAGATGTAGATGTGCTGGAAATTATGAAAAGGAACACCTTGAGATGGTTCGGCCATGTGGAACTTATGGGAAGCAAGAGAATAACTAAGAAAGTGTTAGAGAGTGAAGTGGAAAGATAGATAGGGAGAGGTAAACCGAGAGAGACGTGGAAGGATGGTGTTAAGAAGTATATGCGTGATAGCGGTGCTTAATGGGAGGAGGGGTGTCAACTGACTGGGGACAGAGGTGCATGGGGGTGATTCGTTCGTGTCTACCCCTTCGGGGATCACGGCATCTGGCAATAGATAGATAAATAGATACATAGATAGATAGATCATGTAATGAGTGGAGGATTTGCATTACCGTACATTACTCTACTATACCTAACCTAAATAATAATAATAATAATAATAGTTCTTAAAGCTAGCGCATGCTAAGCTAGCTAAGGATAGCTCAATAAGGCCGATTAGGCGTATTTCCATTGGGGTCCTGTACTACTACCCCATCCCTTTGCTCATGAGGGATGGTAACGACTCAGTGCTTGTGAAAAATCTTTAATGCGCCGAGCGTGGGCTCGAACCCGGGCCTTCTGGGTGGAAGTCCGAGACGCTAATCACTACACCAAGCGAGCCTACACCTAACATAGTGTTCAAAGTGGGGCCACCAACTAATCTGGCTGGCATGTTCTGTCATTACCATAACCAAACTTAGCCTTCCCAGGGTAAGGGAAAATACCCGATAATTGAGGAAAGGGAGATATAGGGGGATTCGGGGAATGAGGTGAAGGGGGGGGGGGGGGGACATATGTAGAGGAGTGATAGAAAGTACTGGAGGGGAATTATCTCACCTAATCACATATATTTTGCTTTGATTTAAGTGCAAATGGGGTGTTTCGTAAGGGTATTTTTATGCGTTGGCTCTCGACGCTCGCCGTCCAACAGTAAAACCTCTTGAGAGGATGCTCGCCGTTCTTGGGTTAACGAGTGAATATGGATAAAAACGTATTGTCCACACCTTTAATAATACATAAATACAGAAACTCGAGCCAAGTTCTGTACTTACCAGATGTAATAAAGACATAAAATACGAAAAATTTGGACCGATCCAAACACGAACGTCACCCGTTCCTCAGCGTATAGCCTACACACGAATGCAGGCAGACCACTAGATATACCTCAAACTACCCAAACATACCATAGGCCAATTGATTTTCCCAAAAGTAAGCAAATCGCACAACATTGAGTTAACATTTGGCTCGCATTCTCGTATGTTTCAAGGGGGGCATAATTAGGAATCCGGATGGATCCACAATGGTTTGAAGGAAGCTCTGCCGAGTCTGCCACCCCTCACCCCCACAGGAGTCAGGACTTATTGTAATCATCATATATGTTGCCAGTAGGGGGCTTTACCAAGACGGAGATATGATTATCCCGCGCGAGAGTTGGTATGAACGGACCTCCGGGACCACCCAGGTTGTCAATAAATCTGGGAGACAAAAACATGAAGTGGTGATGTATCACAGACTTTACTCATACAGGCGCCTCTAACACGAAGAGGTATGCACATATTGGTAAGTAATGGATTAGTGTCAAGGACGTACATTGTTGTTTCACGGGTAGGAGCACCGGAAATGGTGTGCACGGTGAAAATATGAAAGTGATAAATCGGCGCAAGGATGTAGCATTTGGGCCCGCCTTGTTTAAACTATGCGGACGCTTGCTATCATGTTCCTGTCTATTTTGACTGCCGTGGGATACAAAAATAGATTGAGGGGGGCCTTTGCCCCCCTCACCCCCCCATGACTAATTGTCATTATATATTGCCAGCAGGGGGCAAATAACAAAACAAATAGCAGTCAAAATAGACAGGAACTTAACCGCAAGCAATTCACCTATGTAAAGATGAGGACTGTACCTCCGGATACTACATCCTTCCCTAAATCGGCACCAACAGTTCTAGACTAGTACGACTGGCCCTTGGGCTTGGCTAACCTGGATATTTAGGGATTTACCCTTATTTTATATGGGCAATTTTGAAATTACCACGTTCCTACTTTGATGAAATATTGTTCAATATAAAGGAGCCGGACCACAGCTATTTTCAAGGATTTTTTTTGTTTTTGGATTTGTTATTTATATTGTTTATAAGCTTTCTACTGTACAGTGGAGCCCCCATCCTAGCTACACCGGTCTTCGTTGATTCAATTCTCGCACCACACACCAAATATTCCCCATTTCAATTCTCGCGCCAAAAGCCTCATTCCTCGCATCAAAATCCCAGCCGAAACCCGAAAAAATAGCAAAAATAACGAAAAACTCGACATAAAACTAGTAAACAAACAAAAACAATAATTTTATTTTAACATAACGAAAGAATCTGCCAGTAGCTTGCCGTTTAGAGACGAAATCCGAGTGAATCCGAGATCCGATCGTCAAATGCGCAAGATGCCGCCATCTTTGTATGACGTCATCACTAAGCAGACACTTGCAGTTTAGCTAGTATCTGTGTTGACAAAACAACCGTTTGCAAGCCTTTTTGTGACTGAACCCCTTATCTCTCACGTTTATTATAACCTCTAGTACATCTAGTGATAGGGATGGTTGGCCTGGTGGTGGCAATGAAGGAATTTCATGCTCAAAACACAGCAAAGACCAGTCCATGTCGGACGAAAGCGATTGAATTGCCTAGCCTAGGCGATGTTAGCCTAGGCTAGGCTAAATATGACAATGATTTATAATAAAATCTGTGTGGTAAGTAATCTTCTCATAATACGTATTTATACATCTTTTCCTCATAATATGTATTTATTGGATGTATTTGGGGCGAAATGGGTACTTGAGTGGTGGCTGGACGTACACTCTAACCTCCATTTAACGGATTCCGATTTAACGGATATCGGCAATAACGGTCAAAAAATTTAGGCCGGACAATGGACCCAGCAAGGGACATAGTCCGTTGCTATAAAAAAGTTGGAGCAAAGTCCGTTGCTCTATCTATTTATCTCTCTAATGCACCTACCTAAATCCCTTATACATTAACATAACTATGTCTTATTTGGACTTTTTGTAATCTTTGAATCATTTCTAATATGATGGAATTGAAAAATATAATATCCTTCCAGCACATAGATAAATAATAAATAAGATAGTCAACAAAATATTTCAACTCTCCCCTCCGTGCCAGCAGAGACGGAAGATTTACGTTTGATAGATTTTTTGTTTTGTTTTTTCCCTCGATATACACACTCTTTCTATTTATCTATCTCTCTAATTCATCTTCCTAAATCCCTTATACATTAACATAACTATGTCTTATTTGGACTTTTTGTAATCTTTGAATAATTTCTAATGTGATGGAATTGAAAAATATAATATCCTTCCAGCACATAGATAAATAATAAATGACAAATTATGACAAATGACAAATAAACAAAATATTTCAACCCTCCCCTCCGTCTATGCGCCGAGCTTCCCAGACGGGAGATTTACGTTTGATAGATTTTTTTTTTTTTTTTTTCCCACGGTATACACAAAATTATGGGGAAATATTATAACATGTTTTTAATTGACATTTGTGTCGTTTTTGCTGATTATGAGTTGGTGGAAAATAAAATCTTTAATTCTATCATATCGGAAATGATTCACAGATTATATAGAGACCAAATAATATACACTTTCAAGTGTGTTCAATAGTTTTACATTATCAATAGGGTGTAGCACAAGGGATTACCAGGATTTATTTCAGGTACAGTAAAAAAAAGGATGCATAACAGTTAAATGTAACGTCCGGACACCTGTACTCAACACCGAATTTTTCTCAAGGAATTTCCGGATTACATCCGGACTGGACAGTATTTAGCAGCAACGGACATTTAGCAGGAACGGACAGGTGCTTGCACGCATTTGTCCGTTAAATGGAGGGTCGAGTGTATTTAGAACCTAGGCCTAGGCTAGGCCTAAAAATGTTCGCATGATAGAAACAATGCCCCAATCTACAGTATTTATGGTTAGGACTGTCATTTAGCCATGTCTATATTATTATTTACAATGCATAAGATTTAGGCCTAGGCTACTTGATGTAGCCTAGACAAAACACATGTTTTCATAGCCTATCACTGGGAAAAGTGCGGTAATTGTTTAGATATTGGGCCTTTTTTTTTCTAGTTATTAAAAACTTATTCTATGGTGTATTATATGATACAGTATAATGCATAAAATTTAATTTGTGTACAATAAAACATGTTTTCGTCGGCAAAAAATAGAAAAAGACGCAAATTTTGGCATGAGCACGGAACCGATTGAATTTTCCCCATAAGAACAGTGCCCCGATCTTGGCTGTTTCAATCCTAGCTCTATTTCTGTGGAACCGATTAGCAGCTAGGATGGGGGCTCCACTGTATAATAAAATGTGTTCATGGAAATTAGTATTTACCCATTATCCAAGAATCTAAAACCACGGCCCCCAAAAGTGGAATGGGCTATGAATAATAGGGAAAATGTGGGGTAAAAAGCTTATAATGTGATAATAAGCATTTGTAAATAAAAGTTGGCTCGAGTTTTGTAATTTTTTAGACCCATAAAACCTATCTTTTCGAATATCGAAGACAGCTTTTGACGAAAGTTGGCGCGGATGTAACACTTTTTCCAAATAAAAATACACAGTAACCTTAGTAAAAGTTGGCTCGGGTTTTGTAATTTTGTAGACCCATAAAACCTGACTTTTCGAAAATCCGAGCCAACTTTTGATGAAAGTTGGCTCGGATTTAACACTTTTTCAGAATAAGAATACACAGTAGCCTGCAGCTATTTTCCAGGGTTTTTGTTTTGGATTTGTTAGTTTTATGGTTTATAAGCTTTCTTTAATAACATTATTTCATGGAAATTAGTATTTACCCATTATCCAAGAATCTAAAAACACAGCCCCCGATAGTGGGAAGGGCTATGAAGAATAGGGAAATTGAGGGTAAAAAGCGTATAAAGCGAATATATTGCCTTTGTCAATAAAAGTTGGCTCAAGTTTGTGCATTTTCGAGACCCATAAAACCCAATTTTTTGAAAACCTGAGCAACTTTTGACGAAAGTTGGCTCGGATTTCACTGGATGGAGTGGGTAATGGCCTATATTATAAAAATAGTCAACTCTGAGGAGACATTAGCCTAACCTAACAACCTTACCTATCCTATCCAAGTATTATGGGTGGGGGCTGCTGCCCCCAAACCCCCGCTAGTTGGGTAAAGCTGCCAATGGTAGAAATCCAGTTGGGGTGGAGTGAGTAATAGCCTATGTTATAAAAATTTAATCAACTTTGAGAAGGCATTAGCCTAACCTAACAACCTTACCTAACCTATCCTAGTATTATGAGTGGGGGCTGCCAGCCCCACACACCAGCTGGTTGGGTAACAGTGCAAAAAACACAGTATTATGGGACATACCTTACTCTGGCAACGAGAGGTTCACAACAATAACATGAGCACGGCGGCGGACGTAAGTTAAAATAAGAAATAATCGTATTTATTACCCATTAATTTCCGGAAATTTAAACCTATGCGAAAACTTCTTAATCTTTATGTTACTTTGCCATCACCCATTAATAATAATAATAATAATAATAATAATAATAATAATAATAATAGTTCTTAAAGCTAGCGCATGCTAAGCTAGCTAAGGATAGTTCAATAAGGCCGATTAGGCGTATTTTCATTGGGGTCCTGTACTACTACCCCATCCCTTTGCTCATGAGGGATGGTAACGACTCAGTGCTTGTGAAAAATCTTTAATGCGCCGAGCGTGGGCGCGAACTCGGGCCTTCTGGGTGGAAGTCCGAGACGCTAGTCACTACACCAAGCGAGGCGCTTGCATTGAACTGCTAGCTGTGGTGGGGCTCGTAAATATTGTCCCTCATGTTATTACAGTAGGGGGCAAAAATAACTAACCTTAATGGGAAGATGAGGTACCAGGTTAAGGGTCGTTAGAGGGGTGAGGTGAACGAAGCTCTGGTGCGTCACAGGGCTGAGGGACATCAAACGGCTCAGGGCCGTCGACTTCTTCCTCGGAGCAGTAGTAATCTGAGTTGTCCAAGTCGGGGTCTTCAGGGTCGTGAGGCTGATGTGGTGGAGAAGGACGGCCTATCTGTGATTGGCCTTGTACAAAGCAGCGGCTTGGAGAAGAAAATGGTAGAAAGCACTATCACCATAACTTTTCAGGAATAAGTACCTGGATATGTAGGCTACTGGTTTAAAGTTTTTCCACAACCCCGGCCTCTTAATATATTGCTTGGTGTCCAACCACAACCTCTCAATGTTCTAACTGTGAATGTCTTTGTTGAGAGGGTTAACAAAGTTTAGAGAGTGGTTAATTGTACCATGTTTAACCCTCGAACTTCGGGCCCTTTAAATACTCCCGCAAAGCCCGAACCCGGCGATTTCTTCAAATTCTCAGGATTTTTCCGCGCTTTTTTATACACAAAAAAATTGCCTAACCTAGCTTATATATACAGGTATATATATATCCAGCAGCAGTTGTCGTTGTTTTCTTGCTTTTGGTGAAAACTAGAAGTCTCTAGACTAAGTGGTTCCGTTTTTATGATGAAAATAATTAGGTCAGTAAGCTGGACGAAAGGCTAGAATTCAGTGTTTACTCCCGACTTTCATCATTTACCGATACTCATATCTCTGAAAATAAATAGCCTAACCAAGTGTTTATGCATACCACAGGTAGATATGATCGTTGCGATGGGTGAACACTAGAACACTACATTGTGTAGTTATTGTGAGATGTGAGAAATAAGACGGCGAGTTAGGCAGGAATTCTGAGCTTTGTCTGAATGCGGCGGTGCCACTCTACCAACCGCGGCTACGGTCTGTATATATTTGTTCAACAATTTATTATTGATAATGGATTATATATTATGTAATAATATTGATTATATTGATAAATGATTATTGATTACTGATATATTTAGTAGTAGCCTCTACGTTCCAACGTAGAGCTATATACTTATCGTATAATTCCGTTCCGTTCTGGAGCGGGCAATTATCGTAATCACTAGTGCGATTAAATCGATAACATCTAGAGCAGCACCTTACTCTCTCTACTAGGTACGTTGTACACACTTTGGAGGCCACTATTTGAAAAGGAAAAGAGAAAATATTGATGAGAAAGAAAGAAAAATTCAAGAATATTACCCATTCTATCTGGCTTCTTATGCCGTTGTCATGGGCGTACCTCCTAGCCCGCTTGGGCTGACAGAGCATCTGTTTTGCGCTACTCACAATGTAAACATGCGTTTTTTTCATGCTCCATATTTTGTGCTCTCCATCCCTGTCGCCTTCCCTTTTGGGTGAGTTGTGGGCCTTCTTTAAGGCACCTGAGGTTCTAGACAGATGATCCGTGATGTAGGCACGCCAAAAATGGGCTCTAATGTGTTTTAATTTGAGTATGGCTTCGAAACTGGTTGGTCACTATATATTTTTGCATCTGCGCATGCGTCGTCACATGGCGACTATCGATCAATAGGCCTTTGCCTGTCTTTTTAATTCTTCACTTGCAGTGGCTTAGTTTTGTTTCCCGATAGGCTCTATTCATTTAAGGCTTATTGTCGCTGCATTAGTTTTTCGTATTTGTGCGAAATTGTGGTTAGGCTAACTTGTGCTCCTTCGGCTTGGATGAAGGAGGGGGCATCGCCCCTTTTTAGGGCAAGTTCCCTATTTTGGTCTCATATTTAGCTAACACTTCACATGAATGTATATCAATTGGGGTGTGCCCTGTGTTTCTATTTTAACTGCCACGCATTATGGGCTAGGCCACCTTTTACACTTAGCCTGACTTTTGGGGGGGGGGGGGGGCGTTTGGTAGTCAGACTCTGTTGCCTCCTATGCTTGCTCTTGCTTGACGCTCTACGGTTTTACTAAACCATCTTGAGGGGCACCAGTTTTTGTCTGATACCAGCTCCTGAGACACTGTCTTCCCCTAAAATGAACTGTCATTACCTTCCACCCACAAACGGTACCGCAGGTCTCTAGGAAGGGCTGCACTCAGCCCGCTCCGCCCTGGTGCGTGGGTAACTCCCGCTCCAGGTCGGTCCTACGACTAGACACGTTCTCTTTACAAGGCCGCTCCCTCATCTACTGAAATCTGCCTGACGTCCTTCACCGGTGTTTTAGGCCTTGAAGAGCGGGACCCTTTAGGCCGCTCCGCTACGGTTGGGAATGTTTTTGATTACGAGCCTTACTTCTGGCCTATGGGATAGGGCCGCACTAGGCCCGTTCCGCCCTGGAGCGTGTTCTATCCCGCTCTAGGTCGGTCCTATGCCTTGCCTATTTTTGTTACCCAAAGACGCTCCCACGTCAGCTGTGATGCAAGACAATTCAGTTGGGACTCTTGGATGTTACTAGCCTTCCGCCCTTACTGGTGCCACAGGCCTCTGTGATAGTGCTGCACTACGCCCGTTCCGCCCTGGAGCGAATACCAAGTTTTTATAGTACTGGCCTATAGGATAGGGCCGCGCTTGGCCCGTTCCGCCCTGGAGCGCGTTCTATCCCACTCCTGGTCGGTTCTATACCTTGCCTATTTTTATTACCCGAGGATGCTCCCACGTCAGCTGTGATGCTAGACTATTTAGATGGGACTCTTGGATGTTTTTAGCCTTCCACCCTTACTGGTGCCACAGGCCTCTGACATAAGGCTACATCCACCCCGCCCTGGAGCGGAAATTTCCGCTCTAGGTCGGTTCTCTTCCATATTACTACTGACCCCATCCCGCTTCCTCACCTACCTAGGCCTCCAGAGCCGATCCTTCGTCATACAATGCACTCCGCTCTGGAGCGCAGCTTACATTCAGCTCCAGAGTGGTATTTCCCCTCCAGAGCGGAGCGGGCCGTTCAGGGCCACTCCGCTCTGGGTCGGTTCTAGGTGAGCTTTGACTTGCCTCTGTATGGGTACTCAGTTGCGGTCGTTCACAAACTTCTCTTTTTTTATCAGCCCTGGAGCGACGGCTGTCCCGCTCCAGGTCGGTCCTAGGACTTGAATACTGATACCCTCAACCTCCAGCTTCGGGGGGTACTGAACCCGCCCCGCCCTAGAGCGGGAATTCCCGCTCTAGGTCGGTTCTCTTCCCTCTTACTACTGACCCCGTCACGCTCTCTCACCTACCTAGGCCTCCAGGGCTGATCCTTCGACATGCAACACACTTCGCTCTGGGGCGCAGCTTACATTCCGCTCCAGAGCGGAGTGGGCCATTCAGGGCCGCACCGCTCTGGGTCGGTGCTAGGTGTGCTTTGCCTTGCCTCTGTATGGGGACTCAGTTGCGGTAGTTCACGACCTTCTATTTTTTCATCAGACTATGCTCCCACTCCGCTCTGATTGGTACCCTTGGTCATCTTCTCCTCTTCAGTACCTTCAACCTTCGGGTATTATTATTATCCTCTTCAATTATAAGGCCCTTCATGCTTTCCTTCTGGGGACCTGAACCTGCCGCTTGGTCTTTTCTGACCTGGGCTTTTTGGGGTTCTTTGAAATGTTGCTGGTTCGCCTGGTCTCTCCCTGACCCTCTGAATGGGGGGTCCCTCTTCACCCCTCACCACGCACAAGGGGGGGGGGGGAGGATACTCGCTTTCATAAAAGGTGCTCCAATTTCAAGGTTTAGTGAGCGCTCTTGTGCGTCTTTCTGCCCTTGTGCCTGTTGTTATTCAGGAGTCTCTTCGAGTTTTTTGTGCATCCTACCATGCATTTTACTCCTGTAAAGCCCTCCTTTCAAGGCGTCCCTTTTCGTCCTTCCCTTCCAAAACGGGGGGAGTGGGTACTCTCCTGTTAAGGATTCAAGGTTCATTAACAATGTTGGGCTTGCTCACATTTCCTGTGCTTCATATATCGGACATCAGAATTTTTTTATTTTCCGAATGCAGTGAGAATGTCACTTCCTCCCTGCGCACACCATGGGTGTGCCCGTCCTGCCATGCCCGTTGGACATGGATAGTGGCCCACCCATGTCTCATGCTACAGCCGCGATGGGTTTAACCCTTGGAGGTGTAGCCCGTGTCTCATCGATATTGACCATTGAGTCTCGTCCTACATTCCCGGACGCTGATGAAGCAAGGTCTCGCCTCTGTGCTACGTGGTCGGGGATTGCTCTCTATGTCAAGGACCACCTCCATAGGATTCCACTCTTCATGGACGAGGGGGTGCGTGCCATTCTTACCCTTCCCTCTGCTGTCTACAAGGCGCCAGGCCGCCTTTCCTCAAGTGCCTCGTTCGGACGTCCCTACTGTTTCCGAGGACACCGAGAAGAAGGAGAGACGCCCCTCTCCTTCACCACATCGCCGACGGTCTCCGACTCTACGCCCCCCTGTCGCTTCCCCTGTGCGATCTCCAGGCACGACGGCCTTCCGGGCCATGACCAGGGAGCCTCCTCCTGCCCGGGTCCCTACTGAGGGGCCACCGGCTTTCTCCCCGGGTCGTCGCACTACTCACGACTTGATCCGGGAACTTGTAGCAGGGCAGGCCAGGGGTCATCTACCATCTGCTCCTCCGCCGATGTTACCTCCAGCTCCTCCGCCTACAAAGGCGGGGCCCCTGTTTGATACTGCCACTCCTCTTCTGTCACCCAGTGCTACTCCGGGGTCTACTGTGACTGTAGACCCGAACTTCCAGTGTGGCTACCCTTCTCCCGGTAGACAAGCTCAGTACGTCCCTCTGGCCGTACCAGATGCCCGTGGCGAGGTCTTCGGAACTGTCCGGGAGGGGAACGGTATGGAACTGGAGGTCGAGAGTGACAGGAGCGGAGAGCAGGTCGAAGGCGAGTTGGAAGCAGACTCACCAAGAGAGTGACCTCGCTATACGCCTTCGCCTCGTCGGTGGCCCAGAAGTAGGGAGCATCTACGCTCCGTCTCGTCATCACCTTCACCACCAGCCGCCGAACCTGGCTGGCTACGTCCGGTTCAGGCCATACAAGTGGCTCCACACAAGGCTCAGGAGGCCACCGCTGAACAGTTTGACTCCATCCGCACCATGCTTACGAACATGGTGGAGGTCTTGGGGCGCTCCCCTACCATCCCTCCTATATTACCTGTGGTAACTCCTCTTCCGCCTTTTTGTGGACCACCTGCCTACTTAACCTGCTCAACCTGTTGTTGCTGCTCCGGTTGTCATTCATCCCGCTCGCTGCCAGGCAGCATCGACTTTTTTTGTCATGCTACTTGAGTGTGGACTGGGGCTGGTTGGTCAGCCTGTTCACGTTCCGTCCCTAGGGATGTTTAAGATCCCTAAAAACGTCGCTTCCCTTCCCTTTACGGAGAGCCGTCGTCGTGGAGGAACGTGACGGCGTTCCACCCGGAGCGAGCTCTTACGCATGCACAGGGGGTGCGCCCTGTGCCTGAGAGTTGGCAGGTGCAGCTCAACGCCATTGGGCACTTTCGGGTATTGGCCCTGGACGGACTGGTCCCAGAGGTGGACGTCAGGGCTCATCCTGGGAGGGCAGATCTCCAGTTTTTTACTTACCGTCCTCAGGGTCCCACTCTGGGTCTACCTAGTTCTGGTCGGACTTTGCTCGACACGACGTACATGTCGACGCGCCCGCTCTGTCGGCCATTGCGGGCCTTCCTCTGATGCAGAATGCTCGGGACGTGGAGGGTAACCTCATGAAAGCGCTCCCTCATCTCGAGGACGGTCCCAGGGATTCTGGCTGACGGAAGGCATCGACTTCGGGGTTCGGTCGGAGGTGGGTTCTTCACCACTCCCTCCGGTCGACTGCTCCTACGTGTCGAGCCTCGTCATGGCTTCGTCCGGGGACTCACCTCAGTTTTGGGCCTGGTTCATTGCCCGTAAGTTATCTTTAGAACATATGCCACAATCCTCCTTCACACCACCAGAGAAGAGTGCCCTGGAGCGGGATCACAAGCTCCGGCAGCGCACTGCTCGCATGCTCTCCACCCTCTTAATGCGACTGCAACTAGCTCGGCTTCACCTCAGGCTTATTGAAGCTCGGCCGGCTGGGGTGCTCGGGAAGGGTGGGGAACACTTCCGGCGAGTGCAACTATAGCTCGTCCTGAACTCAGTCGGCGACCTTCGGTGTACCATCCATGAGGCTGCGCGTTGTCGGCAGTCTCTGTGGGTGTCCTTTTGTACACTGGCACCGGCTGAGGTCCGCACGTCGCTGTTGCTTTCTGAGCTCGCTACGGAGGGGCTCTTCTCTGCCCCTGCATGGCAGGGGACTTCCCTCTTTGCGGTTGCGGGTCGCTTCGCACCCCGTCCGCCTGGGATGTCACGGCCCTTCTCAACCGCTTCCTCCCTTAGTTGGGGTCGGCAGACCGGCTCGTAGCAAGGACGCCAGGCTTGGCGGGGAACTTCTGCGGGGAGGTGCCAGGTGGTGAAGTCTCCGACACGACGTCGGTATGGGCGTCGTTCACCACCTCGCCCCTTTCAACAACTCGCTATTGGGGCTTCCTCTCGGCGAGTCGGCTTGAGGCGAGGAGTTCATCGGCCGGTGCACGACTCTCGCCGGGTCGGTGGTGACTATCACACACGGAGCCCTTACCGGCTTTTTTCGTCCCCACTATCGGCGATGGCCTCGCCGATCATGGGCACGTCGGGTAGCAAAGCGGGGTCTGTCCTAGTGGTGGCGGTCCAAGCCTCCACTCAGAAGACCTGCATGACATCGGACTGTCTCCCCAGACATCACTAAGGTTATTCTGTCAATGCACGTGGATGGGATCATTCGGGAAGTCTCGCCTCAACAGCGGGTCTTCCTATCGCATGTCTTTCTGGTCACCATGAGAGACAGCGATGAGATGTGACCGGTGGTCGACCTGTCGTGCCTTAATCTGCATATCGTGAATGACCACTTTTGGATGCTTAACGTCAGTTGCGTGCGGTTGGCGCTCCGTCTCGGTTGCTGGGTGGTTTCCCTAGATCTCCTGGATGCTTCCTGGCATGTACCGATAGCTCCTAGGTTCCATGGTTATCTGGCGCTCCGACTGCACGACAGGGTGTTCATGTTCGACGGGTTGCCCTTCGGTCTCCATATCGCACCACGAGCCTTTACGACCCTCATCGGACAGGCCTTGTCTCCCCTGCTCAGTCAGGGTCTGCAGATCCTGTTTTCCTTGGACGTTTTTTTTTTTTTTTTTTTTAAAGAGACAATGAACGGAGGAAGGAAAAACACAGATAAAACAAAAAGGTCCATGTGCCTAAAGGCATCCTCCATTCATAAAATGTTTGTAACAACTGGATTTAAACATTTGTAGATTGTAAGTTTGTGGAAAGCAATTCGAGGGAAGTGAATTCCAAAGAGTAGTAGCTCTGGGGATAAATGAATTCTGATAAGCAGAAGTCCTGCATTGTGGAGGAGAAAGTGTAAATTCATGGGCGCTCTCAGCTGCCCTAGTTCTACGGGGAAAGATGTGGAGAGGCGGCACAATTGAAGCAAGTTCCTCGGAACAATTGCTGTGAAAATATCTGTAGAATAATGCAAGGGATGCAACGTTTCTTCGTATGGATAATGTAGGAAGGTCCTGTGTGATTGCAGGGTTATTGATTAATCTAATAGCTTTATTTTGATTTTGTCCAACTGCCTCAATGCAACCACTCCACTTCCACCCCACAGAGGTGAACAGTAATCCATCTGAGAACGCACATGACTTTTATATATCACGGCCAACTGCTCGCCAGTGAAGAATTCTCGAACTCTGTCCAGGAGTCCCAGTTTTTTAGAGGCATTCTTAGCAATGCTTCTAACATAATGTGTCCAGCTCAAGTTAGTAGTTAATGTTACACCGAGAATGTCAATACTAGGGGAAGTGGGAATATTTACATCATTAAAAAATATATGGGAGTCAGTGAGATTCTGTCGGTTAGAAAATTGAATGTACTTGGTTTTCTGTGCATTAATGGAAACTAGATTCTTTTGTCCCCATCCATTAATTCTAGAAAGGTCCTGGTTCAGAGAAATTGCAGTGTTTATTTTTGAATTTATAAGATCGGGTTGGGTGAAAGAATTGGTAAATGTGAATGAACTGTGGAGTGTTGAGTCATCTGCGTAGGAATGTATTGGATTATGAGTGGTAGATATGAGATCATTGATATGAATGAGGAACAGAATTGGGGCCAAAACTGATCCCTGGGGAACACCAGCATTTATTGAGTGAAATTGAGAATAAAGGCCATCTACCATTACACATATTTTTCTGTTATGAAGATAAGAAGAAATTAGTGGAACTAATGATGCAAGGCTGTAGTGTGACATCTTCGACAATAAGGATTGATGCCAGACTCTATCAAATGCCTTTGATATATCCAGTGCTATTGTATGTGTTTCACCATGTTGGTCTGTAGCTTGGTTGACTTGATGCGTAAGAAGACAAAGCATGTCTGCAATTGATCGACATCGTCTAAAACCATATTGCCTATCACTGATTAATTTATTATTCTCAAGATGCTTAATTATGTGATTATTTAATATAATTTCAAAGGCTTTACCAAGAGTGGAAGTTATAGCTATTGGTCTGTAGTTTGATGGATCTGAAGAGGCACCTTTTTTAGGAACTGGATGGATGTTTGCTTCTTTCCAGGGTACTGCGAAGCATGAGGTATGAGTACACAGACGGAAAAAAATTGCCAATACAGGAGCGAGCACCAAGGAGCAATTTTTAAGTACTATTGGAGGAATTTCATCTGGACCAGGAGCCTTATCTACCGAGAGATTCTGCAAAATAGTTTTGACATGTCTGGTGTGGATTTTAAGTGAGGGAATTTCAGGCGAATTAAAATTAAGTACAGGGACATCTTGATTTATTTCATCTAAGGTTGAGTTGGTGGAGAAAATATCCGCAAGAAGGTTAGCTTTACCTCGTGGGTCACTTACAAGATTGCCAGTCGGAGATTTTAATGGTGGAATGGATGAAGCAGTAGTGAAGTTGGATTTAAATGAGTTAAGAGTAGACCAAAATATTTTGTTATCATTTGGATTATTTAGAAGTTTATTTGCCTGCTTGTGGAGAAAGTTTGATTTAGTTAGGTTTAATACAGTTTTGGCATGATTTCTGATGTTTCTAAAGTAATTAAAGGCTTCATGTGTATTTTATCTTGTGTATGCATTGTAGGCTATTGCTTTTTGTTCAGTTACTCTAGCACAATTATGGTCAAACCATTTAGGTGAATTAGATCTTTTACTGTACTTTTGATGAGGAATAAAAGTTTCCATTCCAATTTTTTGGTTGGATCATCGCCGCGGACTCTCCCACACGCTGTGGTACACGACACTCTACTTGTCGTCCAACTCGTCCCATGGCTAGGTTTACAAGTAACCGTTCCCAAGTCATGCCTCCCGCCGTCTTAAGATGTGACGTGGGCGGGCCTCGACTGGGACAGGGCGAGCGCGACTGTCACCCAGATTCGAGTGACTGCGTCGTAAATTCGGAAGAAACATTTTGCCGCATTGCACTCGATCTAGATTCCCAGAAAACTCTGGGACTCGCTGCTCATGTCGCTCCATTGGGCATCGCTGACCGTTCCCTTAGGGAAGCTCAATATCAACCGCCTCATTCAGCTAGGCATCTGGGCTTTTCCGCTACTGCCTCCACTTCGGCTTTGGCCGATACCGCGCTCGATCCATTTGCAATTGACACATTGGGTAGTTCGGGGCACGCTCGCGAGAGCAGTACCCTGGACTTTGCCACCCCCGACCATCTGGATAGACACAGATGCGTCGAGCGAGGTGGGATGGGGTTACCAGTCAAACACGGGCCACCTACATCAAAGCAGGTGGTCAGGACTCCCTCCTCTACACGTACATGTCTTAGAACTGTTAGTCCCGTTGTTCTTCCTGAGGGTTCATGGGTAGGCCCTCACCGACAGGTGGATGGCCTTCAGGATGGACAACATGACTGCGGTTCATTGCATACAGCGACAGGGCTCCTCCAAGTCCGCCGTTCTTCAGGACCTGACAGAGTAATTGTTTTACCACGCAAATCTTTACACCGTCACACTGCATGCAACCTACCTGCCCGGGACTGCCAACATATGGGCGGATGCTCTGGCGAAGGGACGGAGCACCCGGGTAGAATGGTCTTTCCAACACCGTATTCCACGACCTAGCGACCTCCTGGGGTGTTCCGCAGGTGGACTGGTTCGCATCATGAGAGACGACTGAGTTGCCTGTCATCCTGTACCGCTGGATTACAACTCCAGCGGGGGAACCGGACGCGTTCAGCGAGGACTGGCGCAGGTGGCGGTCGATTTATGTGTTTCCACCACCCGACGCACTTTTGATGTGCTAAGTCCTCCACAGGTTGAGAGAGTACCAGGGCTTAGTTTGGTTGATCGCGCCCATCAGGCCGGCCCAAGCCTGATACGCTCAGCTGAAGCGGTGGTGCCAGAGTCCAGTTCCCCTATCGATCTCCGATTTCCACTTGGGATCGATTGGTGACCTAGGGACCTCGTTGGCCTTTACATCGTGGATGTTTGTGAGGCAGGGTGGCTGCCAAAGTTTAGTCGATCTTTGACTGTCAAATCCTCTCCACTGGACACATTCTACATGGCAGACTTATGACTCTCACTGGCAGAGTTTTACTTCTTGGATAAACAACACGTCACGGACACGATCATCGGTGGCGTTCGTGTTTCACTACCTCATTTTGGTTATTTGAGACGCATTCCAACATGTACAACACACTTAGGAACCGCCTGTTGGCCATTCGGGTACCGTTTGAGACATTCCCGGGGTTGGTCGTCCCTCACAAGGAATTGGATTTCTTCATGCGAGCCTGCTTTAGGCTTAGGCCACCCCCGCGTCAGCTTCCTCCTCAGTGGTCTCCGGCGGAGGCTCTCAAACTGCTCTCGTCTGCCTCTTACACTACTTACCCCACGCCTGAACACTTCCTCGACATGACACTGTTCCTTCTGGCTTTGGCAACGGGTGAAGGAATCTCGGAGATGGCTGCCATGTCGAGGACCCGGCATTTCTTACGATTTTCTCCTGTCCTTGGGTCAGTTACTTTGGCTCCGTCTGTTCGTTTTGTAGCTACAACCGTACGCGACACTCCCGTTTTTAAGCTTTTTCCTGTATCAGCTTTAAGACGTGGTAGGGTTCATCATCCGTTATGCCCGGTTCAAACCCTACATACGTATGTGTACTCAACCAGGCCAGTGTCGGGGTTGGCATTACGGGTGGCGCCTACGACCGGTAAGAGGCTAGGTCGACGTGCTGGGGATTCGCCTGTGTCGGATTATTCGGGCCAGTAACCCAAACGTTCAGGGCACAGCTCATGACGTCCATTCGTACGCTGCTACGTTCAGGTTCTTACATAATCTTTCTCGACCGGACATTACCGACACAGGGCTTTGGTCTTCCCCCACCACATTTGTCTCCTCCTCTCTGTCCATGTCAACGGGCAGACCAGGGCGTCCTTGTATTGCGTTGGGCCAGCGGGTTCACTCAGGGTCTCCCTGCACTGTTCCTTCTGTCTCTTGTCCTTCTCCTTTCCTGTCCTTCCTTTATTGGGGGGGGGGGCGGGGGGGGGGGTATTGCACTATACCCATACTTGCACCTAAGTTTAAAGATTAATAACTAGGTTAAGATTTTGATATCATTTCTAGTCTTAAGTATACTACATTCTTTTGGTAGGTCTTGGCCTCATACCACTGAACTTTTCTCATATGGCTTTTAACCTCTGAAGTGCGCATGGGGGTAATTGGAAATGTCCCCCTGTGCTGACGTATTTGAGGTGTTTCCGTCACTAAAATATTCATTGTGCCATTAATAGCATTAATACTTATCCATATGCGCCTATTATGGGTTGATTATAAAGGTATTAACCTGAAACAACAATAAAACAAGTGAAAACAGCGTTTGGATGGTCAAAATCGGAGATATAGCCCGCGAGTTGTATAATGTATGGGTGAGGCAATCTGCTTTCCCGCCAATTTCCCCAAAGGCCACTGAGACACAGTCGATCGATACTCTCTCTCTCTCTCTTGCACTCGCTTGCCATCAGTGATGACAACACCCTGCTTGCAACTCGCTAATGTTAGCACGAAAATATACCTCAGAATAAGGGAATAACAGGGAAAATAGGTGATAACTGAAGGAGAGGAGGAAAGTGGGGAAGGAGGGGAGGTAGAGGACTGAGATTTTGCATGGCCCAGGGGCCCAAAAAAATAAAAAAATTAAAAAATAAAAATAATGTTTTTTTTTTTTTTTCGATGTCAAAAGTTGATTTTTTTTTTCACTCACTCATAAGAGTCTCCCCGCAGTGCGCCGGGGGAACTCTTATGAGTCTCCCCGCAGCTCCCGGGTTAATGCTCATGTATTTTCTCGTCACATCCTGTACAGTACTCCTATTCGGCGTATGTCTGTATTTACTCATTCCATTATGGGTCTTCCTGCTTTTTTCCGGAAGGAGGGGGGGGGGGGGGGGAGGGCATCCTGGAATTCATATTCATCATTATGAAATGCATCATTGTTTGTCTTAGGCTAAGTTATCCTATGGAATAAGACTTGACTGTACTTGACCTCTCTTGATATGCATCTGTCAGTACACTCTTTCTATAAACTCTCTTGTTTAAGTCGGTCTTTCCATGCTCCTGATATTTCCTAAGGGCTAAAGTTTGTGTTTTCCGCTTGGATGTCCACCTCCAATTTGTTACTCTAGCTCTACGTTGGAAGGTAGAGGCTACTACTAAATTGGGAGGTTTGACACCCTCCAGGAAAACCTTCTATTTGGTAGTAGCCTCGGAGTATCCAATGTCATAGTATCCCACCCTCGCCCCGTACCCCTGCCCCTCCAATCTTACCTCTTTGTACTTGATACCTAGATGCTCTGTCAGCCCAAGCAGGCTAGGAGGTACGCCCATGACAACGGCATAAGAAGCCAGATAGAATGGGCAATATTCTTGAATTTTTCTTTCTTTCTCATCAATATTTTCTCTTTTCCTTTTCAAATAGTGGCCTCCAAAGTGTGTACAATGTACCTAGTAGAGAGAGTAAGGTGCTACTCTAGATGTTATCGATTTAATCGCGCTAGTGATTACGATAATTGCCCGCTCCAGAACGGAACGGAATTATACGATAAGTATATAGCTCTACGTTGGATACTCCGAGGCTACTACCAAATAGAAGGTTTTCCTTCTTTGGTATTTGGGAGGGTGTCAAACCTCCCAATTTCACCATTGCAACCATTCCTAAGTCGCTGTCGTCAGCTTTCATGCATGGTTTGGGACTCAGGTTCAGAGGGTACAAGCTTTTGTATGGCTTGCTTAAAAGCAGGAGTCACATGACTGGCTGGTTGTGTGTTCTTGTTGTTGTTGGTTATACGGACGACCCGCCAAGACAACAAAACTTTCTCTCGTGCAGTTTTAATTGGTTTTAAGCCTTAAATTAACCCGTAGGCGCTTCAGAGGCCATCCGGGTCTCACAGTGGCAATAGCTAATGGCCTCCTGAGCGGCCATCTGAGCCTGAAGGGTTAAACCCCTCAGCCTGAAGAGTGTTGCACGCCCTCCACTCGTCACTATAAACAATATAGCCAGGTAGGATATACTTGTGGATGAATGGAAACAAAATGTCCTTGCTACATGGCTTTGATTGTAACTTTCATCAATAAGTGGGATGATAAATTTTGTCTTAGAAATTCTTTTGATCCCACCAAACATCAACACTTGCTTCACTTCCCTCCTGACATTATATTTTCGGCGCACAATGAGAGTTTCGTCTATCTCGACCACTATGTCCTGCCCGGCAATAGGGGGTTTTCGCTCAAGCCAGGATTCTGACACTTCACAATAAAAACTTCGCCAGTCGATACTGGTTGGTAGAGTAATGGAGAGGTTTCTCATAGGTTAGCGATGTTAGAAGTCTTTTTCCAGCCAGTACACAATAAACCCTAGGATTTTCCATGCCAGGATTTTAGCATTTTCCAGAAAGGTCCCCTTAAAGAGCGCTGTGCTAAATCCACACCACTTTCTTTTCTTCGTCTTTGGGGGGGTAATTTGTTCCTGGGCACCTCTACACCCAGCGACGTTCCTCTGTTCTATATATATAGCATTCACCTTGACACTTTGGGCACTTGACTGAGACAGCGAGGCAACTATGGGCAGTAAAACTGTCTGGGCCTAATGGGAATGGATGTAGTTTCCGGGCGTACGGCCATCATGCTTACATAGGGCATGTCATCTCCAGACATCACCTTTTGCTCCCCAGAACTCGCCCCCACAACATCCTGGAGGGTGGTCAGAACCTTAGGCTCTGACCACCTCCCGATCATTATCACCACCAAAACCAGACTCACCCCAGCTAGCCACAAACACACATACACCAATTATAAAAGAGCTAACTTGGGAAGCATTCACAAATGAGACAGAACAACACTTCACAACTCTAAACAGTACACCCATCACTAACATCAACAATGCTGTACACATACTCAATAAAACTATCCAAAACGCTGACAAGAAACACATTCCAAGAGGTAACAGAAAAAGACACAACCCCAACTTCACACCAGAAATTCAAAACCTCATCAGACAACGCGACATACTGAAAACACTCCCTAGCACCCCACACACAGAAATCACACAACAAATTCAAGCACTCAACACCCAAACTAACAACAAAATACAAGAACAACAAAATCTAAATTGGAATAACTTCCTACAAACACTTGATCACAAAACAAACCCCAAAAAACTATACAAAACACTAAACAGCATCACACTTTCCAACAGCAACACAACACAATCACATGCTGCAATCACAACAACAGACTCTACTCCTTCATGTAAACAACAAGCAACACTCTCATCAATCACTTTTCACATGTCAGCCACCTAAAACCTCACAAAGACGACCGACGTGTCATCCGACGTAAGAGACAATTCCCCACAGACCCTGACTATACACCCTTCACCAATCACCAGACAAAGCATATCATCAACAATCTCAAGCACTCACCCGCCTGTGGCCTAGACAACATAAGCAACATACACCTCAGACACCTGGGACCACAAGGCATACAAGCACTCACTAACATATCAAACTACAGCTATTCACACAACACAATACCAGACATTTGGAAGCATGGTATCATCATCACTTTCCCCAAACCAGACAAAGACCGCACGGTTCCCTCCTCGCTCCGCCCCATCACACTCCTTTGCTCCCCCTCCAAAGTCATGGAAAACGCCTAGTATTACAACTAATTACACCTGACCTACCCCTAGCTCCAACACAACACATGGCTTTAGGCCACTGCACTCCACAAACACTCTTCTCACAGACCTTACACAAAGAGCTTTTCGACGGCATCAATTCAGCTAGACCACCACACAGATCACTATTAGCCACACTCGACATTAGTAAAGCCTTCGATGCCATCCCCCGCCACAACCTAACAAACAAAATCTACAACACAAACATGCACAACAACACAAAACGATGGCTGGCCAAACTTCCTAGCAGGCAGATGTGCACACGTATCTTTTGCCGGTCAGTCATCTAAAATCAGAAACTTTCCAAACGGAGTCCCACAAGGATCCGTCCTATCGCCCGCACTCTTCAATCTGTACATGCACGATATAACTACACCCAATACGCCCCAAATAAACTTAGCCTCCTATGCAGATGACATCACACTCACATGCACACACCATGACCCAAAAAGAGCAACAGATCTCCTTCAACCCTATCTCAACACACTACATGGCTGGTGCACTACAAACAGACTTAATCCTAGCCCCAGCCAAATCCACCGCAACCCTGCTCACAAGTTGGACAGGAGAACACGAATACATCCCTCAACTCACCATAAACAACACACCCCTAACACATACACACACACCCAAAATCCTAGGAGTAACATATGATACTCATATGACATTCAAACAGCACACCACAAACATTAAAAAGAAACTGACACCCAGACTTAACGCCCTCAGGTCACTTGCTCACACAAAATTTGGACCACAACAAAGAAACTACCACCACAGTATATAAACAATAAATAAGATCAGTGATGGAATACGCAAGCCCAGCCTGGGCTTCTAACCTAGCTGAAACACATCATAAGACCTTAACAGACTATTCAAAACAAAGCCCTGAAGATCATTACAGTCTGCACAGCTACTGCACCACAGATCACCTACATCAAGAAACCAAAATCCTCAAAGTCAAAGACCATTGGACATGAGAGGCACTCAATTCTGGCAGCAGCCTCCACGAACCAAGACCACCCACTAAACTACATGGCAACACACCCACAGACACCAAGAAAAATATCAAAAACAACACCCAGCACACGGTATCACACACAATTATTGTCCTCTCTCCCTCCCTGCCCACCCCCGAAACAACTTCCAGAAGCACATCCATACTCATATCTCTCACCGATCCATCCACTCACTCACGGCCAACACACACTTGCATGCACGACCTCCCGAAATCCATCCTTCCGCATCCACCCTTCTCGCGAGGACAGAGTCCACCTGGCCAGGCTGAGATGCGGACACCATCCAGCTCTCCTGAGCTATCAGAAGAGACTGGATGACTCCGTTGTCGACGCCTGCCCGGGATGTAACACAGCACCCCATACCATTAAACACATCATAGAAGACTGCATTTCACACAACCACTTACGCCAACAACACAATCTACACTCAATGAGAGCTCTGTGGGAAAGCCCGATCGTGGCCATGGCCTTTCTCAGGGACTCGGGGCTGTTCGGCCAGGCAGCTTAGGGAACAACAACAACAACAACAACATAGGGCGATCGCCGCGGTTAACTTCGCGTCTATTTTGACGGCAATGTTTTATCCCCTGCTGGCAATATATATGATGATAACAATATGTCATGGGGGGTGAGGGAGGCAAAGCTCCCCTCAACATATTATTGTATCCAAAGGCAGTCAAAATAGATGGGAACATGATGGCAAGCGTCCGCTGCCGCTCCGCGTAGTGTAAAAAAGACTGGCGGTACACCCAAATTCTCCATTCTATCTGCCTAATGCAGGGTCATTCTTTTCAAACACTGAGCTGAGAATTCGGAGAGGTTCGTCTTTACAACCTTGACAGATGCCGGCCATGCTGACAGTGACGCAAGAAAGTGGAGATCCCCGGATGGGAAAAATGGGAAAATCTGATTGGCTGACAGTGATGACGTGATACAACAATGAGCTGTTATTGGCTGCTTTGTTCCCGACGGGCCTAGAGAGTAGTTCTTTTTTCAAGAACTTGCGAAAGGGATCGATTGAGGGCAGCACTGTCACGTAATGTCGACTGGAATAGATAGTGGTGGCTGACGTAGGTGAACCGATTGCCATGGTTTACAAAATAAGTAGGGGGGGGGGGGAGGGCAGGGCTTATTGAAATTCTCATCTATGTAGCCAGCAGGGGGTAAAAACCTCAACTTATTAGTGGCCCCTCCATCATTGACGATATGCCTGTTATATAATAGCCCTCTTCAAACCCCTTGCGTTAGCTCGTTTGAACTTACCGCCATAGGGAGAAGGAGGAGCCAACATCATAAGTGTATGCCAATTCTCTTATGGAATCGTCTTTATGATTGGGTACTCACTACGAAAAAAACTTCGTAAATAGAAAAAATTAAAATTAACGAGATGCTATAATAAAGCTTCCCAACTTTTGTGGATGTCTTTCCCGTGGATTTCTTATCCGAGACGCTGATCTGCCTCGGCGTCATACTCCCTTCTCCTCCATGTGGTCGCGCGGTGCAGACGTGTCTCCCGCCCACTCTTCATTCGGCATTCGTTCATCTCTTAGTGAGTCTTTTGCTCATTTGTATTTATCTGAGATGTTCTAGAATAGGTTTAGACTAGATAGGACGGGCGTCCACATTGGCGCGTCCACAGGAAGTGTGTTCAAATAGGTTAGGAGTGTTAGGCGACCATGCGGCTCCCATTGAGCTCGCACGCCTTTGTGTTTAATCTTTCTTTTTCAGCGGTTAGCTTTGCCTTTTTAGTTATAGGAGGCTGTGTGTTCTGCAAGGCTGTGCTACTTTGCTCAATCCATATGATGGAGTAGCCTGTGTTACTTTATAGCAGGAGTTCTAGTTTAAAGAGTTGTCCCACTTAGTGGGGAACTTTCTAAAGTCCGTTTCTGCTTTTTCCCCTTGGACTCGGGGCGACGGGTGCTGGTGGGATGCTGTTCGTCGAGGGAGGTAAGGTACCGTGTGTCGCTGTGCAATGTTAGGTACTGTGTGTCGATGTGCAGTTTTGCCCTAAGCCTTGTGGCTAGCCTCAGTTAGGGGTATACTTATGGCTAGGGGGTATTATTACTATTTTAATATACGTAGCCTTAAGAAGTGTCCTTCATTATCATGTGGTGATATTATGCGTGATATGAAGGAGGCAGGAGACGTCCCGTCACATTATTGTTGTTTTGTGTGCAGCTTTCTTGGTCTGGCAAGTGAGTGTTCACAATTGGGTTTGGTGATTTCTTCCGACGGATTAATTCTCAGTAATTAACCCTGGTGGCTCGCCTCGGCGAGCAAGAAATAGATCCAATATAAACCCGGCGTTGTCAGTTGTACTACCAAATTTCCCGGCGGAAGACGAAGGCTTTCAAAAGGGAAATATTTTCTGCCTGGCCTGAAATGACTCGCCTATACAGATACACTGACACGGTGGAAAAACGGCCTTTAATTCACCATCACGGCGGAAAGGTCCAATGCGCCATTTTAAACTAAAAAAAACTATCAAGCTAGTCATCGGGGCAGAACAGATAGTTGTCAGTTTATATTTATGGGAATCATCGAAGTATAGGCCAGTGATACAATGTATCATAGATAAGCAGTTTTATTACCTTCATAGAAAAGGTCATCGAGGTCCTTTTCACCAGAAGGATACAGCAAAAAATTAGAGTAGTATTGTGGTGCCACATCTAGTTTTTTTACGTATCTGAGGTATAACATGTGTGAATGTCTCGGTTTATCGTTATAAGCATTGATTCTTGGAAATTTTCTTTCCAGACCTCAGCACAACAACCTAAGCGCAACCCAGGTAGGGGGGCCGATCCCGGCGGAGGGGGTCGCAACCATGCCATTAGTCACTTTATGTTGAACTCCGTGCTTACTTATCCCAGTGTTTAGTCACAAACTTTGCATCAAATGCGTGAAGTGCTTTGACCGGTCCAGAGGTATCTGGTTATCCAAGAAATGTGGGGTATGTTTGGAGCGACGGGGTAGGTTATTCAATGACAATAATCAGTCGTGCCTAGTAGCCTTGCTACAAATCAAGGAGACCTTTAATAGTTACACGAAAGACGTAGCTCATAAGGCTTTACAATGTGACAGCACGACCTTGTGGGAACATTTAATAATCAAATCACAAGTGGCTAAACCTCCTTCCTCTCGGTCCAGCTCAAAATTATCTAGAGCCAAAACTATAGTTCTTTCGAAAGAAGTTGTGAGTAGTAGTGACAGTAGTGATTCACCAACTACTAAGGCAACCCCCTCCACCCGGTCGAAGAAGGCACGATCTGTCTCGCCGCGGGAAGACCGTCAACGATCCAGGTCCAGATCGTCCCTTCGTCAGTCATCTAAGTCTTCGACAGCTTCGCGGTCCCAGGCCAAGAAGATATCTCCTGACCCGGTGCCAGTGCTTACGCCGAAGTCAAGAAAACATGGACATACTCATAAATCCCGTACGGAGTCTACATCTTCGAGGCACCGGCAACTGCCGGAGTCTCGTCCTTCTTCTTCCGCTCCCACCTCTACCATGTCTAACGTCCAATCTGGCAGTTCAGAGGCGGGAACAGAGGACGTTGAGTTAACTCCCAGGGGTGATACAAGTGATGTGAATAATATGAACATTAACGTGTCCCAATCTCTTAGACAGGATTTTGCTATTCCTCGGGTTTAACATTTAGCTAGTTCTGATAGAAGAGTTCCAGCCAAGGTGTTGGCTGAACATTGTAAGGGATACCCGGCAGAGAGCCGGCCTAGTGACAATGTACATTATCAGTCTAGGGTAGAGCCGGATGAGCGTAGTGTTTGGCGACATCCGGAGCCAGTGCAATACCAGGCAGAGGTAAGGGACAAAGCAAATGTGAACATTACTTCCCACGATCCGTTGCCTTCATCGGTACCAGACTTGTCGTGGGAAGGTTTCGCACAACAAATGCGTTCTGAGACCCGGCAACAACCGGAAGACATGGAAGTGGGTAACGAAGGGCAAGAAGAAGCAGAACCTATATCTTCAGCCCAACCTATACAGTCAGAAAATGTGTCAGAGGTAGCCTCAGAGTTTAGGGAATCCCAAGAGTATATAACTAGGGAAGATTTAAAGACTATATTACAGGATCTTGTTCAAACTTTTCAGAGGCCATCACAGTCACCGGAAGTTCCCACCACAATACCGGAAGTTCCCCCGACAATGTCCGTTGCGAGACCTTTGGAGTCAACCAGGGTTTCCGCTCCAACTAATGTACAGCTCCCTATTACTTGTACTAGCACTATCCTTGTTTCATCTACTGTCACTACGACTAACGTAAGAGTGGTTACTGATGTTCTTCCCCCACCTTTGGAAAATAAAAACAGTCAAAAAGGGCCCTATGCCATTATTGTATGGGCCGGATTTATCATGGGTTACCATTACAGCTCAGAATCCCACACTTGCACAACCAACAATCTCGGGAGAACTGCCGGTATTAGGTGAGTGGACCATTCAAATGAATAAAAACAGGAAATTGTGGGCTAAGGATGTAACAGTAACATATTAGACTTGTCTGTGAAAGCAATTCCAAATGTCTACTCTTATGATTATTTTGTGTATACGAGTACCTCCACTTCACGACTATATGCGGACTGGACCAAAAGTGACGGCTTAAATGATATCAAAGCCCTTGCGTCACTAACGCTGGAATTGGATACATTTCCGGTTAATGATCAGTCCGGCAACCCGGTCTTGCAGATGGGGCAGGTGGGCACAGGCCCATGGGTAGACTGGGAAACAGAAGCTCAGCAGTTCACCGTGACTATCACTTCTAAATCATCCCATCAAATACCACAGGAAACAAATTTGTAGTTTTCTTTGCCGGTAGCTAAAGCCGGGAGAGTCCCTTCTGCCATTTTAGAGTTTTTGTCAGCACCCAAATTAGCTTTATGGGAATTAAATTATCCATTTTCAACTCCAACCACAGCGCATCTAGATAATGATAATAAACAGCGCCAAAAGGCTTTAAGATTCTTTTCTCAATTCCTGCTGAGTCGACAGGTTGCCCAGTCTCTTATTAGAACTACACAAGCCATTAATGACTCAGACGCTAGGAAAGCAATGGAATTATCTTGGCGCATCATGCTACAAAACTCAATTCAGACATTGGGCGACATCAGGACAGCCTTATTAGAGGCAGTTCATGCACGCCAAGACCTCAGAGTCTACCTGGTAAAGAAATTACCCGAAGACATGTACCGGTCAGAAAATCGGGGCTCCCGATATCTTGACTAATATTGAAGAGGGGCAATACAGGATCATATCGCATCCCAAAATCACCCAGCTCACGAGGTTGCTGCCACCACCCGATGTTCTCGGGAAAAAAAAACATATGAAGATGCAGGTGAATCAAAACAGCGAAGCACAGGTAACTTGGTTTAATTTATAAAGGAAGATCTCACTGTAGTACAATCAGGTCGGGAGGACATGCTGCACCCGAAACCTGGACCCCATACTTGAAACCCTGGCAAAGGTTACCAGTAATGAATACAATGTCATAATATAATTAGTTCTATAACTAAACTTGAGCAACTAGCCAGGATTGCCAGTGTCCATGGACTATTACATAATGTTATTTATCATTGGTTATAATTATATTGATTAACTGTTAGTATTTCTCAATATTTGTAATGGTATAGTCAGTTAAAGTAAATATAAAATACTATAGTAAGTGATCATAAGTAAAAAAAACAGTTTAAATGTTCATTCGCACATGTCTTCCCCGCTCTGTGCATAATACTGGTCATTGTGGCTGAGACTCCCGTAGAGGCAACATGGTGCGCTCTGTACTCTGGCGTTTCCTGGTCTAGTTTTGTTTATTTAGTGATGTTGGACCCTTGGGTTGTATGGGAACTAGAGAAGAGAGTGTTTTCTTTTGGTAAGAAGTGGTATATAGTATGAAGTTAAGGAGTTATTGATGGGAGAATTTTTAATGGGAATCTGATTTGCCTAAAAACTTAATATTTATACGGTATAGATATATATAGATATTTGTTATTATCAACCTCATCATTCATTGCATTTCTTTTAGAAACTTTGTTGAAGTATTAACGTTCATGAATGGAAATGTATTTCATTACTGTCATATCTGCTTTCTGTTTGAAAATTTGAGTTACTTCACAAGAACAGTAGCTTATTATTTCTTTAGTAGAGGAACCATCTTATGATGCATATTATTAGGGAAGCTGTCATGTATGTTTATAGTAAGATAATCATTATGGTTTGTATTTTTTAGTTTTGTTTCTAGGTTGTTATTAAATTTTGTGATAAATAGGTTATAAATTATGTATGCCATACTGCATTTCTCTTGAAGTCATATAGCGAACCAGTTTAACTATGAATATAATATCTTTAGTAAGCTACTCTTTGGAATGTGTATTGTTTTTTTTTGTATTATCTTTATGATAAATTAGCTATTATCGATGCCATACTGCATATATTGGAGGTCATATGTTCTTATAATTATTTTGATCAGTTTTATTAAACAAAAAAATGTAGTGGGTCTTTTCGAGTGTGTCATCGAGCTTGGCCCCGGCGGACTTGGACAAGGACAGTGGTATGCAAGGGCATAACCTGGCGGTGGCTCCGGTGACCTAGTTTACGTCAACCATTAGAAATTAATCGTGTTGCTTTAGAGGTGGAGTCACTAGTTCAGGAGATGATCACCAAGCATATCATTGTCCCGGTCAATCCAACTTGCCTAGTTTACACATCCAAACTATTTCTCGTACCAAAAAGGGGCAGTGCTCAGATGAGACCAGTCGTAGACCTATCTCGTCTGAACAAACATGTTCACAACGCATCGTTCAGGATGCTCACTGTGAACCAGATCAGACTAACACTTCCGCCGCAAGGTTGGATGTGCTCGTTAGACCTGACAGAAACCTATTGGCACGTCCCGGTAAACAAAAGATTCCAAGAATTCCTCGCCTTGAGGATAGAGCATTGGACTTATGTCTTTCAACGGATGCCATTCGGTCTGATCCTAGCCCCGAGAATCTTTACAAAGTTAGTTCGGCAGGAATTATTACCACTTCTAAATCAAGGGATCAAAGTTTTGTGGTATCTAGACGACTGGCTAGTGGTGGTGGAATCAGAGGCTCAATGCAAAAATCATGTCATTCAAATTCTCGATCATGTCAAATCCCTGGGGTTCAAGGTCAACTTGGCAAAGTCAAACCTTGTCCCGACAAGGGTAATTCAGTGGATAGGGCTGGTCTGGGACACAGCACATCTTACTCTCAGTCAGACTGTGGACAATCGAAACAGATTTCGAAAGATATCGTTTCTTTTTCTCCACAGTCCGACTACCACGAGAAGGACTTGGGAGTCTCTGATCAGTTCTCTGAATTGGATTAAACTCACAGTAAAGAGATTAATCCTAAGGAAACAAACATTTCCTGCTATTGCCGGCAGGAAAGTTATGGCCAATTCCACAATTTATCCACAACTGACTATCGGTTTGGGCGAAGAAGGAAACATTGCACTCAATAATGACGTGGACGTCTCCTTCACCCACGGTATGGATAGACACAGATGCTTCGGGGACGATAAGGCTGGGGTTATCAGTCGAATCTAGGGCATCAGGGTCAAGGAATTTGGTGTCAGTACGACAATTTTCATGTAAACGCAAAAGATTTAATAGTCCCATTAATTTTCCTTCAGACGCACGGTTGCACGTTGCAAGGGAAATCACTGGCCTTTCGAATGGACAATTTGAATGCAGTTACATGCATTCAAAAGTAAGGGTCAACGAGGTCTCTAATTTTGCTAGAATTGTCAGAAAAGATTTTTGTTCTGGCAGACAAGATGAACATTTATCTTCATGCATCATACCTGCCAGGCGTAGCCAATGTCTGGGCAGATGCCCTGTCCCAGAGACAGAGCCCAACAGTAGAATGGTCGCTCAAGCAAACCATCTTCAATCAGATGATTGCAGAGCCATACCGTTCACAAGTGGACCTATTTGCGTCCAAGGAAAACAACAAGCTTCCTTTCTTCCTAACCCGCCGGGAGGCAACTTCGGCGGGGGGTCCAGATGCATTGCTGGAGGATTGGAACAGGTGGAATTCCATCTATCTGTTTCTGCCTCTAGACGCATCACTCATGTGTCAGGTAGTTCACAAACTACGGGATTATCGGGGCATAGTCTCGAATATAGCGCCTCTATGGCCGGCTCAGGTGTGGTACCACTAGTTTAAGACGTGGTGCGAGAACCCGGTGTCACTCCCAATCTCGTACTTCCACTTAGAGACAATTGACCATACCAGGAATTCACCTGAGACCTCTGGTGGACGCTTCCGAACTACCGCCAGAGCTACGACTGTCGACATCAACAATACCAAACACTTAGGATATACACCGTTTTATCTAAATTTTTTGTGATTCTACATGTTTATATTTTAGATAAAGTGGTAGTGGTGGATAGAGTGGTAGTAGTAGATAAAGTGGTAGTGGTGGATAAAGTGGTAGTGGTGGATAAAGTGGTAATGGTGGATAGAGTGGTAGTAGTATATAAAGTGGTAGTGGTGGATAAAGTGGTAGTGGTAGATAAAGTGGTAGTGGTAGATAAAGTGGTAGTGATAGATAAATTGGTAGTGGTGGATAAGTGGTAGTGATAGATACAGTGGTAGTGGTGGATAAAGTGGTAGTGGTAGCAGTGGACAAAGTGGAAGCGGTGGATAAAGTGGTAGGGATAGATAAAGTGGTAGTGTTGGATAAAGTGGTAGTGGTGGATAAAGTGGTAGTGGTAGCGGTGGACAAAGTGGAAGCGGTGGATAAAGTGGTAGGGATAGATAAAGTGGTAGTGTTGGATAAAGTGGTAGTGATAGATAAAGCGGTAGTGGTAGATAAAGTGGTAGTAGTGGATAAATTGGTAGTGGTGGATAAAGTGGTAGTAGTCGATAAACTGGTAGTGGTGGATAAAGTGGTAGTGGTAGATAAAGTGGTAGTGGTGGATAAAGTGGCAAGGGTAGATAAAGTGGTAGGGGTAGATAAAGTGGTAGTGGTGGATAAAGTTGTAGTGATGGATAAAATGGTAGTGGTAGATAAAGTGGTAGTGGTAGATACAATGATAGTGGTAGATAAAGTGGTAGTGATGTATAAAGTGGTAGTGGTGGATAAACTGGTAGTGGTAGAAAATGTGGTAGTGGTGGATAAAGTGGTAGTGGTAGATAAAGTGGTAGTGGTAGATAAAGTGGTAGTGGTAGATAAAGTAGTATTAGTAGATAAAGTGGTAGTGGTAGATAAAGTGGTAGTGGTAGATAAAGTAGTATTAGTAGATACAGTGGTAGTGTTAGATAAAGTGGTATTAGTAGATAAAGTGGTAGTGTTAGATTAAGTGGTATTGGTGGATAAAGTGGTAGTGTACTTTTAAAACACGCGGTGAATTGCCTATGATAACGCTCTTCAAATCTCTAGTGCTACCGCGGCTTGAATACTGTAGCGTATTAACATCCCCATACAAAGCAGGTGAAATAAATGACGTAGAGAGTGTACAAAGAAATTTCACTTCGCATATAAGTTCGATAAAACATCTACACTATTGGGAGCGTTTAAGAGCACTGAATCTGTACTCACTGGAACGTAGAAGAGAACGTTACCTAATAATATACACATGGAAAATCGCAGAGGGTTTAGTACCAAACCTACATACTCCGATAGTCATGAAATTCAGTGATAGGAGAGGCTGGGAATGCGAAATCCCCCGGATGAATAACAGGGGTGCTATGGGCTCTCTGCGAGAGGGCTGGTTATCACACAGAGGCCCACGTCTCTTCAACAAACTCCCACGGCGAGTAAGAGACATGAGGGACATCTCGTTAGACAACTTCAAGAGAGCCCTAGATGTCGAACTGCAAAAAGTGCCAGATGAGCCCATCCTCGCAAGGGAGCGAGCTGTCGCTTCAAACAGTCTACTGCACCAAATCACCACCCATAACGAGGGGCGTCGCGCTCCTTGGTGCCGCTAGAGCGGCGAACACATCCAAAGGTATCCAAAGGTAAGGTAAGGTGAATAAAGTGGTAGTGGTAGATAAAGTGGTAGTGGTAGATAAAGTGATAGTGGTGGATAAAGTGGTAGTGATAGATAAAGTGGTAGTGGTGGATAAAGTGGTAGTGGTAGATAAAGTGGTAGTGTTAGATAAAGTGGTGGTGGTAGATAAAATGGTAGTAGATACAGTGGTAGTTAGATAAAGTGGTAGTGGTGGATAAAGTGGTAGTAGTGGATAAAGTGGTAGTTTTGGATAAAGTGTTAGTGGTGGATAAAGTGGTACCTGTGGACAAAGTGGTAGTGTCAGATAAAGTGGTAGTGGTAGACCAAAGTATGTATCAGCTACAGAATTTTTTACTAACTGCTTATAATAAAGAATTGTTGAAGGAGAGGGAGGGTGGATAGGTCCGCGATGTCGCCAATTTCCCACAATGCACCGCGGTAAGCATTGCGTTCAGCGCCTCTATCGGCCACTGTAGGCATTTATTGGTAGTGAGAATTGGCAACCTCGAGACCTCGCTGACTTTTGCATGTTGAATATTCAAAACGCAAAATGTTAACCCCTTATGGTAAAAGTGTAACTAATACATTTCTAAATCAGTATACTCTTTCAATACCAATATTGAACTGTACCAATCACATTGGAAATCTTTTACAACCTGGATAGTGGAACGGCTCAAACTGAAGCATCTGTAGCTTTAATTTTAAAGTACTTAGATTATTTATTTGAACAAAAACACCTTTCTTTTGTAACACTAAAGAACCATTTGTCAGCTATTAGAACCCCTTTTAATGACTTAACAGGTCTATCTGTACCAAAAGCGGAGGAGACAGGTTTTATGCGTGCCTGTTTCAAGCTCCGCCCACCACCCCGCCAGCTCATGCCTGCCTGGTCGCTTGACAAAGCATTAAATTTGCTTCATTCACCAAAGTATAACCGCAATCCAGACTTTGATTCAATTCTGAAGAAGGATGTGTTCCTTATGGCTTTGGCCACAGGTAACCAAGTATCTGAGCTGGCAGCGATGAGCAACGAACCTAATTGTCTTAGGTTTGGACGACGCAATATACATGTGCAAATTGCGCCGTCACCTACTTTTATAGCGAAGAATGAGCATAGTGATCATGTTTTTTTCTTATTTCACAATCCCGGCGCTAAAGCGTGGGGATACACACCATTTATTATGTCCAGTACAAGCTCTTATTAAGTTCTTGAGAGTGTCCCAGCCTAAGCAGCAGGGAGCCTTCTGGGTGAATAGTAAGGGTAAGCACATCATGAAGAGACGGTTAGCATCTTTACTAGTAGAGGTTATTAGAGAAAGTAACCCCGGTATAGTGGGGAGAGCCCACGATATAAGGAAGTGGGCAGTATCATTGAGATTCCTGCAAAATTTCTCAGTAGAAGATATTGCTAATACACGCCTCTGGGCGTCTAATCATACATTCCTGACGCGTTACCTGTCTGTAGCCTTGGATAGACCAAAGCTCACCTGTATGGCATTACGTCAATGGATTTAAATTGGTCTTGGTGCTGATAACTTTTAGTTGTTTCTGTGAAAAAGAAGGGGGGGGGGATACTGGAGAGCTAAGACCTTCAGACCCTCTGCCGGATAAGTGATAAGTATAAGAGTTGTGATACTTAATATTATTGAGCTGGTTATACAGTTCCAATTACAGTCAGGTCTTGATATACACGGTTAATTCGTACCCTGTACGTACAGTGTATATCAAAACCGTGTTTTAGAAATAACAGGCCTTATGGGAATTAATGAATTCGTTCCAGCCACTTTCCCAAAGTCCCACTTTTGGCCCTTTTTGCCTACCATCAGCCGACTTATATTACATTATACTGTACCACCAACATCATATATGACATAACATAGAATACATTAAGCATCAATAAGAACTGTTTTGGACCTGCTACTGACTTATTTGTGTGAATAGACGTCTTGACGTTCGGTAGATATCCCCGCCGCTGTACTCCCTCCCCGCTCCGTCCCGGCCTCAACCCCGACCCCGTTACTGTGATGATGTTCATAAGCCTTGTGCTACAGCTAGCACATCGGCCCCTTCCAGGTTCCCAGGCATGTTGATCGTAGTCATCGAAACCAGAGAACACAGCAATATTGTCCATCATATCATTATCATCATCAGACTGGTTGTCACTGTCAGGGAGGCTCCCTCCCTCCCCCTCTATTTATTATGGTTCAATAGACCAAAGAGTAGAGAAGAAGTTATAACCCTAATTAATTCCTTGCGACATATATGACGCGATCGCGTCATATGAATAAGTCCACCAAAAACTCATATGACGCGATCGCGTCATATGGACTTACCTCTATACCTCTCCAATAAGTTTATGACGCAATTTTGCGTCATATGAGCTCAGTAAGTCCGATAAGTTACCATACGATAAAACCGTTGGTGGCAACCTCAGCCTCCTGCGATAATTCTAACGGCCGCAGTGTTGTTGTGAGTGTAGTGCGAGGCAGTGGCAATGATCCTGGGGCTTCCACCTCCTTGGACTTACTGGAACATAATATGTCTGGGGGAGTTAATAATGCAAAACTATTGAACACACTTGAAAGTGTATGTTATTTGGTCTCTATATAATCTGTGAATAATTTCTGATAAGATGGAATTAAAGAAAAAAAATTCCCCCAACTCATAATCAGCAAAAATGACAATAATGTCAATTAAAAACATGTTACAATATTTCCCAATCAATTTGTGTAGACACACTTTCAAGGCGAAAATAAACTGCGGGAAAAAAACAATAAATAAATCAAATTAAATCTCCCGACGCTCGGAACCTCGCGCCTATTTGCAGAGAAGACGGGGGAATATTTATTGTTGACTGTATCTTATTTCTTGTTTATCCATGTGCTGGAAGGATATTATATTTTTCAATTCCATCACATTAGAAATTATTCATAGATTACAAAAAGTCCAAATAAGACATAGTTATGTTAATGTATAAAGGAGTTAGATAAATGCATTAGAGAGATAGATAGATAGAGAGAGAGAGAGAGTTGCAGAGGGGGAAGTGATCGATAACATACAAACAATCATGAGACGGACTTTAGTTTCTGAAAGGACAAAGGAGACATTTATATTGACTTTCTTTTTCATTTTATTATTTGTGTGTTGGAAGGATAATATTGTTTTCATTTCCATCGCATTAGAAATGATTCATAGATTCCAAAAAAGTCCAAATAAGACATAGTTATGTTAATGTATAAAGGATAGAGATAGATAGATAGAGAGAGATAGTTGCTAGGGGCAAATGATCGATAACATACAAAATTATACGAGACGGATTTAAGTTTCTGAAAAGACAAAGGAGACATTTTTATTGACTCTCTTTTTCATTTTATTATTTGTGTGTTGGAAGGATAATATTGTTTTAAATTCCATCGTATTAGAAATTATTCATAGATTAAAAAAAGACAAAACAAGACATAGTTATATTTATGTATAAGGGAGATAGATGCATTAAATAGATAGACAGACAGACCAAATGGAAAGCGCGGATCCAGGTCCTTGCCCGGGTACCTAAAGGAGCCAGAATCCAAGTGGCGGAGGCCCTTACAACCATCATAAAGCAGGCCCTACAGCTCAAGACACCCCTCGCATGGGCACGGCTCCTGGGTTTCTCCTATGGGGCCCTCCGAAAACCACCCAGAACCAACATACAAGACCATCTTCAGGTTTCACTAGCCACCAGAGTGAAACGTCAAGTAGCACAGTATATGGGTAGAAACAAACTGGTGGAACCCCCAGAACAGCAACCAAACAGGGCCCAGAAGCAACAGGACAAGGAAGAGGAAGAGGCTGAACAGCTACGTAAGAGGGTCGCGGCGAAGCTGGCGGATAGTGACATCAAAGGGGCCGTCAGACTGTTGTCCTCTTCAGAAGGTTTTGCTGGTCAAGGCACCGAAGTTGTTGAAGCCCTACAAGAAAAGCACCCACCTACATCTAGGGACCTAAACCTCCCCCCTGCCCCAAATGACCAGATGCGCCAACCTTTAGTTGTCACGAAGGAGCAGGTGGTTGCCGCAGTGACTTCATTCCCAGCAGGCTCAGCCGCGGGCCCAGATGGTATCCGACTCGCCCACCTCAAAGGCCTCTTGGGTCAGGGATCAGGAGCTGCTGGGGAGGCACTCTTGGAAACCCTCACCAAATTCATCAACATGGTTTTAAGAGGGGAAGTACCCGACTCTGCCACACCCCTATTTTTTGGGGCATCACTCTGTGCACTGTCAAATAAAGATGGCGGTGTGCGCCCAATAGCAGTAGGGAACACCTTCCGCCGCCTTGCCACAAAGGTGGGTTTGAAACCACTCTCGAATGGCCTAGGTCAACACTTAAGACCAGTTCAACTAGGTTTCGGAACTCCAGGGGTGTGTGAAACTGCTGTACACGCAACCCGCACCTACCTCAGCCAAGCCCAAGAAAAACGAGTGCTTCTAAAGATTGACATGCGGAACGCATTCAACAGCATTCGCAGGGATGTCTTCCTCCGTGCAGCTCAAGAACACATCCCCACTCTGTACCCCCTACTTTGGCAGGCTTATTCCAAACCTTCAATCCTGATTTTTGGCGAGACGGTAATCCCATTAGCGACCGGGTTACAGCAGGGAGATCCAGGTGGTCCTGCTCTTTTCTCAATAGGGGTGGATGCATCAGCTAACAAAGTAAGGTCAGAACTGAATGTATGGTACCTGGACGATGCAACCTTGGGTGGGTCAGTAGAGAACGTTCTAACCGACCTAAATAACATCGTAACTGACCTCGGCCAGGCTGGGCTAGTGATAAATGACACCAAATGTGAACTTGTCCTCCTCAACCACACACGTGAACAAGGAGAAGAGACTCAGGCCCTGTTTCGAGGCATATTACCAGATGTAAAGATCCTTCAGGAGCACCAGCAAACCCTATTAGGTTCCCCACTAACTCTGGCAGCAATCCCACCAGCACTTCAAGTTAAAAAGGAGGAGCTTCAACGTCTCGTGAGTCGCCTGATACACATCGATGCCCACTCAGCTCTGGCCCTGCTCAAGAACTGTTTCTCCATCCCAAAACTCCAATACCTCCTGCGCACATCGATGACTTACACGAACAATGGTGGCCTCCAAGAATTAGACAGCATAATCCGAGAAGCAGTGACCAGCATCACCGTGGAATTTAAAGAACGGGACTGGACACAAGCCACCCTTCCTGTCCGCCTCGGGGGCTTGGGCATACGGAGAGCCTCGGATATTGCCTCCCCAGCCTTTATCTCTTCCCTCATCGCGACCAACGACCTTGTAGTGTCCATCCTTTCTTCTCAACCCGGAATGACACTTAATGGGGACGTAACAGCAGCGATTAACACCTGGAAGGGAAGTACAGGAGTAGAGGAGGAGCCTCAGGGTATCTCCAGGAGCAAGCAGAAAGCGTGGGATACCATCTCGGCGAAGAAAACTCAAGAAAATCTCCTAACCAATGCAGACCAGGTTGCAAAAGCACGCCTCCAGGCAGCCGCCAGTTCGGAGAGTGGCTTGTGGTTACACGCCATCCCCATCCCACCTCTTGGAACTCACTTGGATGCTGAAGCGCTCCGGGTTGCCATCGCGCTCAGAGTGGGTGCGGCAATTTGTCACCCACACACTTGCAAGTGTGGTGGGGGGATGGATGCTCAAGGTCACCATGCCTTGTCATGTAATTACAACGCAGGCCGCCTGCCAAGACACTCTGCACTAAATGATGTCATAAAATGGGCCCTGCAGAGTGCTAACCGTGCATCAATCCTCGAACCACATGGACTTCACAGAGAAGACGGCACACGGCCAGATGGGATGACCACTTTCCCTTACAAGAATGGCCGGTGCCTCGTGTGGGATGCCACATGTGTTGACACTTTCTCCACAACCAACATCGCCAGAAACGCCGACGAAGCAGGTGAAGCCGCCCGGATAGCAGAAAATAAAAAGCGAGAAAAATATCAAGCCATCGCCAGAAATCATCAGTTCGAGCCCCTGGCATTCGAAACTTCAGGAGTCTTCGGCCCTACCACCCTTAAGATGGTGAATGAAATAGGCCGTAAAATCAGAGAAGTTTCAGGAGAACCCCGGGAAACCCTCTGGCTCAAGCAAAGACTAGGGATAGCTATCCTCCGGGGCAATGCCACCAGCGTCATGAGCTCAGTTCGACAGGACTGGGTCATGCCACTGTGTGAGGCCCGGGCAGGAGTGGTGTATCCGTAGTCTTTCCACAGTAGGGTAAAACAAAACATAAACTTTATTTGTATGTAACAGGTGTGATGCACATAAATAAAAGGGGATGTGTCGGATGGTTGAAAGCCACAGTTGCTCGCGCGTTTGGGGCTAGCAACACGTATTATGAAAAACATGTATCTTCCTTCATTCACTGTCCCCCCCTTCACTCACTCAACCCCACGATTTGCCGGAGGATAACAGGTTTTTCACAATACGTAGACGGAGGTCTCTTAAAAAAAAAAAAAGACAGACAGACATTTGATGCATAAATAACATTCTTAATCTTTAAAAAAAAAAAAAAAAAAAAACCAACACAATAATATATACCTAGACTTGGGCCTTCCTTCCTCTTGGAAGGAATGTGTAAGAGAGTATGGGTCTGTGGGTTCAAGGATTGTGTGGGTGAGAATGAAAGTAGGAATACAAACGTGGATGATTGTATGCGTGTATGCCCCGACAGAGGATATACTTGAAAGAAAGAAAGAGGAGTTCTGGATGAATGTGGAGGCGTGCCTGGAGAAGTTTGACATGAACGAAAGAATATTTCTGATTGGAGATATGAATGGTAAGGTGGGTGATAGGAAAGTTGAGGGAGTGGTGGGAGGGTGGGGGGTACCATCAGAGGTGAATGGGAATGGTAGTGCACTTGTGGACGTATGTGTGGGGAGGAGGCTGTGGATAGCCAACACCTTCTTCCGACACAGAATGATCCACAGGTACACGTGGAAACGGATGTTGACGATGAATGATAAGACAGTGGTGGAACGAAGTCATTGATTGATGTATGTGTGGATGAACGAATGAAGAAATCTGTGATGGATGCTAGGGTGCATAGGGGTATTGGAGGGGGTCTGTCTGATCACTATGTAGTGGTAGCTAAGGTTAGGATACAAAAGAAGTGGGTGAGGAGAGCTGGAGGGAGGCGAGAGGAGGGTGGAATGGTGAGGAGGGTGGAGAGGTTGTAGGAGGAGGAAGTCAGGGAGGAGTACAGGAGAGCAGTGGAAAGACGACTAGGTGGGTTCGACCTGGAAGTTATGGAGGAAGTGGAGGAGATGAGCAAGGTGTTTAACCCTTGTCTAGTGGGGTGTTTTGGGCTCATTTGGGCATATTCAGGCCCTCCTGAATGATCAATCAAGTATCTGCATGAAAATAAATGTATTCAGAAAAAAAACTAGGCACTAAAAGCTTCAAAATGAGACCAGAACGAGCTACGTAGCACTCGTGGTTCTCTTGCAGTGGTGCCACGAACATGGGAGTTTAGCATATAGCGGTATATTTTTCCCAGATATGCTCACTACTGGCTACACTGCCGGCCTCTCGAGAACACAGGGAACATGAGTTAATGGGCGGCGGTAAGCCCTGGGAGTCGGCTGTCTGGCCCGCTGCGCTCCCGGCCATTTGCACTCGATTTTAACCCTTTGAAAGCCTTAATATTTTTTGTTTTCTATATTCCAACTTACTTCCTCTCGGGCATAGGCTGAGAGCCTTAACATTCACCGCTTTACAATGAACAGTGAAGCCCGTGAGGTCTTGTTCCAGTATAGAGAGTGAGACATGTGAAGCACGTAGAGTACAACGAGCACCTGCCATCTTGCCTTCACATGAGGCACGGTGCTCACTCATGGCCCGAAAAGACCCCATCTCTGAAGCCACCTCATTCCCGTGCTTCACTGTCTCACCCCCTACACTCGACTCTCCACTTACCACACACAATGCCACCTGTGAGCAGATCTCACCAGGCATTGCACCCCTATAGCATATTTTGAATATGGGAATATTCATACAGTGCTATTTAATCAGGGAACAATGCTCCTAACTTGCTGCAAATTGGTGCACGACTTAAGTCGAGCGCCGCCAATAAGGGGTTAAGGATGATATCTGTGCAGCATGTGAGGAGGTGTATGGAGTGAGGAAAAGAGGGAGGGGAGTGAAAGGTACAGCATGGTGGACAGAAGAGGTAAGAATAGCTGTGGAAGAAAAGAAGAAAGCATATGGAGAGTGGTTGGGTAGTAGAGGGAATGAAGATTTCGAGAGACAGAAACGAGCGAGGTACGTGGAGAGTAAGAGGGTGGTGAAGAGAGTAGTGAAGGAAATTAAGAGAAGAGTAGATGAGGAATTTGGAAGGAATCTGAGTGTAAAACGGAGGGAGAGTAAGAAACTGTTCTGGAAAGAAGTCAAGAAAGTTAGGGAAGGTAGCAAGGGAAACAGTAAGGGTGTGAAAGATAAGAATGGGAGAATGCTAGCCGAGAAGCATGAGAGAGTCGAAAGATAGAGGGAGTACTTCAGTGAGTTGCTAAATGTAAGGAATGAAGAACCAGCAAACATAGCTGGATATGGTATGGGAGGGAGAAGAGAAGTAGTGGAGGAGGAGGTGGGGATCAGGAGGTCAGAAGTGTGGGAAGCCATGAAAAGAGTGAAGTTGGGGAAAGAACCAGGAACAGATGGAGTGTGTGGGGAAATGTTGAGGTATGGTGGTGAGATAGTGATAGAATGAGTATGGAAAATGTGCAAACTAGCATGGGAGAAGGGGAGTGCACCCGATGACTGGAAGACTGGCATAATAGTCCCCCTATATAAGGGCAAAGGGGAAAGAGGAGTATGTGGTAACCACCGAGGAATATGTCTTCTTAGCGTAGTAGGGTAGTGATTGAGAGAGTGAGAGTGAGAACGGAGAAATGGTTAGGCGACGAGCAGGGAGGTTTTAGGAAGGGAAGAGGATGTGTAGATCAGATTTTTACCCTGAATTGTGTTGTGGAGAAGTATCTGGAGAAGAAACAAAAGGTGTATATTGCCTTTATGGACATGGAGAAGGCCTATGACAGAGTGGATAGAGAAGGTTTGTGGAAAGTACTTAGTATATACGGAATAGAGGGCAAGTTGCTGAAAGCAGTGAAGACCATGTATGAGGGTGCAAAGGCGGCAGTACGTGTGGAGAGTGAGCAGAGCGAGTTCTTTGACCTGAATGTTGGTTTGAAGCAGGGGTGTGTGATGTCCCCGTGGTTGTTTACTGTATATATGGATGGAGTCATGAAAGAAATACTATCAAGAGCAGTGGATGTTGGTGTATCGCTGAAAAGGGAGGGAACTGAGTGGAAGCTACCTATACTGCTGTTTGCGGATGATACAGTTCTGATGAGTGATAATGAATGGGAGTTGCAGGGTCTGGTAAATGAGTTTGGAACAGTGTGCGAAAAACGGAATTTGAAGGTAAATGCGGGTAAGAGCAAGGTTATGGTCTTCGAAAGGGGTGAAGTCACAGAGTGTGAGGTGAAGCTAAACGGTCAGGCTATGGAGATCGTCAACTCTTTTAAGTATCTGGGCAGTGTGTTGAGTAAAGATGGGACTATGGATGAAGAAGTGCGGGAGAGGGTACAACAAGGGAAGAGGGTTGTAGGAATGCTAAAAGCAGTAACAAGAAATAGGGTGGTCAGTATGGAAGTGAAGAAGTCCTTGCATGACAGTGTGGTAATCCCGACACTGACTTACGGAAGCGAAGCATGGACGTTGGTTGAGAGACTCGGACCAAGAGTGAGAGCAGTGGAAATGAATTACTTAAGGAGTGCGTGCGGAGTTACATGGAGGGATAGACAGACTAGTGAGGAAGTAAGGAGGAGGTGTGGTGTGGAGGTAGATGTGCTGGAAAGTGTGAAAAGGAACAACTTGAGATGGTTCGGCCATATGGAACGTATGGAAAGCGAGAGAATGACTAAGAAGGTGTACGAGAGCGAGGTGGAGGGACAGAGAGGGAGAGGTAGACCGAATGAGAGGTGGAACGATGGAGTGAGGAAGTACATGAACGAAGGCGGTGCTGGTTGGGGGGAGGGGCGTTGACTGACTGGGGACAGAGGTGCATGGGGGTGGTTCGTTCGTGGCCACTCCTTCGGGGATCACGGCGTCAGGCAATAGATAGATAGATAGACTTGTGCCGCCACCCGTATATGATCTCAACTTTTCCGTGTTGTGGCCAAATTTTAAATTTTTGAGGTTACAGTGTCCAAACAAAACCGTGTATATAAAACAAGTTTATATCGAGACCTGACTGTAATTTTAATTTTAGGTGCTATATATCAATAGTTGCAACTATAGATTATATGCAATAAGTTGTACAACATTATACAGTAGCTATATTTGCAAACTAATTATAAGGTACAAATACTTGTGATCCAATATTTTGATCCTTTCTAAGAAACTTTGACACCTAGCGAGAATCAGAGGAGTATTTATATTGTGCCAAAAAATAAAAATTCTTGAACATTATTTTAATGAATCTTAAATGTGATATTAATTTTCGACCTGTACAGTCGTCAGGATTAATTAGTTTCTTTTTCCCTGTTAGTAGCACTGCACGGTGGAGAGGTATCCCCTCCACCTCCTCTCCTTGTTGTTACCATACCCCCACCTAAACCCTCCCATTTTCTCTCCGACCCCAGAACTACACCCATCCTCCCTTCTCTCGCTCTCACCTAGCTAGGAGCTACTTCTGGGACCTCACCGATTAAATTCATTCTGAAAACCTAATGAAGGAATGAAGTATTTCACACACATCTCTCGACCACCATCTCCTGCACAAATGAACTAAACAAAAACTAACCTGAAGCTTCTAATTACTACCGTTACTAGTAGGATTAACTGTATAATGAGTGGTGATGGGCTGGTCTATCAGAGTGAGAAATGAGCGATCTCTGCCATACCCATAGCTTACTCTGACTGTTCCTTTTACTTGTATATTTTCTAGATCTCAAGTGACGACGTCTCTTGCGTAGATTGACCTCCTAATCTACCAAGATTGGAAGCCAAAGCGTCACATCTTTCCTTTGCCCCTCAACTTTCTCTTCATAATTGCTGAGGGGCACAGGGCCCTGGGTGGGGCTTTGGTTTCCCGGGCGTTTCCGCACCCTCCTCAGCTCCCAGCCATGGAGTGGCTTCGGTAACCCAGGCTTTATTGTGGTCGGCGGGGGGGGGGTTCTGTGGGGGTGCTCGGTTATGGCCTTGGCCTTGCTCGGGGCCTTGGGGCTGTTCGGCCAGGCAGCTTGGGGAAAAACAACAACAACAACAACTGTATAATGATATGGATATGCCAGATATGAGGGTTAGAAATACACACTTGTATAATTATATATAAGGTATAATGAGATTATTTGGTTATACACAAAACTGTTATACAGAGTGGTATTGTAGTCGAAGAATTATTGATCAGTTCAATATTATAACTTGTAGTTATAATAAATTTAATAAATGGGTGTTATATATTTATTTAGTAATTATTCTTAACAGGTGTGAATTATAATTATCTTGAAAATTATCTCAAGAGAATAAGCTTTCAATAGTATTATGTGGAGTAGATACCCTAGGTCTTGCCATTTATCAGGGAGTATTTAACCCAATTTGCTATGTTTCAACACATATTGCTACATAGCCATAGTGAAAGCCCCCTTAACTTGGTTTCAAAACAAGATACCTGATCCAATAGAGTAACCTTATGGCAAGGTGTTAAGGGTAAGGTGACAAAATGAATAAGTTCTTCCCAAATGTATAGGTGAGCGTAAGTGTTGAGGGCATGGGAACTTTAAAATAAGACCCTCCCTAATGGATAGATGAGCATAAAAATACCCGAGGGGTAGGTATTAAAATAGGGCATACAGTAATTATATTGGTTATCAACCCTTCAGGATTATTAAGCCTGTTTATGTCGAGTAATATTTTCAAGCCTGGAACCTCTTTTCGAAAACCCCAGTACCTTGCCCGAGGGTAGTTCGTGTCCCGTTTATATACAGTAGTTTTACATTATGGCCAATTAGGAAAACAATATGGCCTAATGATTGGGTAGATAGCTCCGTTAAGAGGATGAGTGTTGAGTTAGCGTAATGAAGTCACATGGCCGACTCACTGGGCACATTCTTGGCAATAATTCATAGAATTTATTGGCAAATTGGCTGTTTACACTTAATGAGTCCTGAACTGTCTGGAGACAGAGAGATTAGTGGTGAATATGATAAACTCCTTGCGACATATTATGTTCCAGTAAGTCCACGGAGGCGGGAGCCCGGTATCATTGCCACTCCACCACACAACTGTCAAAACCACACTGCTGGCCGTTAGAATTGTCGGAGAAACCTGGGGTTGCCACCAACCGACAGATCTTCATCTAACTTACCGGATTTACTGAGCTCCATATGACGCTCAATCGCGTCATAAACTTATTGGAGAGGCATGTAGATAATTCCATATGACGCGATCGCGTCATATGAGTTTTTGGTCATAAGTTCCATATGACGTTATCGCGTCATATGAGTCGCAAGGAGTTAAGCAAATGTGTTGTTCTTGTATATGTGCTAATAAGTAGTGATATTAGTATTTAATAATTGTATAAAAATAAATAATTCAAAATACTTGAATGGTTTACTTTGTGTGTTCATTGATCGGAGAGACTCATGGTGGAATTGACACAGACGGTCCTCGTTGTCTCAAGCTTGTTACGTAGCCCAGACTGAGCCACTACAACGATGAAAATTAAATGCAACTTCACGTGAGTTAGTTTGGCAGCTATATTATAGCATGATACAGTACTAAACCATCAGTACATCGGTATGAACCTTTCAGGGGTCAATGGTAAAATGTATCGGTATGAATAACTCGAATTATATGTAAAGTTTTCGGCGAACAACCCCCCCCCCCCTGCTTTTTCTCTCTCTCCCTCTCTATCTCTATCTCTTTCTTTCAAATTTAGTAAAGCTAATAAGTGAATCTGCCTAGGATACATTGTATTCCTCCATTAGGTGTTCGGAATACATGCAATTGGTGAGGTCCAGAAGTAGCCCCTGACTGGGTGAGAGCGAGAGAAGAGAGGGTGGGTGTGTCGGAGAGAAAATGGGAGGATTTCGGTTGGGGTATGGTAACAACAAGGGGAGGATGTGGAGGGGATACCTCTCCATCGTGCAGTGCTACTAATGCCTTAAGGGGGTATCCCACTGTGCGATTTTGCGATGGCGACCACCGTGCGACCGTGTTTTTTCCTATGTCCCAAAAATCGCGACGAATATGGGCTTTTCAGAAGCGAATGAAATCGAATGAAAGCGAAAAAGACGAATTTCCTCGAATGAAGTGTGACAGAAGTAAGACCAAAGGACGATTATGGCGAAATCTTTGGCGAAAATGACAAATGTTGTGCGACAATTGAGGGCGATTAAGGGCGGATGCAGTGAGACAAAGGGCGTAAATGGCAGATGCACAAGAGATTGACCTTCGAATGTTGGACAATGGGATGAGATAAACCGTGGAGGTTGTGCGATTTATGGCGAATGACCGACGACCATCGAAGGTACATTTTCCAGGGATCCAACATGCGACCGGATATGATTATGTAATGTCATTGGAGAGGGTTGGTATAAATAGGGTGGCGGAGCTGTGCCCTCCAACAGTGTTTATCAGCAGTTCTACCGCACCACACAAGCGAACTACAGCGCCATGGATTTACTACTAACTACACGCTCCAATGTTCCCCTACGTTTGGCTCTGGCATTGGAGCGTGAACATGCAGAGATCGAGTTGTTGGCGGCCCTCATCAGAAGAAGACGAGCAAGGAAGCAGAAGAGGAAATTAGAACGGAGGAGGAAGTGGCATGTCTGACCTATGCTTTTACGCCGTGAATATTATGGTGTGTATCACAAATTGATGGTCGAGTTGGCAGAGGAGGATAGTGCTAAGTTCAAAAACTTTATGAGGATGCCCGTCGTTATGTTTAGGGAGATGCTAAGTCGTGTCGGGCCAAGGATTGCCAAGCAGGACACCACCATTCGTGGAAGTATCGAACCAGGTTGGCGGTTGGCTATAACGCTGCGATTCCTGGCCTCTGGGAACACGTACACAGACCTCTCTTATTCCTTCAGAGTTGCACCAAACACCATCTCCAAAATTGTCCCTGAGGTGTGCAATGCAATCATTGATGAGTACATGGGTGAGGTAATGGTCTGCCCAAGGACACCTGCTCAGTGGAAGGTAGTGGCAGACCAATTTGCTCTCACCTGGGACTTCCAACACACCTGCGGTTCCCTGGATGGCAAACACATTGCCATCAAATGTCCTCCCAAGGGGGGCTCCAAATTCTACAACTACAAGAAGTTCTATTCGATAGTCCTGATGGCCTTGTCTGATGCCAACTATCGATTTCTCTATGTTGATGTTGGAGCCCACAGGTATTCATCTGATGGTGGTGTGTTCATGGACACCCCACTTCGTACTGCACTCGAGGAGGGCCGTGCGGGACTGCCAGAAGCTGAACCTCTACCTGGTGGGGATCAGCCTGTCCCCTACTTCATCGTCGGGGACGACGCTTTTGGGCTGAGGACATGGCTCATGAAACCGTTCCCTCACAGAAAAATGACCAAGGAATAGCGAATCTTCAACTACCGCCTCTCAAGAGCTCGCCGAGTGGTCGAGAATGCCTTCGGGATTATGGCTAACAGGTAAATAAGTAAAGTGTTTAGTATTGATATATGTGTCTGAATGTCTGCACGAGAAAATATTATTATAGTAAACACTCGTATACAATTTTCGTTGTCAATGAGGATGTGTTTCTTTATATTATTTTTGTTTTTAATATGTCTATGTTTACTATTACGTACTCATAATTTATACCTTACCTTACCTTTGGATACCTTTGGATGTGTTCGCCGCTCCTCTAGCGGCACCAAGGAGCGCGACGCCCCTCGTTATGGGTGGTGATTTGGTGCAGTAGACTGTTTGAAGCGACAGATCGCTCCCTTGCGAGGATGGGCTCGTCTGTCACTTTTTGCAGTTCGACATCTAGGGCTCTCTTGAAGTTGTCTAACGAGATGTCCCTCATGTCTCTTACTCGCCGTGGGAGTTTGTTGAAGAGACGTGGGCCTCTGTGTGATAACCAGCCCTCTCGCAGAGAGCCCATAGCACCCCTGGTATTCATCCGGGGGATTTCGCATTCCCAGCCTCTCCTATCACTGAATTTCAGGACTATCGGAGTATGTAGGTTTGGTACTAAACCCTCTGCGATTTTCCATGTGTATATTATTAGGTAACGTTCTCTTCTACGTTCCAGTGAGTACAGATTCAGTGCTCTTAAATGCTCCCAATAGTGTAGATGTTTTATCGAACTTATATGCGAAGTGAAATTTCTTTGTACACTCTCTACGTCATTTATTTCACCTGCTTTGTATGGGGATGTCAATACGCTACAGTATTCAAGCCGCGGTAGCACTAGAGATTTGAAGAGCGTTATCATAGGCAATTCACCGCATGTTTTAAAAGTACGCAGAATCCAACCCGTATAATTTATATTTGTATGTCAGTTTCTAGGTATGTAATAACAACTTCATTTTGCTTAAATAGTGCTTCATAACAAGCATTATTTATTCAATTTTTTCGTCAGTTGATATTAAATGGTTAAACATTAACTGACGAAAAATTGAATAAATAATGTTTATTGTAAACAATATACATGTTGCTAGCAAATAAAATGGTATGGTTAAATTTTAACCATACCATTTTATTTGCTAGCAACATGTATATTGTTTACAATAAACATTATTTATTCAATTTTTCGTCAGTTAATGTTTAACCATTGTATTTGCTAGTCAAATGTATATTGTTTACAATAAACATTATTTATTCCCTTTTCCATCGGTTTATTTTTAACAATTATATTTGTTTGTCAAATTTAAATACTTTATATTAATATGTTCTCCTTTTTTCCCTAGGTTCCGTCTACTAATGACATCGATTCTCCTTGAGCCCAAGAATGTTGAGTCAGCAGTATTGGCAATCTGTTGTCTGCACAACCTGCTCCAGACTCGCTACCCCACCCACATCGCGCGGGTGGACGAGGAGGACCACGGAAATCGACGTGTCAACCCTGGTACGTGGAGGCAAGAGGGTGAACTGCTCTCTCTAGAACCCCTCACACGCAATACCTCCTCGGTAGCTGGGAAGAGAGTGAGGTTGTACCTCAAGGAGCAGGTCGTGTCTCTTGGCAAGCTGGAATGATCTAATAAGGTTAGTAGAAACTAACTAAAAATAGGTATTGAATACAATTTTTATTCGAAAAATTAACTAGAAAATTAAATGTATCTGTAGAAAACTAAAAAATAGGCACTTCTGATGATAAGGATATGGATGAGTACAAAAGACATTGGTATAAACTTATAATTAGGGACTTAATTAAATGATGGTGAAATAGTGATTGATATATATTTATGTGGATAAAGATACAATATGAGAAAATATAGGGAAACATGTTTATGTTTCCCTGTGTTCATTCTACCTCCTTCCCGCTTTTGGGAGTTTGGATACTGACGTTATCGTCGAGGATTAACGTCGGTGTGTTGTCTTGTGGGGGAGGGGGTGAAGGTAAATTTGCTTCGGTAAAAATATGTTGAATTTGTGATCCTGGGGTTGGAGGTGCGAACAAGGGCGGGGTGTCAGGATTGACCGTGGTCAGTGTATACGGCCCCACATTTTGAGCAACTGCCGTGTAGTTGTATTTAGCTGTATGTGGGTGGAATGGGAGATTAGGCCACACACCAGGTGTTGGACCACGAAAACTCAGGTTGTGGGTCAACCCGTGAGTTTGTTGTGGTGGTATTTGTTGTTGCTGTTGTTGTTCTAGCGTTGTGGGAGTGAGTGGTTGTGGAAGTTGCCTGGGTGCGGGGTTGAGGCTCCACGCAGCTGGTCGCTGGGTAGACGAGTGCGGGCCCTGGTTGTATATTAGGCTTATTAACCCCGGGTTTGCTTGTGGAGGTGGGACAGGTGCATTTTTTTGTGTTGGTGTATGCTGGACAGGTGCGTTGGTTTGCGTCGGGTGATGGGTGGCGACGCGTGTTGCCACTGGAGGAGGAATATTGACCTGATACTGGACTGGGGCTATATCCCACACTTTCACAAGTGCTTGGGGCTCCCCGCTCTCGAGTCTTAAATTCTCCTTTCGGGCTTCCCCGAGGAAATCTAGCGCATTGCTTATAAATGTTTGTGATATATTTTTGTCCAGCAACTTAAGCGTGTTGCACATGTATACCCCCAACAATTCTATCTCCTCCTCCAGTGGCGTCTTCTTCTGCCGGAGTTTGTTAATCTCATCTTGAAGCTCCGCCACCTTGAGCCGACGATCCCTGAGAAGCTGTGAAAAAAGGAAAGTTAATATAAACCAAAGTAATAATATTTTCGTACATAAATAATATATAAACTAAACAATAAAATATTTCTTTAACAAATAATATCAATCATTGTTGGACGACAGTCAACTATGGCCGTGAGCCCTGTGTGGTCTCAAATTTACCCCGCGGCATGTTATCTTATCGGAATTTAATTTGACACCATCCTCTCCCACAGTACCCAGAATGTAGCTATGGAGTGAATGAACGAATATGAACGGCTATATATCAATGTATTTTGTGGATACAATTCACAATTTTCATAAAGTAATAATATTTTCGTACATAAATAATTTATATAATAACAATAAAATATTTCTTTAACAAATAATATCAAACATTGGTGGACGACAGTCAACTATGGCCGTGAGCCCTGTGTGGTCTCAAATTTACCCTGCGGCATGTTATCTTATCGGATTTTAATGTGACACCATCCTTTCCTTCACACAGTACCCAGAATGTAGCTATGGACTGAATGAACTAATTTGAACGAAAAGGGAGAACGGCTATATATCAATGTATTTCGTGAATACAAAGTCACAATTATCACTGTGTCAAGTGTAATTTATCAATCGTTGTGAAATTATAAAGAACATTAATAACTATATGTATGGATAAAATGACAAAACACGATTACGAACTACATAACATATTTCTTCGCCTATACACTAGCCAGTAGAACAACACCCTTGCCCAAACATTAACAGCTGCCATGCCTGTAGGCAATGACCGCGAGATTAGGATGAACACTCCCACACTTGAGGAAAGCAGAAACCTAAAACTGAATATATATATACAGTAATATGTGTTCGCATATAAAATATTATTAAATAATATTAATATTTAATTTCGATATATATAGATCCGAAATATAGAGGCAAAATACAAAATATATATATATATAAAAATATCTACGTACAAATATCGTACGAAAAATTTACGCTGTGAACATTGATATACAAAAAACTGTGTTCACATAAACGAAATCGCATAAAACTCGTTTATCGACATAACTCGTTTTATGGATAACTGTATATATATATATATATATATATATATATATATATATATATATATATATATAGACAGTATATATATATATATACATATAAATGGTACAAAAAAGATAAATGCTTACAAGGACATCATCGTCGTCAGATGCATAGGGAGGTTTGGTTCGTTTAACACCTCTCTTCCCTTTCCCTTTCAGCTGCCCTTCAGGTCGTGGCAGGGGGTCCCCGGCAGGGGTCCCCGGCAGGGGTCCCCGGCAGGGGTCATGTCCTTGTCAGAGTAATCAAGTACTTCCACGTCAAGGTCGCTGTCGCCATCCCTCTGCCGTGAGCGATCGAGAAACTGCAAAATAAAAAAATGTTATTTATGCACATGAATAAAAACATTGAACGTGTTGACTAGAGGTATTTATGTCCAGGTTTCAAACCTACTGGCCCCACGTATATTGTTACAGAAATCTGGGACACTTCACCACTTGTCACAGTGATGAAAATGGACAGTTTTCCCAAATATACCTGTCGTCAGTATGTTCAAAACTTGTTCATGGTACCTGTCTATCAACCTGTCCATGATTTATATATAGTAATAAAATTAAACCTTATTTCTTTTACAGATATGGTATCTTGCTGAGGAAGTGGTGGAAGGTGAACTTCGTAATGGATGGATTACGACTCATTAAATTATAAATATAGATGACATTCAATTTATAGCTTGCTCGGTACCTATTTTATGTTAATACATTATGAAAATGCGTAATCATAGAATAATATATTTGTCAATATTCGCTGAGCCCCAACAAATAAACAAAATAGTTTTAATAAAACATACAAAATTATGTAGCCTACACAATTTTGTTTTTCTTGATACCCAGATTTATTACTTTGTAGGAAACAATATTTGTTAAACATTTAATGACGATTGTATTAAATATCTTAAAAGGTTTACATCTATTAAACAGAATTTATAAATTACCTCCTCGTTCGTGCGTCCCTTGACCCTGGCTATATGACGAAACAGGAAGCTGAAGTGGGCCAGAATCCATTTTTCCCTCTCGGTGTGGTACTTGGTTTTCTGGCCTGACTTGACGTTACTCAACTTCCCATAGCAAGTCTTCATCCCCTTCACCATAGCTGCAGTTGAGGGGCTGTTGAAGAAGAAGAAAACCAGAGTTATAAATGTATAGCCTACAATGAAATGTATTGGAATTCTATGACACGTTAAAAAATTGCTGCCGATTACAACAGCAATTATTCGATGTCACTCTAAACTGTTCATGTGTACGTTAAATAACGAAATATTTCACCAAAAATCACAAATAATAGGGTATGAGATACTACCCTTGTAAAAATCACAAAATATCACAAATAAACAATGTTTAGACAATTTGCGCGTGTTTGCATGACCTGTGCAATAAAGAAAATATTTTACTAACAACATGCTTGACACCTTGTCAACCCATTAATCACGTTATCATAAATTAACATTGCTTCGCACATAATGTCAATTTTATTTGATATGGAAAACACTCTATTTTCTCTAACATTATTGCACAGTTTCACACAAACACTCACTTTGACGTTTTAAACTTACCAGTTACGTCGAGAGATTTTGCCTTCTCCTCGTAGGTGGCCTCCTTCTTGTCTTTATTTCTGAATTCCCTCAGGCCCTTATCATAAAGGAATGGTTTTTCCTTAAACCATTCCACCAGGTCTTGCTCCTGCTTGTCAGTAAAGACAATGTAGTTTCTCTTGCCTGGAGGAGGAGGCGTAGAATCGGTGTGATGATCTTCCTCCACCTCATCGTCACCAGCCGCTCCTTGCTCCACTTGGCTGTCTTCCTCCACTTCCCTCGCTGGTGAGGCACGGGCCGATGTTTGGGACGAAGAAGTGGATGAAGGAAGATTTCCTTCCCTGCTGGTGCTTGCTATTGGCTCTGGGGGTGTCGTGTCTTTTGGTGGGTAATTTTTCCTTCCCTTGTCTGTAGGTTTCTTTGGAACTTTTTTCACTGTCTTTGTACCTTTGGTTTTAGGTTTTGGCATGATGAATGGTTTGAAAACGAGAGCGTGGACGAGTGTACAAAAATCTGTGCGATCGCCTTGTAGGATACTGTGTGAATGACCTGACCAGCGGACTGTTTTTTATATATGGGTGTGAAATGGGAGTGCCCATAGATAGTGATATCGGACGTGTCGCGGCGTCAACATGATTTCTGAACCTACATTCGACCTACATTAGCCCACAGTCGACCAATTTCGCCCATTTTTCGCGTTGCATTAGCTGATATTCGTCGAAAAACTCACTGCAATCGCACATTCGCCACAGAGTACTCGCCCTAATCGATCATATTCGCCTACTAGCAGCGTTGCCAATAATGGAAAATCGCCATATTCGGTCCAAAGGTCGGCGGTAATCCACCAACAATCGCCATGTTCGCCCAATATTTGCTCTTAATTCTCACAACATTCGTTTTTTTCGCCCAACATTCTCAACATTCGCACACATTCAACGGTACTGGCGATTAGGGAGACAAGGGTGCGAATTGTAAGAATATAGTGAGACCAATGGCGAAGGATGTGAGGCAAAGGGCGAATGTCGCACAACATTCGCCCACATTTTGAATTCGCAACCGTTTTTTGGGTATGCTCAAAATCTACGGCGAATCTGGGGGAATATGGGCTCACATGGGCAACTCTACGGCGACCATTCTGCGATTTTGGCGCCAATGGGCGATCGAATATGGCGATTTTTGGAACATAGACAAAAAAATCCTGTCGCCCTATGTCGCTGGGCGTTCGTCATCGCAAAATCGCACAGTGGGATACCCCCTTTAGCCCAGGTAAACTGAAACAAATTAATCCTGACAACTGTACCTGTGTGGTTATGTATAGGTAAGACTATCTTCGAATTACACCGTTTACTTTTCCTTTTCTATTTTTATACCAAATATTGTATATAAACAATAATATTGTATGTAAACAATAAATTTAAGAGTGCTGTTTGAGTGCCTTTTTCTCTACCTATAGCATATCGTCAATGATGGAGGGGCCACTAATAAATTATAGGTTTGAGTCCCGGAGGAAAGAATGAAAACCTAATATTTAGTAGCGGCCCCAAAATCATTGACGATGCGGGCCCTCCCTCCATCCCCTTTCCATTCGTTGATGTCTTTGAGTTAAAATCTTAATATATCATTGAAGGGAGTATGACGCCGAGACAGATCAGCGTCTCAGAAAAGAAATCCACGGGAAAGACATCCACAAAAGTTGGGACGCTTTATTATAGCATCTCTTAAGTTAATTTTATTTTTTATTTTTTACAAAGTTTTTTCGAAGTGAGTACCCAATCATAAAGACGATTCCATAAGAGAATTGGCGTACACTTATGATGTTGGCTCCTCCTTCTCCCTGTGGCGGTAAGTTCAAACGCGCTAACGAGGGCTATTATATAATAGGCATATCGTCAATGATGGAGGGGCCACTACTAAATATTAGGTTTTCATTCTTCCCTCCGGGACTCAAACCTTTATTTTGAAAACAAATCTTTACAAGCCAAAGGCAAGGTACAACTTTTTTCCATAACTCCGGCAATGAGACAGTACGACATTTCTCCCACACTCGTCTGACAGCAGCGAGAGGTTCACAACAATAATATTAGTGCGGCGGCGGACGTAAGTGGGACAATATTTACAAGCCCCACCCAGCTAGCAGCACAATCTTAATGGGTGATGGCCAAGTAACATAAAGATTAAGAATTTTTCGCATTGATTTAAACTTCCGGAAATTAATGAGTAATAAATACAATGATTTCTTATTTCAACCCCCTCAGACAGGAATAATTAACTTACTGACGAGGAGGCGGACCGCCCGGTATTTTCCCCACAATAGTCAATCTTACACTGAGGGACCGTTAGGAGTCGGAGAAATTTGGGGTTACCATCAATCGACAGATTCTGATCTAACTTACCTAACTTACTGAGGCCAATATGACGCTAGAGCGTCATATAACTTCTTATTGAGATATTACAGTAAGTTCATATGACGCTCTAGCGTCATTTGATAGATTTGGGCGGAACCGTCATATGACACTCTAGCGCCATATAGGTCGGAGGGGGTTAACTTTTGTCCACCGCCGCAATCATGTTATTGTTGTGAACCTCTCGCTGCCACTCGTTGCCGGAGAAAGGTATGTTCCATAATACTAGGATAGGTTAGGTAAGGTTGTTAGTTAGGCTAATGTCTCCTCAAAGTTGACTTTATTTTTATAACATAGAGTAAGACAGGGCAAGTTCGCCGAAAATCATGTTTTATTACGAATAGAAACTGGCACAAATGGAATTTTGATTTTTGTTTTAAATTTATACATTTGGCCTTTCTGCTATACTGTAGATGGAAAAAAAAAAAATATATATTTATACTGTACACTCGACCCTCCATTTAGCGGACTATATGTGGGGGGGGGGGGGGGGCGCCCAGTCCGGGGACCGCAAATGTCCGGGAACCCTAACAGTCTGTGCCGCATAAACATTGCCGGACTATAATCACCCTTAGGTAAGCCTAGTTTTACCCTTTTTCGCATTTTAATCACAAATTTCTGAATACTACTATAGTACATGGTAATTAAAATATGTAAAGGATAATAAGACTCACCAGTGACATATTAAGAGTGTACTGTATTATTGAATTAGGCCTAGGCCTATTTCGTTCGTTTTTTATGCTTCGTCATGTTACTAGGTGTCCGCCTCATTACTGTCCCTCTCGTCATTGTCCGCATTGTTATTCATCTCCTAATTACCATGATAGCTACTTTGGACCCTTATATGCACGCTAGTTGGGTATCTAAGCTCCCTAGTTCTAATGGCTTCCCCTACAAAGCCTTCAAAGCTGGAATCGTTTAAATATACAAGTCGCCCTTTTGCAGATTTTGGTCCAAGTAGCATTATTCTTCTCCTTGTCGCGGCCAATCAATGTCGCCGCCGAAAGTACATTTCTGGCAAAGCTGAACACATGTTCTTCCATGCCGAACGATTAGGCTATTAACGAAAAATACTCCCGCTTGGGATTGTTAAGCTTATAAATGCAATAACATTACAGTATTATACGTTTGATTCCCGGAGGGAAGTAGAGAAAACCTAATATTTAGTAGGGGCCCCGGAATCATAGACGATGTTGCCTATTAGTATAATAGTCTCCATTCAACACCCGCATCAGTCGTTTGAATCAACCGCCGCGGGGAAGAACAGCATTCCTCATAAGTGCAACGCAACTTCTCTTATGGTGTCGTCATAGATCGGGTACCCACTACAAAAAAAACTTTCGTAAAAAATAAGAGAAAAAAAAGGGAATTTTTTAAAAGTTAAACAATGTTATAACACGCTTCCCACTTTCGGTGGATTTCTTGCGTTGTGGCTCCTTGCCGCTCCTCGCCAAGCGCCTATTCGTCCTTCACTGATATATCAAGCTAACACCAAAGATATCAAGCGAATGGGAAGGGGATGGCTGGGAGGGCCCTCATCGTCAATGATTCCGGGGCCCCTACTAAATATTAGGTTTTCTCTACTTCCCTCCGGGAATCAAACCTATAATTTAATAGTGGCCCCTCCATCATTGACGATGTTACCTGAATTCCCATGACTGGAGGGGGACATTCGTAACAATATCTTAACCCTCAAACCTGTATGGCATAGTCAATAATCCGTATAACAGAATAAGCTATTTTATTGTTTGCATACAATATAGAAAATATAAAAATATAAAAGAGTGTGAGCAGTGCGTCACTTCAAAGATCTGCTAAACAATGCAGGATCTCTACTTGAGATAATGTTTGATAGCGATAAAGGGAAGCTATTATATAACTTCTTATCACACCCACCAGAGTTTTACACTGTTCATAGTTCATTATCTGGCATAAAAACTGTCTCTATTGTCCAGTTTTCATACTTAACCCGTTGAGCCCCGGCTAGTTATAATATTTTGTTCACCCCAGTCCCAAGCCATTTTCACTTCTTTTTTTTTTTTTTGCTAAAATGGAAGACAAGGATGAGAAATGAAAAAAAAAAAAAAAAATCACCTCGGACATTTTTTTGGGGGCGGGCCGGTGGGGGGTTGGGGGGGGGGAGCCTCAAAAAAATGTGTTGAGCCAAAATGGAAGAGAATGGTGAGAAATGAAGACAAAAATAAAAAAAACTCATTTCGGTCATTTGGGGGGCGGGGGGGGGGGGGGTTTCAATAGTTCGTCTCCCCCGCATGACCACCCGCCCGGGAGCACTAGGGTAAAAACTGAGTATGGCATTGTACGGCATACACCCTAAGGAGTGTCTCACATAAATCTGAAGCCTCTAGCTCCCATACGACCGGAGTAATGAAGGTTCAAAGTGGCGGTGAACTAAGGGTGTAAACTATCCCCACTAAGCCCACCACCACCAGCCGCGCGGCTGTGTCGGCCCGCTCACACCTACTGGCCCGGCTCCCACACACACTACGGTACCTCCCCCTCCTATTCTCCCGCCATTTCCTACCTTACGAGCCACGTAAGTGTTTTTTATATGTCGGACGCACGTGATGCGTCGCTGGGAGTTGGTGATCAAACACTGCCGACGCAACACGTGCGACGCTGGGTCTCACCGGGTTAACCAAACTATCTAGTTGCAACTATGATAGAAAAAACTTAACTTATACTTAAAATAAATTGACGAGCTTTTACATAGCTTGTCTTTAACTTAAATGAGCTTTCACATAGCTCTTCTTTAAATACTGATAGATTCTCTCTAAAAACAAAAATAAAAACCTGAGCTTCTAGCTCACACTCGCATGCAACGCCTGGGCTTGTCCGGCGGAGGAGCGTATTTCCGGCGGAGGGGCTTTTTCCTGGGTATACTGGGATACTCTCATCCCCCCCCCCCCTTTTCTTTGCCCAAGTATGGGCCTTCAACTATCACATATCCCAACAGCTCCACTGCCGTAAATACCACCCACCGCGTATACTAGTGGATACGTGAGAGAGAGTGCCCGAGGTACTTTTTATGGAAAAATTGGGGATAACCTACCCTGAGGCATTTTGGTAATGTAAAGACAATAAAGGTAGGGGCCAAAACTCTCTCTCGACGGGAACCCCTGCCTCGGGTGAAACCTGAGCGTGTTCCAACACAGATAAATAAGATAAAGTAGTTCGTTGAACTTACACCTATTCTTTACATAAAATAGCACCTGAGGATCCACATGCTTTGCTTGTCCTTGTTACATTGAAATGGTAATACACCAGAGGAGCCGAAATGCAATTTATGTGCCTAATTAGGCCGTGTCCCTGAATTGACTTGACCGGCAACCATCCGGCCGGGAGGAAAACTCTTCCGGCGCAAACAAGAAACATAGAAAAAACAGAGGCGCAGCTGACTAGTTACATGTCACTGTCTTGGGCTGACTGTATTTAAGCATTAATCTGACCTCTTAAGACTACAAAAAACAGCTGATTTCAATGGGCATGAGCAGCTTAGGAATCCTGGGACTGAAACAATCGTGACTAGCTTAAACTTTGTGCGGTGATAGCTCGGTAACATACATAATAGTTTGCGGTTTCATCTCATAGTTCCTATGTGGTTGCAGCAAAGAACCTGTATTCTCAAACTTCCAGAAGGCTAGCTTCTGTTCAGCCGACTGTAGAAAGTTAAAAGTTTTGCCGGGGGGAAGGGGAAGGACTGTGCTGGCAGAGTCAGCCCTCCCGGGAAGTACGTATGTGTGACGAGATTTGTCCACACCCTGCTAGGGGTCTCTGGAGCAAGAAGAAACCAAGGGCCCCCAGTGCGTACTTCCTTTTACGAATCCCTGTTTTTCAAAACATTGGACTGATAACCTTACCCTTCGGTATGTCTAAACCAGAGGACTCTCTCTCTGTCTCCCTTGCTCGCTGGTCTTTGTGTAGACCGTAGCTCGTTTTTCCCCACGTATACTGACCACCCGGAACCGGCGGCGAACATAGACAGTCGACCACCCTTTCTTGGTTCTTTTATTCGTATTGTGCGAGACGAGTTGTGCGGCACCACACGAACTCGTCAACGAGACCGGCTAAAGGCACGAAGGTTGGAAAGAAGTGCGGCAATAGTCGAGCTTTAAAAGTTGTTATTCTAACAAAGCGTCCGGCGCCTGAGCTACTCATGCCACTGTTGATAGGAACATAAAACATTTTTTTAAAAACACATGGAGACAGCTCGACAAGTCGGTGCTCCAGAAACAAGAAGGGGATTGATACATTAAATCCTATGACAATGATTGACCAAGGAGTCCGCCCCTCGTGAATAGAATCAGAAACCTCCTTCCTATAACTTTGAGACCTAGTCCGTTTTGCCCTGGCGATCTAGACTGGATTGAACAGTACTTGAGGGGAGAACCTCCGACGGGGGCTTGCCTTTTGAAATATTGAATTGTGTACAATTTAAAAAAACGTTTCCTTGGAAGCCAATTTGCTCGTGCTATGTCTCGAGTAAATCAGTGAACCGAACATCCTACCTAGTGGGATATTACACTTTTGTTCTGATATACTTAGACTAGCAACCTTCTGTCTCACCGGGTGAAGTAGTTGGTGTCCTACTGACATGTGCCCCATTGCCCTGCATAAAGTTACATTCCTGGAGAGGTAGTCCTGGCTGAGTTAGGGGATACCTTAACTTAGTAGCCCTACATAATGGAGAATCCAATAGGCGATGGCCAGCCACTGGCAGACGCATAACTTTGCCTCTTGTTTGGGAGTTCCTCGCCAGTGGAAGAAATCCCTTAGTTCCTAAAACCTTGTAAGCGTTCACAGCCCTTCTCAAAAAACTGTCTGACACGCTCACCAGTGTACCGCGAGGTCTAATTCCCGGTTAACCTGTGCAGAAGGGATCTTTCCTTCCTATAGTTTTCTGGTAAGGTTCGTTAGAGCCTTGTAGTTTAGACCGGTCTGTCTATTGCCTGTTGGGACGCAGTCCGGACAAGAAACAGTGCAGAGACCCGTGGCGCGGCCTGGGTGCGGTAAACACTGTTCCCACTTCGAGACCCTGTGTACCAGCACGGCATAAGGAGGGAGGTGGGAAACAGGAAACCTTCGTGGGAAATCTTCCAAGACTAGGAGAGGAAAAAAACAAACTATCCAACCAGCAATTTTGGTTTGGTCATGTTCCGCCTCCGCTGATCGCCGGCCATCTATTGTCTAACACCCCGATTCATCTACTTCGATGCCAACTTGCTTACCTGAAGCATCATATTTACATCTCTTTGAGTCTGTGAATTAATCATAGCTGCCGTTAATATCGGAGAGAAGATAACTCTGTAATAAACATTAACCGGTAACCCTTTCACCATACCGAGTCTGAGAAGCTGTCTCGCTCGGACCGCCTCAAATAAGGCTGTCCGGATGTCCATTAAAGATCTTGCCAGACGAGGTAGGAGATACTGTTGAAATGCTTTAACTATCTCGTCCCTTTGCTTCGGTGGATTGGGCACCGGTTTAGCAATGGCTTGAGCTGTATCTCTGGTTAGAAGAAAGCCAATAAACTTACGATGGGCGTTATCTCTGACTAAGAACTCTCGCTGGAGTTCAATAGGATCTGGGGTTATGAAAGGAGCCAGAAAGTCCTTGACTCCTATTTGAGGGGCAATGAGGAACTCTAAAATGGCCTGGGGGACGCCGCCGGGCTATTGCTTCAGCCAGTCAAACTCGGTATGTTGTGGTGGGGGAACCGGTAAAGAAGCGTTAGAAGTAACATCAATAGCAAACTGTTGGACATCCTGATCCCACGTAACCCAAGGCCCATGTCCCACCTCTCCCAGATTAAATTCCCTTTGGTCTTGATGTGGGTTAAAACAATTAAAGGCCAAGCTTGGTTCATCGAATTTCAGTGAATAGCACCCATTGATGCCACAACGTTGAGAGCAATCGGGGCAAACCGGGACATCTGGGGAAGGAGGGGCACGAGTCACCAGACATGGGGCCGAAGCCAGCCCTTTGGCTTCAAAGCCGAAGCCGAAGCCCTAGAATTTTATAAAGCCGAAGCCGAAGCCAGGTAAACAGTCATCAAGGCGAAGCCGAAGCCACACAAAACTGTACGAAGCCGAAGCCAAAGCCACCTTCGAATCACAGTGCGGCTTTAATAGCCAACCCTTTAGAATATTAGAGTTTAAACAAATGAGTGTCATTTTAAACCCTTACAAAGTTATGAAGCCGAAGCCGAATACTGGAAAGCTTCTGAAGCCGAAGCCGAATACTGGAAAGCTTCTGAAGGCAAAGCCGAAGCCATAGTCTTAAAAACCTGGCTTCATAAAGCCGAAGCCGGCTTCAGCCCCATGTCTGCGACTAGGGACATCTGGAGGTAGAGGGGCCAACTGAGTCACTGACAAGGTTTGTACACAAAGTATTGAAAACTTGTCGGGTTAGGAACTGCCTGAATTGTACCTCTATTACTCTCCCTTGGACGTCTTTCACCCTGAAGACTTTGTGTCTGTTCACTTCGATTATACCATTCTTTCGGTACCGGGACCTCCCCCTGTATAGATCTGTGCCCCTCTCCTCTAGTCGATGAGGTAACCGGAAGCCAAAGCCTACCTGGTTCTTTCTGAGTCCGAGGCTGGCCCTCCGATTGTGACTGAGATCTTTGGGGCTGAGCTACTGGCTTAGAGTCTATAGATCCTCCGAGATCCAGCGGAGGCCCTGCCGGCTGTCGAGCTGCTATATAACTTTAGGAAGACTAGCCTTTGGTTGTGAGCAAGAATCTACGTTAATTTCAGGACTAGTAGCCCTAGTTAGTGAGCCAGAACCAGTCTCCATCCCCGCCTTAGAAAACACGTTAGTGTTAACTGCCAGCTTGGTAGCCTGCAACGAGCTATCAGAACCTTCCACCCTAGGATGTGACCCATTTCTCATCCGTGGTGGTTCTTTTACCTCGGCTGGTAAGCCCTGCCGACGCCTACCGGCGTTGGGGAGTGATTAGTTCGACGTTGTCGGAACCATGATTATATCCGGTTCTGAGATTATATTAATTTTGGCTGGTGACAGGGGGCGGATGGAAACTTGTTCCGGCATTATTACAGTAGGGGAGGGAACTGAATTGAGAAGTAAAACCTCATCTTCCGTAGAGGAGGTGGGCACCGATTCTACCGGGGGAGGCCGCGGCGCCTCCGCCGGAGCATCCCTAGATCTCTTTGAAATGGCACATTGCTGGAGAGCCATATGCCATAAGTCGTCTAAATGTTTCACCGTGACTAAAATGGGCCTTGGCCGTTTGAGAGACTTTGATCTTTTCTCCTCGGACTGATGTTCCTCTACCTGTACTCGGGGGATCAGTCTCTCTAGTACCTTATCATCACTACTCTGAGTTGCTGGGAGGGAACCTTTCACCGGCGACTCTTCATCATGCCCACCCGGCGCCTTACTAACCACTCAATCGGGTTGTAGAACCCTGTCCCTTGTATTTACCTAATTGTATTTACCTAATTGTAGTTTACAGGAGTTGAGCTAAGCTCGTGTTGTCCCGTCTCTCAGTCTACTTTTTATCCAATTTTTTCTTGAAAATATGGATGTTCCTTGCCCCTACCACCTCCTCCTCCAGCCCATTCCATTTATCAATACATCTATAGGGGAAGCTAAACTTCCTGATATCGTTCTTGCAGGTAGGTCTTTTTACTTTGTAGCTGTGGCCTCTAGTTATTCCTGTATCCATAATTAATATATCCTCCCTATCCAGCCTCTCCAGCCCCCGGGTACATTTGTACATCATTATCATGTCTCCCCTCTCTCTCCTCTCTTTTAGACTCGGTAGATTTAATTTGTCTAGCCTCCCTTCATATGGCAGTTCTCTGAGACTTGGAACCAATCTAGTGACTGCTCTCTGGATTCTTTCTAACTTGTGAATATGCTTCTTTAGATGCGGGGACCACACCACTGCTGCATACTCCAATCTTGGTCTAATCATACTCTTCATAATTTTCGCTACCATGGTCTCATCCAAATAGTTCAGAGCAACTTTCATATTCCCGGCCATTGCATACATTCCGCTAAAGAGCTTGTTAATATGTTTCTCTGGCGACAAATTATCTTGTATAATCAACCCTAAATCTTTTTCTTTTTCGGCCTTGCTAATTTTATTATCTCCCATCCTGTACTCCCAATTTGGTCTATTCACACTTCTTCCCATATTTAACACATGACATTTACTTATATTAAATTTCATTTTCCACTTGGTGCTCCATTCGTATATTTTATCTAAATCCCCTTGCAGCTCCTCACAACTACTTTTATTTGTTATTTGTCTCATAATTTTTACGTCATCTGCAAACATTGACATGTAAGAGTTTATGCCTATCGGCAGGTCATTCACGTACATAAGGAACATGAGAGGTGCCAACACAGATCCCTGCGGCACACCACTCTCAACTTTCCGCCACGATGAGTAAGTTCCTCTAATGTTGGTCCTCATTTCCCTATCTGTTAAATAGCTCTCCATCCATTTCAGCAGACTCCCCCTGACACATCCTAGCGTCTCAAGCTTAGATAACAATCTCTTATGTGGTACCTTATCGAATGCTTTGGAAAGGTCTAAGTAGACGCAGTCCACCCATCCGCCTCTTTCTTGGAGTACATCTATCACCCTTCTGTAATAACATAGCAAACTGGTAACACAAGATGTCCCTTCTCTGAATCCAAATTGCTTTGGGGTTATTATTTTCTTTCTCTCCAACATTTTCATCCATCTCTTCCTAATTAGCTTTTCACAAATCTTGCATACAATACTAGTAAGTGAAACTGGTCTATAGTTTAGAGGGTCCTCAGGGTTTCCATTCTTGTATATCGGAATGATATTAGCTCTTTTCCATTCAACAGGAACCTGTCCTTTATCTAAGGAAGCTTGAATTATGTCCCTCACTGGCTCCACTAATTGCTCTGCACACTCCTTTAAAACCCAGGCAGACACTTCATCCGGTCCCATAGCTTTCCTTACTTCAAGTCCTCTCATCGCAGATAACAGCTCATCTCTAGTTATTTCAATCTTACTAAGACCACTCTCCAGTACTCCCGCCTGTGGTTCGTCAAAACCTTCCTCTCTAGTAAAAACTGACCCCAATTTGTTATTCATTACCTCACACATGTCCGATACATTTTCATACGTCCTAGCATCAACTCTTAATTTAGTAATTTGTTTCTTTACCTTCAACTTACTGTTTATATATTTATAAAATAATCTAGGGTCACTTTCACATTTATTTACTATGTTCTTCTCATAGTTCATTTTAACTTGCCTAATTATGTTAACATATCTATTCCTCTCCTGTTTATATTTATTCCGATTACTCTCAGTGTTCCTTCTTCTTAATCTAGCCCAAGCTGCATCACGCCTACCCAAAGCTCTTTTGCATTTCAAATTAAACCAATCTTTCTGCTTAGTAAAATTTCCAGTTTTATATCTTGGGACAAACATATTGGTTCCTACTCTATAAATTTCGAGGAATCTACTATATTTACCTTGTACGTCCCGTTCCTTCAAAATAAGATCCCAATCTACTCCCTCTAAATATCTTTTCAAGGATACATAATCAGCTTTACTATAATTTAATCTGTCATTTATGTAGCTATTGTCTAATCTATTGGCATTACTCGAGGTCAACTTCCATTTTAGTAATAGGTGATCACTTTTACCTACAGGACATAGATAGATTATATCACTAATTTCGTGAGGATCTTTTGTAAAAATCAGATCGAGTTTAGAAGGTTCGTTATTACCCCTCATTCTTGTATTTTCCTTCACATGTTGTGTAAGTACATTTTCCGTAACCAACTCCACTAGCCGACTTCCCCAAGATCTCTGATTTGGCCCTGCATCTCCCGATTCCCAATCAACCTCACTACAGTTGAAATCTCCTACCAAGATCAATCGATTCTTCCTTAAAAGCAATCTTCTCAACGACTGAATCATATCCTCTACCATCTCCTCAAACTCCAACTCCCTCCATGCTCTGGTCTTTGGTGGCATGTAAGCTATGTAAGCATGTGACCATGCTCGAAGTAGAAACCCTCATGGTATATCCTGTATTGACAGGTTCAGGCCTGGAGTGAGACACTCCTGTAGTGACAGCCCCATGGCTTGGTGTGAGACATTGCTACCCTTGCGTCTCCGGCTTCTGACCGTGGCGCCTTAGTGTTCAACCCTGTCGCCTTACTAAGACTCGGCGCCTCCGGCGTTGAAGACAAATTTAGACCTATTCTGCCATCCAGTGAATTACTCTCTGTTAGTACTAGTTTAGATCCCTGGAGTCTTACTTTAACACTCGTTCTAACCCTCATCGCAGAACGTGGTCGCTCGGCGTTTGTTTCGAAGGGATCGGGGGAAACCCCCGGCGTCTCCGAAGTGAACGCCGAGGCAACCGGCTGCGACTCGGATTGACACACCTGTGAGAGAGAGCTAACATGACTTATCACCTCAACCTCGTTATGCCGTGGGCTAGATAACTTGCGTTTCTTGTCTGGTAAGAATTCTAAGCTGGACGCCCTCTGACGAAGTCTCCGGGGCGATTCCGGCTGGGTTGATAGCACGAACTCCGGCGACTCTGAGCGAGTCCTCTTGGTGTGGGGAGGGGAGCTACTTATGGAGGCCTCAGGAGACTGGGGAGAAGCAAGATTCATGTTTGGTACAAATGGTACATGTGCCTGAGGGACTGAGGTGTCGTCGAACGAATAAAGGTAAATTATTCTAAGCAATTCTGCGTTATCACAGAACAATTTGACATCTGCTACTCGTGAAGCGTATGCAGCAAACTAATTCTTAATTTCAATAAGTGTTAATAAGCATGACATGTCTTGACTTGCTAGCCATTCCTCAAAAAGGTCCGAGCACACTGGGCAATTACGCGATGTCCAAGCACTTTATGCAGCGTATACACAGTCTGTGCGCTGCCACCGGGACCAAAAGGCACGTAGGCGTAGAACATATTGAGAATAGAGGCATGGTATCCGACTCTCCCCTCCCCGGTGGGAAAAATGTCTCCTTAGCTGTGCTGCCCGGGATTTGAAGGGATCTGGAAATAGAAATTCTCCAGGAATCAATGCTCATAAGGATAACCTGAGAGGTGTTAACATCCTACCTACTCCCGGCGTCTGAAAAATATTAGGCCACTGTCTACGCTATTTTTCCGCCTCCTAAGAGTTATAGTGAAATCACCCCCACGCCCTTTTCAATCGTGGGGGGATCCACGTAGGGCTGCTTACCTGTGACATGGGTCACTGGCCCTTAACCCACAATCCTAGTGGATATCGTCGTGCGATTACTTTCAACCGCTAGACGCCGCTAGTCCGTTTACTCACTGCGCCGTCGGCTGACAGGGTAAACTGGTAAGTCATAGGGCGAGCCGTTACGGTATCGAACAGACACCTCTACTTCCGCCGGGTCATGCAATCCCGCCGAAAAGAGGTGTAGTGGCACACTACAAACAATAGAAAAAACAGGGGTTAGGAAAAACACCAGCACGCCAGCACGGCAGCAACTGACCTCGGACCGCAGAAAAAGGACTGGCGGGCCAACGGGAAAACACTCAGGCTAAGGCATAAGACTGAGAAAAAACCCTACCCAAACCCCTCAAAACAAGGACGTCTCCTTGAGTTCCCGGAAAGTGATCGACACTAACACCCAGGGAACACAGGAAAAGGGGGCACAAAAAACATATCATAGAAAGATATAGCACACACCCCTAAACATAAGGAGGCCCTACTGAGGCTGACCACGAGGTAACATATAACCAATAATGTAGGAAGGAATTTACTCCTGAAGACATTCCAGCACAGCATGAGGAAAATGAAGCCCCAGAATGGGGCCTCAGAGCAGGCTCGAACGCCAGAAGTTCCCACACCACGTGTGACAAGCCTTGGACTGGCGCATCTGCTAAAATGAAAAAAATTCAAGGCCCCTAGGCCAAAAGACTGGACTGAAGATCAGATCATGATGAAAAATAAGCCTCCTAGCTAAGGAAAGTAAAAACTAAGGAGCGCAGAACCAAAGAAAAAACACATATGGCGTCGGTCCTGGACAACACGTAAGCGCCTGAATAATACCCTAATTTAGCACTTCCTGCGATCAACCAATAGGGCAACCCGTGCTAGCTAATCTAAACCTTGTTCAATACAACCCAGTTATAAACAAATGAGTAAGGACCCACGAGAATTGAGCGAACGAAGAATGAAGCAGAGCGCGGGGGCACACATCCTGTAAGGTTGCCCGCGGGGAAGAGAAGGACAAAAAGGAGCTTGGCGAGGAGCGGCAAGGAGCCACAACGCAAGAAATCCACCGAAAGTGGGAAGCGTGTTATAACATTGTTTAACTTTTAAAAATTTCCCTTATTCTTCTCTTATTTTTTACGAAAGTTTTTTCGTAGTGGGTACCCGATCTATGACGACACCATAAGAGAAGTTGCGTTGCACTTATGAGGAATGCTCTGTTCTTCCCCGCGGCGGTTGATTCAAACGACTGATGCGGGTGTTGAATGGAGACTATTATACTAATAGGCAACATCGTCAATGATTCCGGGGCCCCTACTAAATATTAGGTTTTCTCTACTTCCCTCTGGGAATCAAACCAATAATACTGTAATGTTATTGCATTTATAAACTTACCAATCCCAAGCGGGAGTATTTTTCGTTAATAGCCTAATCGTTCGGCTTGAAAGAACATGTGTTCAACTTTGCCAGAAATGTACTTTCGGCGGCAACATTGATTTGACGCGGGTGTTGAATGGAGACTATTATACTAATAGGCAACATCGTCAATGATGGAGGGGCCACTATTAAATATAGCTTTATATAAGATTTCTTTACTAAAGAGAAACTGGCTAGATGATGGTGTAGGACTATTAACTCGGCAAGTGCGGGGAGACTCTTATGAGTTTTACTGGGCGACTCCGGGAACTCTTATGATCCTAGGCCTAAAAAAAAACATTTAAAACACCCCAGTAGCACTTACTTTTTTTTTTTTTTTTTTTTTTTTTGCCCCTCGGCCATGCCACATGTCACTCCTCCACATCCCCTCCTCCCCCCCCCCATTCAATGATCACCTATTTTCCCTGTTATTCCCTTATTCGTCGGTATATTTTCGTGTAAACATAACCAAACCGATCATATGGTGTGATCATGAGTGTGTCTAAGCGTGGGAAATAGTGGGAGGTACAGAAAGAGACCTCAGTGTCTCTCCAAACCTCGAGAGGGGAGGATGTGCTGCAGCTGGCTCACAATTGATGATGAAACTCTCGCTTTCATTTCGCGATTTTGACCAGCCAAACACTGTTTCCACTTGTTTTATTGTTGTAACATGTTAATATCTTCATATTAAACGTAAAATAGGCGCATATGGATAAGTATCAATGATATTTATGGTAAAATAACGATTTTAGTGATGGAAACAGTGAAATAGGTCTGCACCACCGCTAGGTGTTCACTACATATAGTGCGCACTTCTTAGGTTAATAGTGCCGGAGTGCGGAAAACATGGGCCGTGCGGTGCGGTAAATTTGAATGCCGTACTTTCGTTAATGTTCCCATACTTTTCCGTACATATGTACGGGCCTGTCAAATATTGTCCGGGGGTCGGTCAGTGACCGGGAAGTCCGAAAACCGGCAATTGAAGATACGGCAAATGGAGGGTCGAGTCCATAATGTTTTGGCTATGCGGCCGATTTTTTTTAAATAGCTTCTCTCGCGGCAAAATTACCCCGTCGGGCGGGGTAATTTCGCCGCGACCTATTAAATGCATCTTCTTGCTATTAACCCTTTCTGTACTGTAAGATACAGTAATAAAAGTCCTCCCCCCCCCCCCCCCAGTCCTAAGCAATGTGGCCAAAATGGCAAGATAGAACAACCTCCCACCTCAAAAGATGAAGGAATACTGGCTCTCCCAGCCTGCTGAGGCTTGGATAAAAGGTGAGAAGTGTTGCCAACTGTAGCCCTTCTGGCCCGGGCCCGCCTCCTATGGACATTGTTGAGGCCCGGGCGATTTGACCGAAAAACGTGTAGGCCTAGGCTACCGTATCTTTGTTATTTTAACTGCTAAAAACTTCCTACGCATCTTTAAACGTACTGTGGCTTCCAATCTGTAGACTGCTGTTGAATAGAGCTCTCCAAGTCAACTGGTTAAGTTGTGATGAAGATTTCCGTGGAGCGCATTTTGCCGCGATTTGATCAATATGACACACTTTTCATGACTAAATCTGTCTTAGCAGACCACACAACAACAAAGCTCTGACGTCTGCTTGCTTACGGAAGTGCGTGCGTCGCCTCCGACAGGCTTTGTTTACATACGTCGGACGCGCGGCTTTCAAAACAAGCTTAATAGGCTTTCAAGCTTACGGATATTTAAATGCTGCCCGGGCGGGAAGGGCTAGAGCAGTGCTCAAACGGTCGTGGTACCAGCCACTGCCTGATACTGGCAGTTACAAGGATGGGAGGTTTGACGACCTCCCAAATAACCAAATTAGGAAAACCTCCTATTTGGTAGTAGTCTCGGAGTATCCAACGTAGGGCTTATAAATTCAGCCGCTGGTACAGCGGGCCGATTTATCGGTACATGTGCAGTCCAATATCTTCTAGAGTAGCACCTAAAATCTCTACTAGGTACGTTGTACACACTTCGAGACTATTATTGAGAACAGAAAACGAAAAAGGTAGGGTAGACAAAATTAAAATAGTTGCCCACTCAATCTAGCTTCCCTCTGGACGCATGCACGAACTCAACATACCTGCTCTCTGACAGGTATCTTCATCAAGGTATCAAGTAATCAGACTAGATTGGATGGGCAGGGGTTAGGCGTGAGGGTGGGATACTCTGAGACTACTACCAAATTGGGAGGTTTGACACTCTCCCAATACCAAAAAAGGAAAACCTTCTATTTGGTAGGTAGCCTCGGAGTATCCAACGTAGAGCTATATACTTTTCGTATAATTCCGTTCCGCTCTGGAGCGGGCAATTATCGTAACCACTAGCGTGATTAAATCGATAACATCTAAGAGTAGCACCTTACTCTCTCTACTAGATACGTTGTACACACTTTTGAGGCTACTATTTTAAAGGAAATGAAAATATTGATGAGAAAGAAAAGAGAAAATTGCAGAACATTGTCCATCCTATCTGGCTCCTTAAGCCGTTGTCACGGGTCCACCGCACAACCCGACTGGGTTCATTAGATCATCCAGGTATCAAGTTAATTAGATAAGATTGGATGGGCAGGGTACGGCGTGAGGGCGGGATACTATGACGTTGGATACTCCGAGGCTACCTACCAAATAGAAGGTTTTCCTTCTTTAGTATTGGGAGAGTGTCAAACCTCCCAATTTAGTAGTAGCCTCTACGTCTCCAACGTAGAGCTAGAGTAACAAATTGGAGGAGGGCATTCAAGCGAAAAAACACAAACTTAGCCCTTAGGAAATATCAGGACCATGGAAAGAGCGACTTAAACAAGAGAGTTTATATAAAGAGTGTACAGACAGGTGCATATCAAGAGAGGTCAAGTACAGTCAAGTCTGATTCCATGAGATAACTTAGCCTAAGACAAAGTATGATGCATTTCATAATGATGAATATAAATTCCAGGATGCCCCCCCCCCCCCCCTCCTTCCGGAAGAAAGCAGACGGAGCCAAAGTAACTGACCCAAGTACGGGAGAAAACGGAAGCAATGCCGGGTCCTAGACATGGCAGCCATCTCCGAGACGCCGTCACCCACCGCCAAAGCCAGAAGGAACAGTGTCATGGCATTGAAGTGGTCAGGCGGGGGGTAAATAGGGTAAGAGGCAGACAAGAGCAGCGGGAGAGCCTCCGCCTGAGACCACTGAGGAGGAATCTGACGCGCGGTAGGCCTAAGTCCAAAGCAGGCCCGCATGAGGAAATCCAATGCCCTGTGAGGAACGACCAACCCCGTGAATGACTCAAACGGTACTCAAATGGCCAACAAGCAGGTCCTAAGCGTGGTGCATATGTTGGGACGCATCTCAAAAATAACCAAATGAGGTAGGGAAACACGAACGCCACCGACAGGCGTGTCTGTGATGTGTTGGTCATCCCAGAAGGAAAACCGTGCCCGTGAGAGACGGACGTCTGCCACTGAGAATGTGTCCAGTGGAGAGGATTTGACAGTCAAAGATCGACTAAACGTCGGCAGCCACCCTGCCTCACAAACATCCACGACGTGAAGGCCAACGAGGTCCCGAGGCCACCAATCGATCCCAAGTGGAAATCGGGGAGCGATAGGGGAACAGGACTCGGACCGCCACAGCTGAGCGGACCAGGTGTGTGCCAGCCAGATGGAAGTGAACAACCAAACAAAGTCCATGTACCCACTCAGCCTGCGGAGGACTTTGCACATCAAAAAGGGCGTCGGGTGGCGGAAATACATCGAATACGGTGTGTTGGAAAGACCAAACTACCCGGGTGCTCTGTCCCATCGACAGAGCAACCGCCCATAGGTCGGCAGTCCCGGGTAGGCAGGCTACACGCAGTGCGACGGTGGAAAGGAGTGCGTGGCAAAACAGGTACCCCGCCAGGACCTGAAGAAGGAAAAGACTACGCAGTCACCTGACTCAGGGTGACAGGCGTGCTCGACCTGTCCCAGGCGAGGCCCGCCCACGGCACATCGTGCGACGGTGGAAAGCAGGACTCGGGAACGGCGACTAGGAAACCGAACCGAGGAACAAGGAGAGCGGCGTGTACACAGTGTGCGGGAGAGTTCGCGGAGAAGATCCCACCAACCAAGGAAAAGAGGAGCGGAAGACCCCGAGTGAACAGGGGAGGCAAGGCCAGTCTGACGAGGGTCGTAAAGACACGAGGGGCGACATGGAGACCGAAGGGTAAACCGCCGAACGTAACAGAAGGAGAGTCATCAATACGAGGCACGACAGGTCGACCACAGGTCACAACACCTCGCTGTCCGTCACGGAGACCAGAAAGACATGCGACAGGAAGCCCCGCTGGTGAGGCGAGACTTCCCGAATAATCCCAACCACGTGCATGGACAGAATAACAGAGGCGACGTCTGGGGAGACAGGCCGATGCCACGCAGGTCGCCGGAGTGGAAACACGGACTGGCACCTCGAGGACAGACCCCGCCGTATTACCCGGCGTGCCCACGAACGGCGAAGCTAAACCTAGAGTGGGAACGCAAGAGCCAGTAGGGGCCCCCGAGTTTGGCGGCCTCGTTACGAGCCGGTCTGCCGACCTCAACGAAGAGAAAGCGGTTGAGGAGGGTCGTGACATCCCAGGCGGCCGGGGACCGAAGAGCCCCGCAGCAGCAAAGAGGGAAGACCCCTGTCATGCAGGTGCGGAGAAGAGCCCCTCCGGATGGAGCACAGAAAGCTACAGCGACGTGCGGACCTCAGCCGGCGCCAGTGTACAGAAGGAAAACCACAGAGACTGGCGACAACGCACAGCCTCATGGAAGGGACACTGAATGAAGCCGACGGAGGTGATGGCGAGCTGCAGTCGCACACGCCCGAATTGGGCCCCACCCTTCCCGAGCACCCTAGTCGGTGGGGCTACAATAAGCCTGAGGGGAAGCCGAGCTAGGTGCAGTTGCTCGAAGAGGGTGGAGAGCATGCGAGCAGTGCGCTGCCAGGGCTTGTGAACACGTTCCAGGGCACCCTTCTCTGGTGGCGTGAAGGAACGTGGCATACGTTCAGAAAGATAACGTAGGGGCAAAGAACCAGGCCCAAAATGGAGGTGAAACCCCAGATGAAGGCATGAAGAGGCTCGACACGGAGGAGCAGCCGACAGGAGGGAGTGGTGCAGAACCCATCTCCGACCGAACCCCGAAGTAGACGCCCTCCGTCAGCCGCAAGGAACAGTAAAAGATAAACTATGGAATGACACTACTGAAACTCATACGATGCCGACAGAGTGGGCGCGTCGACATGTATGTCGTGTCGAGCAAAGGCTTTGAGCTGTACCTGCCAACTCGCAGGCACCGGGCGCACCCCTTGTGCATGTGTAAGAGCTCGTTCCGGGCGGGATGCCGCCACGTTCCCCCACGATGACGGCTTCCCGGAAAGGGAAGGGAAGCGACGTCCGATAGGGACCTGAAACGTCCCGAGGGACGGAACGTGGACAGGCCGACCAACCAGCCCCAGACTACACGCAGGGAGCATGACTAAAGAAGTCGATGCCGCCTGGGAGCAAGTGGGAAGATGGACAACCGGAGCAGCAACCACAGGTAGAGCAGGTTACGTAGGCAAGAACACCGCCCAGTATGGAAGCACGCCCGGAGATCGTACAGGGGAAGAGACAGGGCGGCGTGGAGCCGAAGCCCGTCGGCGATGTGGTGAAGTAGAGCGGCGTCTCCCCTACGACCCGGTGTCCTCGGAAACAGGAGGGACGTCCGAACGAGGCACCGGGGGAAAAGCGTTCAGGTGCCAGGGAGACAGCAGAGGGAAGGGGAAGCATGGCACGCACCCCTTCGTCTAGGAAGCGCGGAAACCGCCGGAGGTGGTCCTTGACAGAGAGAGCGAAACCCCGAACATGTAGCTCAGAGGCGAGACCTTGCCTCGACAGCGTCCGGGAACGTAGGACGAGACCCAAAGGTCAATATCGACGAGACACTGTCTACACCTCCGAGGGTTAAACCCATCGCGGTTGGAGCACGAGACATGGGTAGGACTCCCCATGTCCCAACGGGCATGGCAGGACGGGAACCCCCATGGTGTGCGCAGGGAGGAAATAAAATCCTCACTGCAACCGGAAAGGAAAAATATACCGATGGCCCATGTATGAAGCGCCCCAGGCAGAGCAGGGGAAGAAGGCAGGCGTGCCACAAAGAGTTACCACAGGTAAATAGGAGGGACAGTAGTAGAGCGTCCCAAGAATACCGCCATGTACATAAGCATGGGGCGGATGGAGGCAAACCAGTCAGCGGTGGCCTCCTGAGCATTGGGTGGAGCCACATGGATGGCCAGAACCGGACAGAGGAGTCGGAGATCGTCGGCTGGATGGTGAAGGAGAGCGACGACCCACCTTCGTTTCGGAGTACTCAGAAACAGCCAGGACGCCCGAACGAGGCACTTGGAGGAAAGGCGATCTGGCGCCTTGTAGATGTCAGACGCGCACACCTATGGCGTGCGCAAGGAGGAAGTGACATCCACATCACATTTGGAAAGTAAAAGATACTGATGTCCCATGTATGAAGCACAGGAAATGTGTGCAAGCACAATATTGGTAAAAAAAACTTGAATCTTTGATAGGAGAGTACCCCCTTCCCCTGGTGAGGAAGGGAAGGACGAAAAAGGGGGGGGCCCTTCGAAACAGGCACGAGGGCAGAAAAGCGCACAAAAGTGGTCACTACACCCTGCAAATGGAGCACCTTTCATGAAAGTGAGTAAACTACCCCCCCCCCCCCTTGTGCGTGGTGAGGGGTGAAGAGGGACCCCCGATGCGGAGGGTCAGGGAGAAAGCAGGCGAACCAGCAAGTGCAAAGAACCCTGTGCAAGTCCCGAGATGGAAGGCATGAAAAGCCTTATAATGGAAGAGGATAATAATAATACCCAAAGGTTGAAGGTACTGAAGAGAAGAAGACGCCCAAGGGTACCATCAGAGTAGAGTGGGAGCACAATCTGATGAAAAGGAGAAGTCCGGGAACTACTGCAACCGAGTCCCTATACAGAGGCAAAGCAAATCACCCTAGCACCGACCCAGAGAAGAGTGGACCAGAACGGGCCACTCCGCTCGGGGGCGGAAATCCGCTCTGGAGCGGAATGTAGGATGTAGGACGAATGGAGGATGGGTGGAACTCACCACCCGGCGAGGAACCCGTGGCGAGAGCAGAGCGAAGTAGACATACTACACTGGAACCAGAAGAAAAAAAACCTGTGAAGACCCCGTGTAAGCCATGGGAAGGCATGCATGTATGTCATCGACAGTAACAAGAATAAAGCCTGGTTGTAAGCACCATGAAAATAAAGGCCATGGCAATGCACGCATGTATGTCATTGGCAGAGACAAGACGAAAGCCTGTTCGGAAGCACCACGAAAAAACCACTGAAAGTCGATGAATCCTTACGAAGAAGGCCAAAGAGTGCCCCCGAAACGGGAGGCCAGGCAGGAGTATCAGTCGTGAGGTCATGCACAAAATAAAGATCGGAGATCCCAGAATAGGCTACAGGCACCAGGTCAGGGAGTAGCCTAAAAGCTCTCACTAGGCCTGGAGACTGGAGTCCTGTCCAATGAAGGAGAGTGCCCCGCCCCCCATGTCCCCCTGGAAGTTAAAGCTGGAGAGCACCCTCCAAAAGGAGGATCAGGAAGGCCATAGGGGAACCAGCAACAGGCCAAAGAGCCCCAAACACCAGGTCAGAAAAAAAAAACCCTCTGAAGAACTGAAGGAAACCCCACCCCAAAATATAATGGAGACCGATACCTTAAGGCCGGTATCAGTGAAGCGGTCCTGTAGGTCAGAAAGCACAGCCTGGTAAAAAGGAGCATTAAAATATGTCGTAATGGAAGTGCAGGACGACCAGTCTAGGCCTAAACTGAGGCAAGAGGAGCGCGACCGTAAACGGCAACGTCCGTTCGAGAGCGGAAAAGTACCGACATCGAGCGGGAACGTCCGCGTTCCAAGGCGGGCGGAATCGTCCGTATACGGACTCGTACATTCAGGCACGGGAAGTGGTATGAGACGGCAGTAGTGCGTGAGGGAGAAGGCCCGTCCGAGAGCGGAGAGGCCCAGATGGGCCCCGCCGTAAGCCGAGGACCCAGGAAAGGTAGCCTGGCAAGTCACAGCAGACGTGGGAGCGTCTGTGAGTAACAGACAGCGTGAAAACAGACCTCCGACATAGAACGGAAAGTCCCGTTCTAGAGCGTCCGTGGGTATCAGTCAGTGTGAAAACAGACCTCCGACATAGAACGGAAAGTCCCGTTCTAGATCGGAGGGGCCCAGTGAGACCATGGGACCGTAAACGAAAGGTCCGACCTAGAGCGGGGAGTACCCGACCCAGGGCGGCAACCCATCGGTACGTCTGAGAGGTCTGTGGCACCCAGGAAGGTGGAAGGCCAGTAAAATAAAAGTCCCTTCCAAAAGCGGAGTGGCCCAAAGGTAACCCTCCTAAAGTCACATCAGGCGCGGGAGAACCTGTGGGTAATCAAGTGCACGACCGTAGTGGGGGGCAGTAGACAGAATAAAAACTTGTCAGATAAAAACACATCAGAACGGGCTACGTTCGCGGTTTTGTGGGACTGAGGCCAGGTAGACAGAGCACTGGAGCCGTCAATCAAAAAGTAAGCATTGTATGCCAGATTGAGGTTGCCAGTGTTGAAAGCGAAACGCCCCCCCCCCCCCCCCAGGCTAGGCCAAAACTCGGAAGTTTGCCTATTCGGCACTTGAGTCAGTAATATATCAAATTACAGGGAGCCACTAGGTACCGTACCCTTGATCAGGGTAAGCAACAAGGGATCGTAGCGACAGGAATACAGAGCACTGGGGCCGCCGATCAATACAGGGGCATTTATGCCAGATTGAAGAGGCCACAGAGTTGTACACCAAACGCCCCCCTTCTAGGCTAGGCTAAAAAAGTTAGCCTATTCGGTACCTGAGTCAGATTAATAATGAATCGGAATAGGCTAGGCGAAAAAAAGGAAGTTAGCCTATTCGGTACCAGAGCCAGTAATATATGAAATTACAGGGAGTCACCAGTGACTGTACCCTTGATGAGGGTAAACAACAAGTGACCGAAGCGTCAGGTAGACAGAGCACTGGGGCCGTAATATCAATACAGGGGCAGAGTATGCCAGATTGAGGAGGCCGCAGAGTCGCAGTCTAAACCAAAACGCCCCCCATCAAGGCTAGGCTAAAAACGGAAGTTAGCCTAATCGGTTCTGGAGCCAGTAATATATGAAATTACCTGGCGCACTAGTTCCTGCACTCTTGAAGAGAGGCAGCAACAAGTAAAAAGACCACCAAAAGGGATCGGCCCTACAAGGGTCAGCGCCCCCCTTCCAACCAACTAGAAAGGTACAAGTAAACCTAGGCCTAATTTCACGAAAAGAAAAGCAAAAATAAAGGCAGTGACAAAAAACTATGACAAGAAGCTTACTAAAGACAAAACTAAAGCCACCGCAAGTGAAATGAATACAAAAGGCAAAGCCTAAATGAACGAGTGTCGCCCAAGCGGCGACGCATGCGCAGATGGCAAAAAATGAAGTAACCTCCAGTTTCGACGCTACACTCCAAGAAAAACACATTTGAGCACATTTTTTTAGTGTGCCTACAGCACGTATCATCTGTCTAGAATCACAGGTACCTTAACCCGTCGAGCCCCGGCTAGTTATTAATAAATGTACCACCAGAACCCGGCCGGTTTTGAAAAAAAAAAAAAAATCTAGAAACAATAGTGAATGGGTTAGGAATTAAGGAAAAACCACGAAAAACCGATCAAAAAGCTCAAAAAATGGTCCTACAGAGCCCCCGAAAACGGATTTTACAAGAGTAAAAAATTGAAGGCAATTTCCCCAAAAAAACATGTTTTTGCGCGCTCACGCGCACGCGGTTGGACTTTGAGAGATTTCAACCATCGGCATGGGTGCGTGGCATACTTACACAGTTCCCATAAAATCTGAGCCCTCTAGGTAGAGCCACTCTGAGCCTGACGACTGAGCTAAAAGGGTGACTCGTCAGACGCGTCGCTGGGGCTGTGCGGTACATACATAGGCGACGCGTCAGACGTGTCGCTGGTGCTGGACGGGTTAAATAAGGCCCACAACTCCCCCAAAGGGGAGGTGACAGGAGTGGTAGGCACAAAAACAGAGCACCAGAAAAAGTGTGTGCGTTATAGAGTGTAGCGCGAAAAGGAATGATCTAATGAACCCGGTCGGGTTGTGCGGTGGACCCGTGACAACGGCTTAAGGAGCCAGATAGGATGGACAATGTTCTGCAATTTTCTCTTTTCTTTCTCATCAATATTTTCATTTCCTTTAAAATAGTAGCCTCAAAAGTGTGTACAACATACCTAGTAGAGAGAGTAAGGTGCTACTCTAGATGTTATCGATTTAATCGCGCTAGTGATTACGATAATTGCCCGCTCCAGAGCGGAACGGAATTATACGATAAGTATATAGCTCTACGTTGGAGACGTAGAGGCTACTACTAAATAGGAGGTTTTCCTTATTTGGATATTTGGGAGGTCGTCAAACCTTCCAATTTAGTAGTAGTCTCTACGTTTCCAACGTAGGGCTTGAATCCCAAGTCAGAGGCGGACATCCAAGCAGCAAAAACCAAACCAATGTATAATCAGCTGATCAAGAAAAGGCACAATAAACCATGTTGTTTATTAGAAAAAAGAGTGTAACTACATGGTGCATATTAACTCCTTGCGACATATATGACGCGATCGCGTCATATGAATAAGTCCACCAAAAACTCATGTGACGCGATCGCGTCATATGGACTTATCTCTATACCTCTCCAATAAGTTTATGACGCAATTTTGCGTCATATGAGCTCAGTAAGTCCGATAAGTTACCATACGATAAAACCGTTGGTGGCAACCTCAGCCTCCTGCGATAATTCTAACGGCCACAGTGTTGTTGTGAGTGTAGTGCGAGGCAGTGGCAATGATCCTGGGTCTCCCGCCTCCTTGGACTTACTGGAACATAATATGTCTGGGGGAGTTAACCTGCTGAGCCCCAGCTAGTTAGTAATAAAAGTCCCACCCAGGCCCAGAGTGTTGACTTTTTTTTTTTCCAGAAACAATAGCGAATGGGTTAGGAATGAAGGAAAAACCACGAAAAAACGATCAAAAAGCTCAAAAAATGGTCCTACAGAGCCCCCGAAAACGGATTTTACAAGAGTAAAAAATTGAAGGCAATTTTCCCCAAAAAAGTGTTTTGCGTGCTCACGCGCACGCGGTTGGACTTTGAGAGTTTTCAACCATCGGCATGGTTGCGTGGGATACTTACACAGTTCCCATACAAATCTGAGCCCTCTAGGTGCCATAGGACCGAAGTAATTAACCTGGACGCAACCATTGCGTCACTGGGTTCTGGTGATCGAACATTGCAGACGCAACACGTGCGACGCTGGGTCTCAGCGGGTTAAGATAATGTAGTTACATGTGTATCAATTCAAAAAGCATCAATATATACAGGTAGGCATTGAGTAGTCATATGACCAAGGATGTACACGTCGGTATGGTGAAGTACAGCCATACACGGCAGGGGAAGAAAAAATGAAGTGTAAATCATTCTTATATGTACAGAAGTTCTGGAAGAGCAGATGGAAAACAATCCAAATACTTTATTTACAGGACATTGGTATGAGGCATAGGCACACCAATACCCAGACCGAAGACAGTTTAGTCATAAAGCATATACAGCAGAAATACAACAATACCGGTACTGAAAAGTAGACAGACAGATATATAGGTAGTATATATACAATAGTCCATTGTATTCTACATGGTGACCTAGATCCCCCCCCCCCCCCTCTTTGAGGGATGGCAAACACATTACAGTACAAAATGAGGAGAGGATGGTAAAAGGCAGGATGGAATGGAATCATTTGACTCTTTGGCCTAGTGCCACACAAAGACGGCCCAGCCTGTCCATGGACATGGAGAGGTAAGAGGAGATGAACGAGTTGTGGAGGGCCAGAAACCAGTGACGGCGATGTCAAGAAGAGAGCGAATGTCCAGGCACCGTATGGGCGCCGCATAGTAGAGGATGTCGTGCGCAGTAGCCTACCCGTAGTGAGAGGGTGACTGGCACCGATCACCCGACACTGTTGAATTCACACAGCACACACTCCCAACCTCTTCCCGGTCTTGGGAATCACCCAGAGCGCCTTACCTGACGTCGGCACAGCGGCGTGCACACTAGTAAGCAGGGCAAGAAACCGCGTTAGAAAGCCAGCACAGTGAACGACTCAAAAAATTAGCGCCTCACGTACATTCATGGCCACAATAATGAACGGAAAGGGCCAAAGTGACAGATCCGAGGGTGAGTGATAAACCTGAGCAATGCAGGTCCCTAGACACGGTAGCCAACTCCGAGACTTACGTACCCGGAGCTAATGCAAGAATAAACAATGTCGTCCCTAGCAAGCGCTCAGGTGTTGTGTCAGTAGGGTAAGCAGGTGAAATAAGTAGCCCCAGAGCCGACGCCAGAGACCATTGTAGCGGTATCTGGCGAGGGGGCAGTCTGAGCCTAAAACAGGCATTCATGAAGTAAGCCAGCTCCTTTGAAGGGAGCACCAGCCCCGTAACGGCCTCAAAAGGCACATTAACCCATTGGCTGCGGGAGACATTCCAGAATGCACAGGCAATATACAGCAATTGCTCCAAATAGCGCAAATATGCCCGCAGCATAAGTGTTAATGGCAGACAGGTGGTTCCTAACGGTGTTGAACATGTGAGCGCGTAGCCCAAACAAGCGATTAAGAGAGTGGAACACCAAAGCAACTGTTTGTACAGTGTCATTAATCCAAGTAGGGAAACACTTCCAACGAGATAAGAAAGACGTCCATTTGGTCTTAGTCCAGCGCTGATGAAGCATAACAGTCAAGCTCCCAAAAGTAGGGAACCACCCTGCCACACAAACATCCACGATGCGAATGCCAACGAGGTCCCCAGGTCTCCAACCTGCACCAATTGCAAGCATGAGACAGGCAGGGGAACAGGACTCAGGCACCCTCAGCACAGCTGAGCGTACCAGGCGTGGACCGGCCAGAGGAGCGCGAACAACCAAACCTTGCTGCGGTATTCACGCAGCCTGTGGAGGATTCTGCACTTCAAGAGAGCGTCGGGTGGAAGAAAAGCGTATATCGACTGCCACCTGATCCTAGTCCTTACCGGCGGGTAAGGTAGTCCAGTAGCTTGGCCATCTCGTGTGAGGAGAACAAGTCCACCTGTGGATTTTTCCCAGGAGACGGCTAGGACGGTGAAAAGACGGTCTTAAAGACCACTTGACCTGGGTGCTCCGTCCCCTTGACAGAGCAGCCGCCCAAAGATTAGCCGTCCCGGGCCATCTTGAAGGCCACTGATTTGCCCGCTAGGACCTGCCCGTGAACTATCAGGAAGAACAATGGCACTTAATATTTCCAGGGCATTGATGTGTAGGTGGGATAGTTACCCCCCACCCCCCCTTGTATCCAAATGGTCGGCGGCGGAGCAGTCCAGGACACCACTGCTGCGAGCCTGCCCCGAGCGACCCAGTTTGACAATCGCAGACGTATGGAGCACGGTACCGGCCAAAGCCGAAGGAGGTGGGCGATAGAGGGAAGTGCCTGTTGCCCAGTTAAATTAAACTCTTGAGCCTGAGCCAGCCGAAAGGCACGGTCAGAGACATCCAATGAAAAGATCCCACCAGGGATTCTTAGATTTGCCAGAGTGCAACACGGCAAAAAGCTGTTGACGAACCGTCGCCGCGTTCACCAGGCTCTGCGTGACAAGAGTGTTCTGGAGGTCCCAGTGCAAGCCCACGCACGCTACTTCCTGCGACGGCGTGAGGCACGACCAGGGCATGTTTTATCTTGAACCCTTGGTTTGAGACGTGTTTGACCAATGTCAGCTTGGCCTGTACACATTGTGACGAAGAGTCTGCAGCGATTAATCAATCGTCCAAGGAAAACATTCCCTGCCAAAGCAGAGGACCCAGAGCCCGTTGTACGAGTCTCGTAAAGACACGCCGTGTGACATGGAGACCGAATGGAAATCTGTTGAATGTGAAAACCTGGGGAGCATACGGGAGAGCCAGGTAACCCCGGAACCGAGGAGCTACCGACATATGCCAATAATGCAGCCTTTAGGCCCTGGGTCACCACCTATGACACGGGTCGGAGTGTCAGTCGCATCTGATTAACTGTCAACAATCTGAAACGGGTGTTCACGGTATGCTGTTTGAGTACCGACCGATCAACCACCGGCCGCATCACATCGGAGCCCATCATGGGTACGAGAAAAACAAGAGACAGAAAGACCCTGAGGAGTGAAGGTACTGTACTTCGGTGATTACACCCCTCCACTTGCATGGACCGTAGCAATATGGCCACTGCAGGAGACAATGGTCAATGTCGGGAAGGGCGCCTGAGAGGAGGCCAAGACCTCCACCTCCAGGATGGAGGTGGCCAAGAGTGATGCCCATCACCGATTCAAGGAGGGAGAGGGGACTGCCCAGGAGGAACTACACAATCATAAGCGTGTAGTCCCACTTGGACTGGTCGTGGTGGAACTGGCCACCATGTCCCCCACCCGCGAAACGATGGACGGGACTCACGTGCCGGCTTGTCCTCCACTTGCCAAGGCGCAACTCACAAAGAGGAGGTCCCCGGACATTGCCATGCACCCTCTAGATGGGGACGGCGGTCCAGGGACCTGTAGGTACGGTAGGACATGGATCCTTGTACCCCGCGGCACTAGCTTCTCCCAGAGTCTAAAAACTGGCGACCCTGGTCCTGAACAGCCCGGCCCCAACAACTGTGGGTGGTAGAGGACGACATGGGCTGTGCCGCGTCCTTCCTTTGGGAGACATAAAAGTCCCCCGCCTCCCGCAAGTAAGCCGCCCTCCAAGTCTCCCCTGTAAACAAGCTCAGTGACAACAGCACCATCAGGAGATGGGGCTTGACGGCAGAGGATGCTTTCGTCCAGAAGGCAACCCGGAGGGCTTGCCTGCAACGGGTGGCCTCGTAGAGGGAGTGTCAGACGTCAACGGTGCCATTCAGGGCCAGTTGGAGGCAAATCCGCCGCGCATGCTCGAAGGCCTGCTGGTGGTCCCATAGCAGCATAGCGCTAATCAGTACAGCATCACCACGGCCAACACCAGTCGGTTGAGGAGGGTCGAGAGGTGACAGCCCAAGTGTAGGCGGAGCCGGAAGTCCCGGTCTATTGCAGGCTTGTCCGGGGCCGTGAAGGGGCAAGGAAGACCGTCGGCGTGTTTATCCATGCCCACGCATGAAAGCCAGAAGACCCCAGGACTAGCCCAGACACGAACGTGGACTCCGGAGGGGGGATGTTGGATGACCCCCTCCAAAGACTTCCAGCCAAACTACACTACTCGGGGATGTAGAATGAGGAGAGGGTGGGGACCGAGAGGGGCTGGGAAACCAAATCCAGGCCCACTCCGGCAGAATGAAAGTAGGTGGCGGAGTAGGGGCTGGCGACGGGAGTATCAGCGGAGACATCAGGCCAGATAGAGAGATGAGCCGGCAGAGGTGGCAAGGGAGCCACCACAGGCGACGGAGGATCTTGGACTTCCACCCAGAAGGTACCAGGATCGCGCCCACGCACGGCGCATTAAAGGGTTCTTTACAAGCACTAAGTCTTTATATACATACATAACATTTACAGACTAAGTGTCCCACACATACGTGTAGTTTCAGTCTCTTGTCCTATGGCGGCGTTCCAGGCAACCCTGTTAAGGGCTGCTTCACTTGTCAAGTTCTTGGATTCGAGATCGGCATGTATAATCCGATCACAGGTCTTCCTGAGGAAGTAGTACAGGACCCCAATGGAAATACGCCTAATCGGCCTTATTGGGCTATCCTGAGCTGGCTTAGCAAGCGCTAGCCTTAAGAACGAATATTATTATTATAATGATTATTATAATTATTATATGATATAAGCAGCGGCTGGATGGTATCAGGAGTGTGAGAAAAAAAAAGTGACTGTTAGAACTAGTGGAAGTGAAAACAGTGGTGAGAGCAGTATAGCATATAAGTCAAATAAATATATCAGACACAATTATTATGCAGTATAGCAAATATGATCATGGTACAGGAAGGCGGAATATAGCAGAAATGACAAGTACTGTATTTAGTAGTAGCCTCTACGTTCCAACGTAGAGCTATATACTTATCGTATAATTCTGCTCCGCTCCGGAGCGGGCAATTATCATAATCACAAGCGCGATTAAATCGATAACATCTAGAGTAGCACCTTACTCTCTCTACTAGGTACGTTGTACACATTTTCGAGGCCACATTTGAAAAGGAAAAGATCAAATATTGATGAGAAAGAAAGAAAAACTTTAAGAATCTTGCCCATCCTATCTGACCCTTTACGCCGTTGTCATGGGCGTACCTCCTTAGCCCAACTGGGCTTATAAGGCATCTGTTTTCGCGCTACTCAAATGTCAACACACGATTTTTCTTGCTCCAAAATGTTTTGTGTCTTCCACCCCTGTCGCCTACCCTTTTGGGCGAGTTGTGGGCCTTCTTTAAGGCACCTGAGGTTCTAGACAGATGATCCGTGATGTAGGCATGCCAAAAATGGGCTCTAATGTGTTTTAATTTGAGTAGGGTGTCGAAAACTGCTTGGTCACTATATTTTTACATCTGCGCATGCGTCGCCCTTTGGCGACTATCATTAGGCCTTTGCCTTTTATTTTACTTCACTCGCAGTGGCTTAGTTTTGTTTACTGATGGGTTCTATTCATTTAGGGCTTCTTGTCACTGCTTTAGCTTTTGCTACTCATTTCGCGAAGAGCTATCACACTATCGGAGTTTCCTAGGCTAGGCTACCTTGATGTCTGAAGGGGGGCACAGTCCTCTTCTTTCTCTTTCATTTAGCCTCCTCATAGGGTTTCCTTCCCTATTGAGGTCTTTTCCTGGCCCACAGAGGCCTAGTGATGAGCCTGGTTACCTCCATTAGTGGGTCGCTATTCCGACTGTTGGCGTGGCCGAGTGTGCGTGGCCTAGCCTTCGTCGATGGGGGGGCTGTTGCTAACTCTTCACACTGTAACCAGATCAGTCCGGCATGTCATGCACAGCTCCTGAAAATCTAGGGAATGTGAAACCATCATCTTGGTATTTTTTGAGTTGGCAACAGTGTCAGCGTTCCTTCTCTGTTTCGTCTGACGTATACCCCCGGATCCCCGCACATGCGGTCTTCAGTGATCCTCTGATTGCTTGGCCGCTCTCTGCCGTCCGCCATATGGTCGTGCTAACAATCCTGCAAAACCCTGTTACACAGAGGGGGCACCACGTCTGCTGTGCTTGCCCGCCGCCTCTCACCGGCGTGCCTGAGGCCTAGGCTATGGACCGCTCCGCACTGGGAGTGGCCTCTCAACCCCCGCTCCGCTCGGGACCGGAATTCACAGATCCCGGTACGGAGCGGGATGCTTTTACTACCTTTTATAGAGGCTAGTGTGGGTTCCCAGTGCGGAGCGGTATGCTTTTACTACCTTGTATAGAAGCTAGTTAGCCCGCTCCGCTCGTGGACGTTTCCGCCCAGTGCGTGACTTTCCCTCCCGCTCGCTGGTACCTTCCCGTCCTGGGAGCAAGTCATTCCCGCCCGTGAGCGTAAATCTCTCGCTCTGGGGCGGAAATTTCCCGCTCTGGAGCGGAAATTTCCCGCACTGAGGAGCGGACTTGTGGTGTCACTGCAGCTCATTTCTACACTTCCTCCTCAGTACCTCATGGCCTTCAGGTATTATTCCCTCCTTTTTTGGGGGGGTATTGCAATGCTTTCATGGGAAGTGAACCTGCCTTTGGTCTACTCTGACCTAGCGTGTGGGGTTTCACTGGAACTTTTTGTAGATTCACCTGTGTCCTGCTTGGCCGTTCCATATTGGTGGGGCCTTTTTGCTTACCTTCCATTAGGGGAAGGGCTGCACTCAGCCCTTTGTATGTCAGACACTGTTGCCTCCTAGGCTTGCTCTTGCTTGCCTTTCTCCGGTTTTACTAAACCGTCTTGAGGGGCCCCAGTTTGGTCTGATACCAGCTCCTGACACACGGTCTTCCCCTACATTGGACTCACCTATACCTTGCGATGTCTTTGCCTTCCACCTCAAACGGTGCCGCAGGTCTCTAGGAAGGGCTGCACTTAGCCCGCTCCGCCCTGGTGCGTGGGTGACTCCCGCTCCAGGTCAGTCCTATGACTAGCCACATTCTCTTCCAAGGCCGCTCCCCTTTTTTACTGTTATCTGCCTGCCTTCCTTCATCGGTGTCTTAGGCATTGCAGAGCGGGACCCTTTAGGCCGCTCCGCTTCAGTTGGGACTGTTTTTTATTACGAGCCTTTCTACTGGCATCTGGGTTAGGGCCACACTGGGCCCGTTCCGCCCTAGAGTGGGTTCTATCCTACCTTTAGGTTGGGCCTATGCTTTGCCTCTCTTATTTTTCCCCAAGGACGCTCCCACGTCAGCTGTGATGCTCGACAATTCGGTTGGGACTCTTGGATGTAAATATCTGATATTTTTACCCAAGTACGCTCCCACGTCAGCTGTCATGCTCGACAATTTAGTTGGGACTCTTGGATGTTACTGGCCTTCCACCACTACTGGCATCTGGGTTAGGGCCACACTGGGCCCGTTCCGCCCTAGAGTGGGTTCTATCCTACTCTCGGTCGGGCCTATGCTTTGCCTCTTGTTCTTACCCAAGGACGCTCCCACGTCAGCTGTGATGCTAAACAATTCGGTTGGGACTCTTGGATGTAAATATCTGCTATTTTTACCCAAGGACGCTCCCACGTCAGCTATAGGCTATGCTAGACAATTCAGTTGGGACTCTTGGATGTTTACATATATTACTGACTCTAGTACCGAATTGGCTAACTTCCGTTTTTAGCCTAGCCTAGATGGGGGTGTTTTGGTGTACGACTCTGCGGCCTCCTCAGTCTGACATAAGATGCCCCTGGATTGATTGGCGGCCCCAGTGCTATGTCTACCTGACGCTTCGGTCACTTGTTGCTTACCCTCATCAAGGGTACAGTAACTGGTGGCTCCCTGTAATTTCATAGGGGCATTACTTGCAGTGGCTTAGTTTCGAACTGTTAGGTTCTATTAATTTAGGGCTTATTGTCACTGCATTAGTTTTTTCGTTTATGCGCGACATTGCGGTTAGGTTATTCCTTCGGCTTGCACCAAGTCCCTTATTTTGTCTCTTTTAGCTTTCTCTTCACATGAAGGTATGCTATTGGTGTGTGCCCCGCTTTCTTGGGCTAGACCGCCTTTTCCACTTAGCCTATATATTTTTTTTTTGGGGGGGGGGGGTTTGGTAGTCGGGCTCTGTTGCCTCCTGGCTTGCCTCTCTACGGTTTTACTAAACCTTGTGGGGCACCAGTTTATATGATACCTGCCCTTGAGACACTGTCTTTCCCTTTTGAACGGTTACTGGTGTGATTTTGGTGTGTGCCATGTTTTTCTATTTTACCTGGCACGCTTTTAGGCTAGGCTACCTTTTACACTTCGCCCAACTTTTTTTTTTTGGGGGGGGGGGGTTTGGTTGTCAGACACTGTTGCCTCCTAGGCATGCTCTGGCTTGCTTTTCTATTGTTTTACTAAACCATCTCGAGGGGCACCGGTTTTGTCAGATACCAGTTCCTGGGACACTGTCTTACCCCAAGTTGGAGGTTCATACTGTACTTACTTAGTGTGTGCCCTGTTCTATTTTGACTGCCACACTTTAGGCTAGGCCGACTTTTCGCTTAGCCTAACTCTTTTCTTTTTTTTTTGGGGGGGGGGGGGCATTTTGGTTGTTACACTATTGCCTCCTAGGCTTGCTCTTGCTTGCCTGTCTACGGATTTACTAAACCATCTTGAAGGGCACCAGTTTTAGTCTGATTCCAGCTCCTGAGACACGGTCTTACCCTCCATTGAACTCACCAATACCTTGAGTTCCTGAGACGCAGTCTTCACCTATATTGGACTCACCAATACCTTGAGGTTCCAGAGACACAGTCTTAACCTACATTGCGCTCACCAATACCTTGAGGTTCCTGAGACACAGTCTTAACCTACATTGTGCTCACCAATACCTTGAGATGTCTTTTCCTTCCACCCTCACCGGTGCCGCAGGTCTCTAGGAAGGGCTGCACTCAGCTCGCTCCGCCCTGGTGCGTGGATGACTCCCGCTCCAGGTCGGTCCTATGACTAGACACATTCTCTTATAAGACCGCTCCCTTTCTTACTGAACTCTGCCTGACGTCCTTCAACGGTGTCTTTGGCTTTGCTGAGCGGGACCCTTTAGGCCGCTCCACTTCAGTTGGGAATGTTTTTATTACGAGCCTCTGGCGTCTGGGTTAGGGCCTCACGGGGCCCGTTCCGCCCTAGAGTGGGCTCTATCCTCCTCTAGGTCGGGCCTATGCTTTGCCTCTATTCTTTACCCACGGACGCTCCCACGTCCGCTGTGATGCTAGACCATTCAGTTGGGACGCTTGGATGTATATATCTGCTATTTTTACCCAGGGAAGCTCCCACGTCAGCTATCATGCTAGACGATTCTTTTGGGACTCTTGGATGTTCCTGGCCTTTCACCCTTACTGATACCTACAGGCCTCTGACATTTGGCTACCCTACGCCCGCTCCGACCTGGTGCGGCGACTCCGCACTGGAGCGGAAAATACGCTCTGGAGCGGAGAATGTCTTTTTATTTCCGAGGATGCTTCCACGTCAGCTGTACTGCTAGACTATTCTGACGGGACTCTTGGATGTTTTACCTTTCACCCTTCCTGATGCCACAAGCCTTTCCCATAAGCCTGCACTACATCTGCCCCGCCCTAGAGCGGAAATTCCCGCTCTTGGCCAGTTCTCTTCCATACTTCTACTGACACCATCCCGGTTCCTCACCTGTCCTATACCGCTCTCCGCTCTGGAGCGGAGCTTCCTTTCTGCTCCAGAGCGAGATTTCCGACCCAGAGCGGAGCGGGCCGTTCGGGGCCCCCTCCACTCTGGGTCGGTTCTCGGTGGACTTTGCCTTGCCTCTGGATGGGCCCTCAGTTGCAGTCATTCATCTTACTACTGTTACAGTCATTCATCTTACTACTGGCACCATCTCGCTCCCTTGCCTCCCTAGGCTAGGTCATTCATCTTCCTACTGGCACCATCTCGCTCCCTTGCCTCCTGGGCCGCTCCTGCAGCGTGCAATGCTCTCCGCTCTGGTGCGCAGCTTCCATTCCGCTCCAGAGCGGAGAGGACCATTCCTCCTACATTCCGCTCCAGAGCAGATTTCCGCCCCGGAGCGGAGGGGACCATTCTGGACCACTCCACTCTGGGTCGGTGCTAAGGTGCTTTGCTTTACCTCTGGATCGGGACTCAGTTTCAGTAGTTCACAGACTTATCTTTTTCATCAGACTGTGCTCCCACTCTACTCTGATGGTACCCATGGGCGTCTTCTCCTCTTCAGTACCTTCAACCTTTGGGTATTATTACTATCCATTCAATTATAAGGCACTCATGCCTTCCTTCTGGGGATTTGCACCTGCCCCTTGGTCTTTTCTGACTGGGGTTTTTCGGGGTTCTTGCTCTTGCTGGTTCGCCTGGTCTCTCCCTGACCCTCCGCATGGGGAGTCACTCTTCACCCCTCGCCTCACACAGGGGGGATACTCACCTTCATGAAAGGTGCTCCATTTTCGATGTGTAGTGAGCACTTTTGAGCGTCCTTGTGCCCTTGTGCCTGTTAATTTTCAGGAGTTTTCTTCAAGTATTTGTGCACCCATGAAATATCCTCCTGTATAGCCCTCCGTTCGAAGGGTCCCCCTTTTTCGTCCTTTCCTTCCTACACAAGGGAAGGGAGTAATCTCCTGTCAAGGATTAAACGTTTTTTAACAATATTGTGCTTACACACAATTCCTGTGCTTCCTACATGGGACGGCAGTATCTTTTTACTTTCCGATTGCAAAGAGGATATCACTTCCTTCCTGCGCACACCATGGGTGTGCCCGTCCTGCCATGCCCGTTGAACGTAGAGAGTGTCCTCCCCTTATCTCATGCTACAGCCGCGATGGTTTTAACCCTCGGAGGTATAGATCGTGGCTCGTGGATATTGACCTTTGTGTCTCGTCCTCCTTACCCGGACACGGATGAGGCAAGGTCTCGCCTCTGCACTATGTAGTCGGGAATTGCTCTCTATGTCAAGGACCACTTCCATAGGATTCCACACTTCGTAAGACGGAGGGGTACGCGCCATGCGTCCCCTAACCTCTGCTGTCTCCATGCCGCCTTTCCTCCAGTGCCTCGTTCGGGCGTCCTCGCGGTTTCCGAGGACGCCGAAACGACGGTGTGACGTCGCTCTCCTTCCCCATATCGCCGACGATCCCCGACTCCTACGTCTGGTTTATGCCATACATGTGGCTCCAAACGAGGCTCAGGAGCCCGTCACACTGCATGCAACCTACCTGCTTGGGCCTGCCACCCTATGGGCGGATGCTCTGTCGAAAGGACAGAGCGCCCGGGTAGTATGGTATTCCCAACACACCGTGCTCGATGACCTAGCGGCCTCCTGGAGTGTTCCACAGGTGGCCTGGTTCGCCTCATGCGAGGCGACCGAGTTGCCTGTGTTCCTGTACCGCTGGATTCCTCCTACGGCGGAGGTACCGGTCGCGTTCAGCAAGGACTGGCGCAGGTGGCGGTCGCTTTATGTGAGTTCCACCAACCGACGCACTTTTTGATGTGCAAAGTCCTCCACAGGCTGAGAGGGTACCAGTGCTTCGTTTGGTTGTCGCGCCCATCCGGCCGGCCCAAGCCTGGTCCGCTCGGCTGAAGAGGTGGTACCCGAGTCCAGTTCCCCTATCGATCTCCGATATCCACTTGGTATCGATTGGTGTCCTAGGGACCTCGTTAGCCTTCACATCGTGGATGTTGTGAGGCAGGGTGGATGCCTAAGTTTAGTCAATCTTTGAATGTCAAATCCTCTCCCCTGGATTCATTTTACATGGCAGACTTCCGGATCTCACTGACACAGTTTTCCCTCTTGGTTACCTACACATCACGGACGCGACCATCGGTGGCGTTCGTGTTTCACTACCTCAATTGGTTAATATTGAGAAGCGTCCCAACATCTGCACCACTCTTACGAACCACCTGTCGGCCATTCGGATACCGTTTGAGACTTCACGGGGTTGGTCGTTCCTCCCTAGGACTTGGGTTCTTTTTGCGAACCTGCTTTATGCTTCGTCCAATGCCGCATCGGCTTCCTCTTCAGTGGTTTCTGGCGGAGGCTCTCAAACTGATCTCGTCTGCCTCTTACGCTCATTACCCCATGCCTGAACACTTCCGTGACATGACATTGTTCTTTATGACTTTGGCGACGGGTGAAGGAGTCCCCGGAGATGACTGCCAGGTCTAGGGACCGACATTCCTTACATCTTTCTCCCGTCCTTGAGTCAGTTACTTTGGCTCCGTCTGTTCATGTGGTTGCTACAACCGTACGCGACACTCCCGTTTTTAAGCTTTTCCTGTACCAGCTTTCAAACATGGTAGGGTTCATCATTCGTTATGCCCGGTTCAAACCCTGCATCCGTATGTGTACTCGACCAGGCCAGTATCGGGGTTGCCTTTACGGGTGGCGCCTACGACCAGTAGGAGACTAGGTCGACGTGCTGTGAGACTTTGCCTGTGTCAGTAGTTTCGGGCCAGTAAACCTTGCGTTCTGGACGCAGCCCATGTTGTCCGTTCGTACGCTGCTACATTCAGATTTTACATAATCTTTCTTGACCGAACGTTGCCGACACGGGGCTTTGGTTTTCCCCCACCACGTTTGTCTCCTCCTCTCTGGCCATGTCCACAGACTAGCCGGGACGTCCTTGTAGTGTGTTGGGCCAGCAGGTTCACTCAGGGTCTACCTGCAGCATTCCTTCTGTCTCTTATCCTTCTCCCTTCTTGTTCTTCTTTTATTGGGGGGGGGGGGTATTGCACCATACCCATACTTGCACCTAAATTAAAGGATTAATAACTAGGTTAAGATTTTGATATAATTTCTCGTCTTAAAGTATACTACGTTCTGTTGGTAGGTCTTGGCCTCATACCACTGAACTTTTCTCATATGGCTTTCAGTGCTGGTCACTGTCTATGCTCATGTCTTTTCTCGTCACCCCCTGTACGGTACTCCTCTTCGACGTATGTCAGTATTTACTCATTACATTATGGGTCTTCCTGCCTTCGTCCGGAAGGAGGGGGGAGGGGGGGAGCATCCTGGACTTCATATTATTATGATGAAATGCAGCATTCTTTGTCTTAGGTTAGTTATCCCAAGACTTGACTGTACTTGACCTCTCTTGATATGCACCCGGCAGTGCACTCTTTCTATAAACTTTCTTGTTTAAGTCGGTCTTTCCATGGTCCTGATATTTCCTAAGGGCTAAAGTTTGTGTTTTCCGCTTGGATGTCCGCCTCCAATGTGGTACTCTAGCTCTACGTTGGAACGTAGAGGCTACTACTAAATTGGGAGGTTTGACACCTCCCCAATACCAAAGAAGGAAAACCTTCTATTTGGTAGTAGCCTCGGAGTATCCAACGTCATAGTATCCCTCCCTCACACCGTACCCCTGCCCATCCAATCTTCCTCTTGGTAACTTGATAACGAGATGCCTTATAAGCCCAGTTGGGCTAAGGAGGTACGCCCATGACAACGGCGTAAATGGCCAAATAGGATGGGCAAGATTCTTAAAGTTTTTCTTTCTTTCTCATCAATATTTGATCTTTTCCTTTTCAAATGTGGCCTCGAAAGTGTGTACAACGTACCTAGTAGAGATAGAAAGGTGCTACTCTAGATGTTATCGATTTAATCGCGCTTGTGATTACGATAATTGTCCGCTCCAGAGCGGAGCAGAATTATACGAAAAGTATATAGCTCTACGTTGGATACTCCGAGGCTACTACCAAATAGAAGGTTTCCTTCTTTGGTATTGGGGAGGTGTCAAACCTCCCAATTGTGCAGTATAGCAAATATGGTCATGGTACAGTAAGGAGCAGGAACTCCCCACACAAAACTGTGAGCACCAGAGCTGGAGCCCAAATCTGAGTGGAGGCCAGCCCTAGTGAACATGGCACCCTTCCTAGAAAGGATAAACACCCCACCACCAAAAAACGCCTGAACATGGCACCCTACCTAGAAAGGATAAACACCCCACCACCAAAAAATGCCTAAGCTAGTACCTGACAACCCAGTAGAAGGTTGGAAGGTGGTGGCAGAAGGAAGACGGACGTTCCCGCCTGAAGCGCGGACTGGACCGCCAAAGATCTGGGACGGACACTACCGCCCAGGAGGCGGAACCGTACACCTGTGGAGCGCGGGGGGAGCGGTCCGATGAGCAGGCTGTACAAAATATTGAGTGTGAGCAACACAGGAGCCACACCTAGGGGTGGGTAGGCGGGGCATGTGTGGTAAATAACCACGACCAACCGTCTGTATAGATCGGAGTCGCGTGTATATTTAACCCTCCTGGCCCGGGCAGGCTCTCAAAATGACAGTGTGGGCTACCCGGGCGATCTGGCCGAAAAACGTCTAGGCCTAGGCTACCGTATTTTTGTTTAGTTTAACTGCTAGAAATTTCCCACGCATCTATAAATGTAGTGCGGTTTCCAATCTGTAGACTGGCATTGAGTAGAGATCTCTATGTCAACTGGTTCAGTTGTGATGATGATTTCAGTGGAGAGCACTTGCAGGCGATGTTAGCAATATGACGATCTTTTCACTACTGAAACAACGACATACAGACGTACAATAACAAACGAGTCTTCTCCTTCTTGTTTTCGGAGGTGTGGTGACGTAACGATCGGCTTTGTTTACATGCGTCGGACGCACGGCGTTCAGACTAAGCTGAATAGGCTTTCAAGCTTACAGATTTTAAAATGACACCCGGGCTCCTGCCCTTAGTTCGTGGTGTAATTTTAAAATGACAACCGGGCCAGGAGGGTTAAGGGTCACAGGGTACAACCGCGGGTGGAGCGGAATAGTACAGACAGGTCCGCCCGCCCGGTAGAGCAGGGACCACCAGTTCAAAGGATCTCGGAAACGTAAGCCTAGGACCGAACCACCCCTGGAGTTAAGGGAGTGGGCGGAGCTAGGGAGCATATAAGCCAACTAACTAGGGCCAAAAACCTAAACTAGCCGGTGAAAGACTAGTAGGTGTGCTTGAAGTGGGGACCACCACAAGCAGCAGGCTCTAGGAAGACTAGCGATCCAGGACAGGTATATAAAGTTTATCAAAAAGATGAAAAAACACTAAAAGCAGTGTCCAAAACCTAATTGAAAATAACCTATGCATTAAAGCTAAAACACACTGCCCAAAAACACCAAAAATAATTACGGTAACAGTTAAAATACGACCCCTGAAAACGTAAAAGTCTAGGCTATGCTAGCGTTGCCACTGTTGCCAGACACCCGTGTCGTCCATCGGTGGGACCAAAGCGACACTAAGTAAAAGGCAAAAGCGTAAGCAAGACAAAGTAAACGAAAGGACAAGCATTCCATATGCTGGTGAAAGACGAGGGAAGTGTGCAAAATTGGGGAGTGGCCCAAAAAAGAAGCAGTTGTAAAAGAATAAAGGCATGTGCCCCAAACTCAAACAATAAGGCAAGTCCAACTCAAGAATACTTCGAAACGCCAAAAGCGCACCCTATTCACCAAAAACACAACATAAAAGGCAGTGCAAAATGACCCTAAATGAGCATTAAACCTGGTGAATAAAGCAAAACTCCCTGTAATCCACAAAAGTGCCGTTACATAAGAACAAAAGTGAAAATTAACCCACAAAAAAGAAAAAGTTAGGTAGGCCTATTCCCCCAACAATCGCAAAGCAATTGTCGAACGAATATGCGCCCCCACAACATCACAACAATATTAAGTCTCCAGAACCCGCACACCGTCCCAAACTACCCGAATTTTGCCCATAAAAGCATGTCTACATCACGGAATCAACCTACTAAAACTTCAAAAGCCCTGAGAAGGCTCACAACTCATCTAAAGAAGCGAAGGGTGTGGAAAAAACAAAAACCCAAGAGCAATAATTCGCTGTTGTTCGAACTGAGGGTGTGCAGTAACTGATGAAGATACCTGTCAGAGAGCAGGTATGTTGAGTTTGCGCATGCGTATAGAGGGAAGCTAGATTGAGTGGGCAACTATTTTAATTTTTTCTTCCCTACCTTTTTTGTTTTCTGTTCTCAATAGTAGTCTCGAAGTGTGTACAACGTACCTAGTGGAGATTTTAGGTGCTACTCTAGAAGATATTGGACTACATAAATTATGTAGTACCGATAAATTGGCCCGCTGTACCAGCCACTGAACTTATAAGCCCTACGTTGGAAACGTAGAGACTACTACTAAATAAGTACATTACTGACGGCTCCCTGCCATCGCTGGGACTGGGGAGTGATTTATCTACTGACGGCTCCCTGCCGTCGCTGGTACAGAAGGGGTTCAACTAGATAAAATTATATGATTAATGGCCAGATAATACACTAGCGCGCAGGTAAAACCAATGAAAACATGCACAAACCCAAACTGCCACTAAACAGGCAATAGAAAAACGTTGCGCGCACACACACCTAGGAAAGCTAGGGATAAGGAAGAAATTAATAAGGTAAACACATTGATCAAGCATGTCGATGAAGAAGGAAACAAATGGAGAGATGATATTGAAGAAGTTAGGAGAATGGGTAAATATAGTAAGGGAAACACAAGGCCAATGAGAGTGCAGTTTAGGTCTAGGGTAACAGTGGATGCAATAATGAACGTAACATGGAGACTTAACTTGACCAGCAAGTTTAAGAAAATTACAATTAGAAAAGACATGAGTATTGAGGATCGAAACATAAGAAAGGAATTGCAAACCGAGGCAAATGTAAAGAATGGAGAAAGGACGAAAGAAGACGAAAAGAAGTTTTTCTGGAGAGTGTGGGAGGGAAAACTCAAGAAATGGTATATAAAGCGAAGGGACGAAGTAGGGAGGGAAAGGGAGATGGTGCGGGTGACGGGGGAGAAGGCAGAGAGAGGGGAGGTGGAGATAAAGAGAGAAACAGTCCAAGTGGAGGCAGAGGGAGGGGAGGTGGAAACGGAGCGAGAAACAGTCCAGGTGGAGACAAGAGGAGAGGAGACAAGCTAGGAAATAAATTGGGAGGGGTACGTACAAAAAAGAAAGGAACGGGCAGGGACGAGAAAAATAGGGAAAATACTGGAAACGCTAAGTTCATGTATACAAATATTGATGGGTTAATTTCCAAAAAGATTGAGTTTGACGAATATGTAAAGAGAGAGAGGCCCGGGGTAGTATGTTTGACTGAAACTAAGCTTAACCAGGAGGTAGACACAAATATAATTAGTTGTGCAGGATACAGTACATGGAGAAGAGACAGGTTAGGAAAGCTAGGAGGAGGAGTGTTGATCATGGTAGATAATAAAATTACTGCTAAAGAATTAAAACTTGGTGATAGCATTGCTGAAGTGGTAGCAGTTGAAATTGAGGATAATGATAGGTCAAAATTGGACATTGTATCAATGTATTTACCTCCTAAGACTAAATCTTGGAGCAACGATGAATATAATGAATTAATTTTGGAAACCTTGCGTATGTTAGAAATTATTTGTAAAAGGAAAAATAGGCTTATTCTTGCAGGGGACTTTAATTGCGGGGAGGTGGATTGGGAATGTTTGGATGCGGGTTCAAATGAAAATACTTGGGGTAGCAAATTTCTTGAACTAACAATGGGGTATCTATTAACACAACACGTTACGGAAAATACAAGATTTAGAGGAGGTGATGAACCATCAAGACTTGACTTATTATTCACCAAAGACCCCCAAGAAATAAAGAACCTAACATATTTGAGTCCCATGGGAAAAAGCGATCATGCTGTGATTGAATTTGAATTGACAGTGGAATTTCTGGAAGGCAGAGAGGAGGAACATAGGGAATATAGACTAAATTATAGTAAGGCGGATTATGAATCATTACGAGGATACTTTGCAAATATAGATTGGTCATTTATTGAGCAAGAACAGAATATTCAGGTAAAATACACCATGTTACTAGACATTTACAGGGAGGGGGTAGATAAATATGTACCAACATTTAAGGATAGAAAGCTGGCTAAGGAGAAAGAGTGGTTTAACATGCGATGTCACATTGCCCAGAACAAAAAGGACTCTGCATGGAATAAAGTGAGAAGGAGACACACTGAGGAAAAATGGGATGAGTATAAGAATGCTAGAAACAACTATGTCAAGACTATAAGAGAGGAGAAAAAGAACTTTGAAAAAGATATAGTAAACAAATGTAATAAAGAACCCAAACTGTTCTATAGTTATATCAACGGAAAAACTAAAATAAAGGACAAAATAACAAAGCTTAGGGTAGAGGGTCAATTATATGAAGACACAGTGGGTATGTGAAATTATGAATGATACATTAACATCCGTGTTTGTGGAGGAGGATGACTATGTAGAACCTGTGGTGGAATTGAACGAGATACAGGGACTAGAGTTGATAGAAGTTAACAAGGATGAACTAAAATCATTGTTGGAAGAATTGGACGTGAGAAAATCTATGGGCTCAGATAACATTGCTGGATGGGTATTAAGAGAATGTTCTGAACAACTAGTGAGACCTATTTTTAATATTGTTCAACACTCATTAACCCTTATTTAGCGGGGTCGGACTTAAGTCCGATACGAGAAAATTGGACTAAATGGCGGGGTCGGACTTAAGTCCGTGGGCGTATTCCCGCCCTAATTTTGGTGGAGAGCGAAACTTGGTGGTCAGGCGGTGTACTACAAGGGCCCACCCACACATCCCCACTGCGTGACCGTGACTAAGTGACCCTCAAGCAGCCATAATGGAAGGTCAAGATTTGCCCGTGTTCGATTCGGTGGCCGCCAATCCCTAGTGCGTCGCGCCACCCTACTAACCACGCCCGGCTCACCACCCAGAAACTAGATATCATGCTGAACTCTTCAGAACTTTCTAATAAGCTGTTGGATGAAACCGTCGAAGGTCTGGGTGAGAGTTTTGGTAGTGTGGATGACTCGGAAGACGAAAATAACCCGATCATAGGCTTTCACCCCAAGCATAATTTGCGTGGGGTGGATGTTGTGGTTGATATTGGACAGACCCTTGAGCAAATTGGAGACGTTCCTGACGAAGAACATACTGGTGTGGGTGTTGGTAAGTACAATTTATATTTTATAATTGCTTGAAAATGTGATTGCAAGCATTTTATCACCTTACGAGCGGCTGGTGGAGTATATTTCACTGTGCCGCCCAGCGGGTTTTTTTGTTTACCCTAAATGGGGTTGTTCCGTGCTCTTTTTCATGCATAAACAGGACCCAGAGCGTAATACAAGTATGTATCCTGAAAGTGCGTAAATTTAGCTTTCCAATGACACCCGAACCATCCTTTTACGATCACTTGTTGTCTTTCAACGATCGTAAAACACGAGTGCAAAAACCCTAAAATACGGTAATTTCCTTATAGAATTCCCTGTGTGGCGAGCGGTCTTGAGGTAATATATGCTCCTAATCACCGCTCCGCTCTCTCTCAGAGCACATTACGTCCTCAAAATTGCACTCTACAAGAAATTTCCTTTGCATTTATAGCGTATTATTTGCAGGCGTTCGGTAAATTTCTTACGGTAATACAAACAACCAAAGATTGAATATTTGTGCTTGGCATTATATGATTGTGGAGAACAGATGTAGGCCTACCGTATATATTATGTTTTCATATATTATATGATACATGTGTAACATTTTTATATTATCACTACTCTCTCTCTCTCTCTGTCTCACTCTCTTTGTTTGTACTCCTTTGTACTCTCTTTGTCTGATATAGGCCAGGGCACGCCCCTAACTAATCTCTTCCCTCCCAGGGGAAATCACACCTAGCAGATGTTTTGACCTCCCCTCTCTCTCTGTCTGTCTTCCTCTCTGGGTCTACCTATACTGCATGTGACATTGAAATTGCTTGAGAGTTTGATTGCAAGCATTTTATAGCGTATTATTTGCAGGCGTTCGGTAAATTTCTCACGATAACCAGGGTGTATGGTACATTTCTCACGATAATACAAGCAACAACGAAGCTTGGCGAAGATTGTGGTCTACAATATACCTTTTTATAATTGCATGTGACCTTGTAATTGCTTGAAAGTTTGATTGCAAGCATTTTATAGCGTATTATTTTCAGGCGTTCAATAAATTTGATAAATATATCAAAATAAGTCCTGTGGGACTATGAAATAGCTATTATTGGACAAGGACAATATTTTGTTCATCCCTCCACTGGAACATCAACAACAATGTCAACAACGTATCGCCGTCGGCAATCGTAAGATTCAGAGTCGTAAAGATTCCAGGACGAGCTCAATAGAAAATGAATGAATGAAATGAATGAGTGTGCAGTACTGCCAATACGTATAGCGACTTCCGCTAGATCTAGAGACCTTTAATTCGATCTAGCAGCAATGACTTACACTAGCGGTTTTGTTTTGAAATTTCAGAACAATTTCGAAGTGATATTATATGGATTTTGCCAATTCATATTTCTGGTGGTATTTATCATGTCTTACATCTAACAATATATGCTAGCGGATTTAATTTCAATTGGTAACCCTCCCGCTCTAGTCGGCTCCAAGAAAATCGATAATGGTGGCACTTTAGTAAACAGGTGATAAACAAAACCGCATGCGGATCGGTTTGGTGTATCGGTATTATGGTAAGTTGGCTACCTACTATTGTTTATACGATATAGTAAGTAATGATAAGTAAATTATTATATATTATATATAAAACAAAAACAAAATTCCTGCAAAGCAAGCGAAACAGAGAGAGAGAGAGAGAATGCAGAAACTGAACTGAAGAAAGAGTGAAAAAGATATAATAATAGAAATATTACAAGCAAATAAATGAAATAGAGGGATTAGTTAGAGAAAATAATAATGAGAAATACATAATACGGATGAGGAAGAGGGAAAGCGAGCGAGCCAGAGAGAGAGAGAGAGAGAGAGAGACAGGAAGAGTGAGAGAGATTAGAGAAAATAGAGAGATTGCAAGCATTTTATAGCGTATTATTTGCAGGCGTTCAGTAAATTTCTTAAGGTAATACAAACAATGAAAGATTGAATATTTGTGCTTGGCATTATATGATTGTGGGGAACAGATGTAGGCCTACCGTATATATTATTTTTTCATATATATATGATACATATGTAACATTGTTATATTATCACGACACTCTCTCTCTCTCTTGTCTCTTCCTCTCTGGGTCGGTTACCTATAGCCTACATTTATAATTGCATGTGACCTTGAAATTGCTTGAGAGTTTGATTGCAAGCATTTTATAGCGTATTATTTGCAGGCGTTCAGTAAATTTCTTACGGTAATACAAACAACCAAACAACGAAAGATTGAATATTTGTGCTGCACATCCCTCATACGAAATACCATTCCCACCGTATAGAGAGAATACAGAAACTGAACTGAAGACAGAGTGAAAAAGATATAATAATACAGAAATATTACAAGCAAATAAATTAAATAGAGGGATTAGTTTGAGAAAATAATAATGAGAAATACATAATACGGATGAGGAAGAGAGAAAGGGGGCACAAGAGAGGGAAAGCGAGCGAGCCAGAGAGACAGACAGACAGGAGGAGTGAGAGATTAGAGAAAATAATAATGAGAATTACATATACGGATGAGGAAGAGAGAGAGAGAGACAGAGCGCGCGAGAGAGGGAAAGCGAGCAAGCCAGAGAGAGAGAGAGAGAGAAACAGACAGACAGACAGACAGACAGGAGAGAGAGAGAGAGAGAATACAGAAATAAGGAGAAATAAGAGAAAAATAAGACCGATTACCGAAGGAATACTAGACGCGCTAGAGGCCGAAGTCAGGCCAAAGCGAACGCAACCGAACGCGCCCGGGAAATAGACCAAAAGTACCTCCTCTTCCTCACCTCTTCCCACCCTCCACACTCATTCATAACATCCATTCATAGACTTATATGGGGAGACGAAGAGTTGCTCTTTCCAAAAATGATCGTTTCGTTCGCATTGGAGCCATAGTAACGGCGCTAGGGCGAGTGAAATTGAGCGAATATTTCGGGATTATGCCCGCTGAGCGGTACAGTGTAAAATACCTTACCACCCGCTAAATAAGGGTTAAACAAGGGGGAACTTCCCTTAGAATGGAAACAAGCAAATATAACTCCAATATATAAAAGTGGAAATAAAGAAGACCCGCTAAATTATCGACCGGTATCCTTAACGAGTGTTATATGCAAGCTTTGTGAAAAGATTATTAGAAAAAGATGGGTGGGTATGTTGGAGGAGAGGGAAATAATTTCAAGCAAGCAGTTCGGGTTCAGAAAAGGTCATTCGTGTACCACAAATTTGTTGGGTTACTATGATAGGGTAATTGACATTGTACAAGGGAGGGAGGGGTGGGTAGATTGTATTTACTTAGATTTCAAGAAGGCATTTGATAAGGTGCCTCATAAGAGATTGTTGTGGAAGCTCAGGACTGTGGGGCAGGTTGAGGGAGTATTATTAAAGTGGATGGAAAACTATTTAATTGGGAGGGAAATGCGAACAGTAATAAAAGGAAAGTTCTCCTCGTGGAAAAGGGTAAAAAGCGGAGTGCCTCAAGGATCGGTGTTGGCCCCAATCATGTTTTTGGTTTTCATCAACGACCTGATGCAAAATTAATGAAGCATATTACAAGTTAGAGTAGTTGTGAAGAATTACAGAGAGACCTAGATAAGTTATATGAGTGGAGTCAAACTTGGAAAATGGAATTCAACACGAGTAAGTGTCAGGTTCTTGAGATGGGAAAAAGTAAATATAGACCTTCTTGGGGATATAAAATGTGAGATGAAATAATTAGTAAAGCTGTGAAAGCAAAAGACCTAGGGGTAGTTGTGGCAGACAGCTTGTCACCTGAACAGCATATAAATAAAATAACTGGTGAAACCTATGCAGTGTTGACTAACATGAGAATAGCTCTGAATTATTTAGATGAAGAGATGTTAGCAAAAATAATAGGGACAATAATACGACCAAGACTGGAGTATGCAGCAGTGGTGTGGTCTCCACACCTTATAAAACATAATAAAACACTGGAAAGAGTTCAGAGAGTTGCCACTAAGATGATAGCTAGCCTTAGAGACCTGCCTTATGAGGAGAAATTGGAGAGGCTAAAGCTGCCAACGCTGAGGGAGAGGAGAGAGAGAGGTGACATGATCATGATGTTTAAGTGTGTGAAAGGTTTTGAGAAGATCGACAAGGGAGATTTTGTGGTGAGGGACGAGGGAAGAACCAGGGGTCTTGATTGTAAGTTGAGGAAAGTTATGTAAGTCTGATGTAAGAAAGTTCAGCTTCCCGTATAGAAGCATTGAGTGTTGGAATAAGTTGGATGGGGAGGTGGTGGGAGCAAGAAATATCCAAACTTTTAAAGCAAAATTGGATAAATGTAGAGAGAGAGACAGGACAACACGAGCTTAGGCTCAAATCCTGTATACTACAATTAGGTGAGAACAATTAGGTGAGTACAACTGAACGGGGCGGGCAGAGATGCAGGTGCGTAATATGTGCAGGTGCCACTATGTCTAGTATTTACCTAATTGTATTTACCTAATTGTAGTTTACAGGAGTTGAGCTAAGCTCGTGTTGTCCCATCTCTCAGTCTACTTTTTATCCAATTTTTTCTTGAAAATATGGATGTTCCTTGCCCATACCACCTCCTCCTCCAGCCCATTCCATTTGTCAATACATCTATAGGGGAAGCTAAACTTTCTGATATCGTTCTTGCAGGTAGGTCTTTTTACTTTGTAGCTGTGGCCTCTAGTTATTCCTGTATCCATAATTAATATATCCTCCCTATCCAGCCCCCGGGTGCATTTGTACATCATTATCATGTCTCCCCTCTTTTAGACTCGGTAGATTTAATTTGTCTAGCCTCCCTTCATATGGCAGTTCTCTGAGACTTGGAACCAATCTAGTAACTGCTCTCTGGATTCTTTCTAACTTGTGAATATGCTTCTTTAGATGCGGGGACCACATCACTGCTGCATACTCCAATCTTGGTCTAATCATACTCTTCATAATTTTCGCTACCATGGTCTCATCCAAGTAGTTCAGAGCAACTTTCAAATTCCCGGCCATTGCATACATTCCGCTAAAGAGCTTGTTAATATGTTTCTCTGGCGACAAATTATCTTGTATAATCAACTCTAAATCCTTTTCTTTTTCGGCCTTGCTAATTATATTATCTCCCATCCTGTACTCCCAATTTGGTCTATTCACACTTCTTCCCATATTTAACACATGGCATTTACTTATATTAAATTTCATTTTCCACTTGGTGCTCCATTCGTATATTTTATCTAAATCCCCTTGCAGCTCCTCACAACTACTTTTATTTGTTATTTGTCTCATAATTTTTACGTCATCTGCAAACATTGACATGTAGGAGTTTATGCCTATCGGCAGGTCATTCACGTACATAAGGAACATGAGAGGTGCCAACACAGATCCCTGCGGCACACCACTCTCAACTTTCCGCCACGATGAGTAAGTTCCTCTAATGTTGGTCCTCATTTCCCTATCTGTTAAATAGCTCTCCATCCATTTCAGCAAACTCCCCCTGACACATCCTAGCGTCTCAAGCTTAGATAACAATCTCTTATGTGGTACCTTATCGAATGCTTTGGAAAGGTCTAAGTAGACGCAGTCCACCCATCCGCCTCTTTCTTGGAGTACATCTATCACCCTACTGTAATAACATAGCAAACTGGTAACACAAGATGTCCCTTCTCTGAATCCAAATTGCTTTGGGGTTATTATCTTCTTTCTCTCCAACATTTTCATCCATCTCTTCCTAATTAGCTTTTCACAAATCTTGCATACAATACTAATAAGTGAAACTGGTCTATAGTTTAGAGGGTCCTTAGGGTTTCCATTCTTGTATATCGGAATGATATTAGCTCTTTTCCATTCAACAGGAACCTGTCCTTTATCTAAGGAAGCTTGAATTATGTCCCTCACTGGCTTCACTAATTGCTCTGCACACTCCTTTAAAACCCAGGCAGACACTTCATCCGGTCCCATAGCTTTCCTTACTTCAAGTCCTCTCATCGCAGATAACAGCTCATCTCTAGTTATTTCAATCTTACTAAGACCACTCTCCAGTACTCCCGCCTGTGGTTCGTCAAAACCTTCCTCTCTAGTAAAAACTGACCCCAATTTGTTATTCATTACCTCGCACATGTCCGATACATTTTCATACGTCCTAGCATCAACTCTTAATTTAGTAATTTGTTTCTTTACCTTCAACTTACTGTTTATATATTTATAAAATAATCTAGGGTCACTTTCACATTTATTTACTATGTTCTTCTCATAGTTCATTTTAACTTGCCTAATTATGTTAACATATCTATTCCTCTCCTGTTTATATTTATTCCGATTACTCTCAGTGTTCCTTCTTCTTAATCTAGCCCAAGCTGCATCACGCCTACCCAAAGCTCTTTTGCATTTCAAATTAAACCAATCTTTCTGCTTAGTAAAATTTCCAGTTTTATATCTTGGGACAAACAGATTGGTTCATACTCTATAAATTTCGAGGAATCCACTATATTTTACCTTGTACGTCCTGTTCCTTCAAAATAAGATCCCAATCTACTCCCTCTAAATCTCTTTTCAAGGATACATAATCAGCTTTACTAGAATTTAATCTGTCATTTATGTAGCTATTGTCCAATCTATTGGCATTACTCGGTCAACTTCCATTTTAGTGCGGGTGTGGACGTGTCTATAGTGCGGGTCTGGACGTATTTAGTAGGCCTAGGCCTACGGGTGTGAAAACAGCTAGATATTACCGATTGTGTGGAACACTCAGTCTTAAAATTTTATGTATGTATGTATGTATGTATTCAAGATACAAATCCAATACGTAAAAACAGCTAGATATTACCGATTCAAAATGAGAGAAGTCCTATCGTGACTTGATAGCATTTCACTAGGCTATAAATTTTTTACCTGAGAAACACTCTATAGTCACCTAACACTGGAAAATAATAAAACTAAAATTACTGTTTTTACGTATTCGATAGATTTTACCTATTCAATAAGTAATAAGTAACTAGTTATACTTACATTTTACGTATTCAAAGTGCAAATCCAATACGTAAAAACAGCTAGATTACATCGATTCTGGATACAACTTCCAATACGTAAAAACAGCTCATTTTACAGAATCAAAATGAGATAAGTCCTATCGTGACTTGATAGCTTTTCACTCTACATTTTTTGCCTGGGAAACTCTGTAGCCACCTAACACAGTACACTGGAAAATAATAATAACACAAAAATTACTGTTTTTACGTATTCGATAGAGCGAGTGTGTGTGTGAGTGAGTCGGGTGGTAGGAGGGAGGGGTGATTGATAAGAAGTAATGCTCTATATCTCGCCTAAAAAGCACTTTTATGGCTTCACCTGTGCACAAACATGAGTAATGCAGCCCATGTGAATAATATACACCGATAAATCAAGCGCAGAGAGGCATGAGGATGAATAATAGGAGAAATAACAGCCAGCAAAGGAGACTGGAGGGTGGCGCGGGGAGGAAGGTGTTAGGTTACAGAGGGTATGGGCGTGAATCTCGACCTCGTAGACTGCCTTCTGTTCAGTTTCTGATACTATTCTATATATGTACACCAATATAGTGCTTGATAGGCATAGTGGAAGGATTTTTGGTCAGCAGTAACAATGAATTATGTTAGAAACACGTTATAACATTACAAAAATTTTACGCACTATTTGCTTGCAACTCCTGAATGAATGAAGGTAATTTTTTTGCTTTACGTGTACATTTTTGAAGTGTTTGTTCGTAATGACATAATTATATGTTGTGTAATCTTAAACATACGAAATACCTCGATATACTGTACACTTTCCTCCCCACGCCACCCTCCAGTCTCCTTTGCTGGCTGTTATTTCTCCTATTATTCATCCTCATGCCTCTCTGCGCTTGATTTATCAGTGTATATTATTCATATCGGCTGCATTACTCATGTTTGTGCACAGGTGAAACCATAAAAGTGCTTTTTAGGCGAGATATAGAGCGTTACTTCTTATCAATCACCCCTCCCTCCCTCCACCCTCCTACCACCCAACTCACTCACACACACTCGCTCTATCGAATACGTAAAAACAGTCATTTTCGTTTTATTATTATTTTCCAGTGTACTGTGTTAGGTGGCTACAGAGTTCCCCAGGCAAAAAATGTACAGTGAAATGCTATCAAGTCACGATAGGACTAATCTCATTTTGAATCTGTAAAATGAGCTGTTTTTACGTATTGGGAGTTGTATCCAGAATCGATGTAATCTAGCTGTTTTTACGTATTGGATTTGCACTTTGAATACGTAAAATGTAAGTATAACTAGTTACTTATTACTTATTGAATAGGTAAAATCTATCAAATACGTAAAAACAGTAATTTTCCTTTTATTATTTTCCAGTGTTAGGTGACTATAGAGAGTGTTTCTCAGGCAAAAATGTATAGCCTAGTGAAATGCTATCAAGTCACGATAGGACTTCTCTCATTTTGAATCGGTAATATCTAGCTGTTTTTACGTATTGGATTTGTATCTTGAATACGTAAAATGTAACTAAAACTAGTCAGTGGCGGCTCGTCCATGAGAGCTGTTGAGCTGCAGACCTCCCTGGCTCACAGCACTGTCAGGCAGATGATTATGATAGACACAGGAGGTTAATATTTGACAACATACATTTGAAAATACTAAGCATTTGTATACTATTCAGCAGCTTGCTATGTTAATTTTTGTTAAATTCTAACCTCAATTAAGCAGATTTCATAAGTATAACATCTAGTACCGTACAAGAGTTTTCCCAGCCACAGTGGCAGCACCAAAAGACTCTATGAGCTGCACCAGCATCAGCCCTCTGTTGACATAATTATGCAGTGTTTATGCGTGTGTATGAATAGCATTCTGTTAGCTACGATCGTAGCTTTGTTTCAGTATTCTTAGTATTTGACTATTATACATGAGCATGAAGGACGCTTATGATTTATATAGACTAGGCCTACCATTAGTCTAGGGACGCAATTTTATTCAGTTTTTTAAACACCTTGCAGGCATTCCCTTAGCCTATTTAAGACTTAACAATTTTTCCCTTTTTTCATAATTCTGATGATTTTCTATGTTTCTAGCTCGGCCTACCTGGCTGTAGGCGATTTTCTTAGCTTATAAAGGAACTTCTGAAGTTTATGAACAAATAATTTAGCAAAAACAATGAAAATGTTAGAATTATAAGTTATTTTGTCTTTATATTTTGTCGTCCCTGTTTTAGTTAGTTTGTTTTGCAAGCTTTACATTATTATTACAAAGCTTCGATCATGGCTTTTGGTTATTTCTAACTAGGCTATGCTGTATTATTATTATAAGCATAGGTTGATTGAGCATAATGGCAAATAGTTAGATGTTTGCAAAATATTAGTTTTTCTCATTTGACACTTAGCAAAAATATTGATAGGAAATTTAAAACAAATTAAGACCTACACCATTGTTATCTTTTGAACAGTATGCAAAGAGAATAAAGTAAGTACAGTAGTAATGTTTTAAGTTTATAACATAATTTTATTGATATAGGAAAGCATTCCCTCCATATTAGTTTATACGAGCCGCCACTGAAACTAGTTACTTATTTCTCATTCAAGCTGATTTTACGTATTGGATTTGTATTTTGCTGTAAGTAAAACTAGTTACTTATTACTTATTCTAGCTGTTTTTACGTATTGGATTTGTATCTTAACCCCTCAAACCCGGAAGGGCTCTTGAACGCCCATAACAACCTCGGCCCGCGCAACCCGGAAGGGCTCTTGAACGCCCATTGCTTGCGTGCGTACTTTCGAATGCCGCGCGTACATTTTTGGTATCATGGGACGGTAGGTGGCGCCACCCGGCGTAAACGACGCCACAACAACAGTATCTACCCCGACGCCATCATGGACAGTACGCCAAATAGTGATTCCGCTGTGTCCGATACCGTGCTTCCTACGACACCCTTGCTAGTTCGTCGCGCCTTACCCCGACGCCATCGCCTAAATGTGTTATCTCCCGGAGGTATTGAGACGACATTGAGACTATATGAGCGTGCTGATGCCAAGTATAGTGTTGATGATATAGTCAGTGACGACTCCAGTAACTATAAGTCGAGTGATTATGGCCATGAGAGTGAGAAAGAAGAGCAATTCCTGGGATTTGCGAGAGAACATGACAGTGATGAGAGTGATGAAGGTGATGTACCAGTTGTTGAGGAAGCTGGTTTACCTAAAGACAGTGAACTTGAGAGAGCGAGTGAGTGGGAGAGTTCAAGGTCACTCACCAAATTTCGCATAAGTGACACGACTCCAAGCCCTTCCCCAGGTAAATCGCCTTTCAAGCTACACTTGTATAAGCAGAAAATACTTGGTGAGGATGAGGCTGTGAGTGAGGGTGAGCGTGGTGACCCTTCTCGTCCGCCATTGTCTCCCTTATCTACCCACGCCACCCAAGATGACCCAGATGCCCCGCATTCTTCCCCACCACCCCCACCATTGCCAAGGGTTGAGGACCCCCCACTTTCGGTCTATTTGCCTCCTAGGTCCCCCGACAGGAGACATACTGCTGCCGAAAAGGGGAAAGGTAGGAAATATACCAAAAAAATTAAGAAAAGTAAGAGAGTTTTTCAGTATGGAAGTGAAGAAGTCCTTGCATGACAGTGTGGTAATCCCGACACTGACTTACGGAAGCGAAGCATGGACGTTGGTTGAGAGACTCAGACCAAGAGTGAGAGCAGTGGAAATGAATTACTTAAGGAGTGCGTGCGGAGTTACATGGAGGGATAGACAGACTAATGAGGAAGTAAGAAGGAGGTGTGGTGTGGAGGTAGATGTGCTGGAAAGTGTGAAAAGGAACAACTTGAGATGGTTCGGCCATATGGAACGTATGGAAAGCGAGAGAATGACTAAGAGGGTGTACGAGAGCGAGGTGGAGGGACAGAGGGGGAGAGGTAGACCGAATATGAGGTGGAAGGATGGAGTGAGGAACTACATGAACGAAGGCGGTGCTGGTTGGGGGGAGGGGCGTCGACTGACTGGGGACAGAGGTGCATGGGGGCGGTTCGTTCGTGGCCACCCCTTCGGGGATCACGGCGTCAGGCAATAGATAGATATATAGATAAGAGAGTTTTGTTCGAGGCTCCCGCGGCGTCTACCCCTGCCGGCCCCAGCCATACGTCCCCGCAACTTTCCCCACCTCTCCCGCCTTCAACATGTCTTCCTGAAGAAGTCTTTGAGCTCGCATCACCAATACCTGGGCCTAGTGACAGTGAAACATTGCTTTCTGTCACTCGTCGCAGGCCAAGGAGCCCAGGACCTCGGGGGGACACAGCCTCACCTGCCACTCCTTCCCCACCCGCATGCCGCCCACGCATCACTGGTTCCCCGCCAGATTATGTGCGGGCCACTGATGATGAAGGGCACCTCTCTGAAGACTCTGGCCATGATTACATAGGTCCACCGTCAGGGCAAGATGACCACTCTGACGATGACTATATGGACATCGACGATCCTCGACCCATCCGCTTGGCCCGGCGTCGTGCTGGCCGACGCCCTCGCCGCCCTAGGGCGCGCGCCTCCCGAGTTGGCCGTGGGCGTGCTGGGCCACCAGCTGGAGCTCGTCAGCGTAGACAAGACCCATTCTACGTTTTTCAGTGGCAAGACGTAGTTGATGGGGATGGATACAACCCTGATGTGCCAGCTTTTGATGAGGTACTGGAGGGTTCAGGCATTACCCCCAATTTTCCTGCAGGCCCCAATGCTCCACCACACGAACTAGTTGAGGCCTTCTTTGATGAGGAGGTGGTAGGCTATGTTGTCAAAGAGACAAATAAGCAGCACCAATTCCAGGTCCACTTTTTGGGCAAGGTGACCAAGGGCCACATGAGGTAGTGGACCCCAGTGACTCATAAAGAGTTCATGGTGTTCCTGGCACTCACCATGCTAATGCCTCATGTCAAGAAGCATAGGTTGCCTGACTATTGGATCACCAATGATCTGATATCCACCCCTGCCTTCGGGAAATATGTCTCGCGACCGGTACCTTGATATCCTCGCAGCGCTCCATCTTGTCACCAACACTGACGTCCACCTCGGTGACAAGCTGTGGAAGATTAGGACGTTATAAGAGATGATGCGAGAACGCTTCACCTCCTACTTCAAGCCCTTCCGCAAGGTCGTCATTGACGAGTCTCTTGTGCTGTTCCGGGGAAAACTCAGCTTCCGGCAGTACATCCCCTCAAAAAGACATCGCTTTGGCATAAAATTCTTTGTGCTGTGCGACTGCCAAACTGGCTATGTCCTGGACTTCCTGGTCTACAGCGGGAAGGAAGGGGACTTGCTTGTGGACCCCCTCATTGGCTTTGGCGGAGCAGTGGTGCAAGCCATGATGGACCGCTACTTTCACAAGAATCACGTCCTCTACACGGACAATTATTACACGTCCCCCACTCTCTCACAGTACCTGCATGAGCACAAGACGGGGACTGTAGGCACAGTACGAGGGAAAAGGAAGGGCATGCCACCTTTCCCTCCAAAGACCAAAAAAGGTGATGTGTTCAAGAAGAAGTCGGGGCCCATTCTGGCTATCCACTGGCACGACCAGCGGAAGGTCAACCTCCTGACCACCATCCACAAGGGGGAAATGGTGGAGACTGGCAAGGTGGATCGCCGCACCCAGGCCAGGGTGACCAAGCCCGATGCTGTCCTGGACTACAACATCAACATGAGGCTGGTGGACAAGTCCGACATGCAGATAGGCTTCATTGACTGCCTGCGTACCTCGTGCAGATGGTACAAAAAGTTCTTTCTGCATATGGTGGACATGTCAGTTCTGAATGCCTACAATATATACAAGCTTCGGAATGTGAACACACCCATGAATTTCAATAGCCTGCGGAGGTTCCAAAAGCAGGTGTTGACGGAGCTCCTGGAGAAGTATGCTACGCCACAGAGGGCAGTGGCACATCCTGGGCCCGCCGTTATTGACCGCTTGCAGTGTGCTCAATACTTGATTAGGCACAGGCTTGGTTCCCTGCCTCAGAATGAATCAGGAAGAACACAGCAGAAGCGGTGCCATGTCTGCTACAACAGCAGGGTGAGGCCGAGGCCAGGTAAAAAGTCAACCATGGTGTGTGGAGTGCAAGGTGGCACTCTGTGCTTTAGAGTGCTTCTTTGATTACCACTCCAAGCTGGAGTTCTAAGAATCATAGTGAATGTGCCAAAGATAATGACAATATGTACAGTATATATATAGGCAAAAAGTGGAAGTAAACCAATTTATTGTTATACAAAAGTCATGTATTATGAAAACATTTATACAAATACAATTACACCATAAAAATATGTGAAAGTGACACATATGTATATACCAAGTGACATTCATATGATTAGAACCTATAGAAATATATAAATCAGTGAAAAAAGACACAATAAATTGTATATAAAACGTTTACAAATCATATAACTAAGTGAAAGTGACACAAGACCTAATATTTGATGGCCAAAGTATAATAAACACCTGTGATAACGAATAATCAGTGCCTAATACAACAATAACCTACCTCAATTACTAATAAAATGTACGGTATCGATTGAAAATGAGCATTATCAGTGACAGTGACACTCTCTAAAGCATATTTGTCAAAGTGAAAGTGACACAAGACCTAATATTTGATGGCCAAAGTATAATAAACACCTGTGATAACGAATAATCAGTGCCTAATACAACAATAACCTACCTCAATTACTAATAAAATGTACGGTATCGAGTGAAAATTAGCAATATCAGTGACAGTGATACCCTAATAAACATATTTTATATAATTGGCCTCAAAATAACTAGAAAATATCAAATAAACATCACATTCTCAATATCAAACACTAAAATCGTCTAAGGGAGATAAATAATTTGGCGCGACGAGCGGCTAGGTGCGTCGTAGCCATGGCCGGGGCGACGCGTCCGAACGTGGGAAGAATTTGCCGCCGAAAAGCACTCGTCTTCCCGCGCTCACCATTATGCAACCAGAGGGGCTAGAGACCTCTACTCAATGCCATTCGACAGAGGAAGGTTTGTGGAACATTATTCTTTTTTATTCACAACATTACATGCCATATTCATTGACTTACAGAGTAGTTAACATAGGCCAAAGATCGTCAAAACACCCGGTACCGCAGCACAGTCGCAAGCTATAGCCCCCGGGCCTGGAGGGTACTAGATAAAAACAAAACAAATTTCATCACTGCGAATAAATTTCCGACCGCTCCCTCAGACAGTCTCTCCGCAGCACAGTCGGTATAGAGCCGCATTTTCCTTTACCATCATTATCTCCGATAGACTGAAAATGGTGTCGTATTTCACACCCAAATGCCATAAAAGGGTGTCCAATATCAAGCCAACTCAACCCTGCTCCTACACAGGCTTGAGGAAGTGAACAACTGGGTTTAAGTCAATCCGATTCAGGCTTTACGTATATATCTGTAAACAAGTCATCATATTTCATTGGCGAGTGTTAAAAAATATATCTAGCTAAATGTAGTCTTAAATTAACACAAACATACGCCAAAGTAAAGTTATTCACGATTATTCGAAATTGAGCTTTTGTGTATTTCCTCTTTAACAAGTAAGTGTTTATACTTATAAGAGTGTGCAAAATATAAATATGTTCTAATGTATAACTAAGAACCCCAAAAGATTCACCAAACCCAAATATACGAAGCGTTTGTTGACGTTCTTAAAAAAAAAAAAAAAAAAACAGCTCGCGTACGCTTATACGATATCGGGAAAATAATGCTTCTTTATTAAACCCTCTAAGTAACATATTATCATTTATTATGTAAATGTTTGTTAAACTAATGGAACTGAAATTGTGTACTTCGACTTCCAAACCAATCTGATGATCTCTGAACTTTGAAATAATTGTAATAGTTTCAAAATCTGACCTTGTTCATTATAACGGAATGAAGGTTCTTGGTACGATGTTGCCAATGTAGCTGCTACCGCTAAATCCAGCGAATCACTTCCATCTAGCGACATCAAGATGTGATGAATTCTAGCGATATTCAAGTTAGTTTCCCTATTTTAAGGAATTGGAGAGATGTTTCGATTGTTAAAGATTATTCTAGATACTTCAACATATGTTTTCTAGTGACATACAAGTTTTTAGTGTCTGGTGACTATCTAGCGATTTGTCAATGCTATTCTAGCATACATTTGTGCTTTAGTTTATCTTGCATTTTTTTTTTCTAAATTTGCCCTATTTCTCCAGAAGACTTCCTACATGGTATAGTGTATTGTTCTAGTGATAATTAAATATTATATAGGGTTATTTTAAGTTGGCTGATGAATATGAAGCAGTAATATGCTGGACGATGAGAACACTGTATGTAAACATATCTCGGATATCACTGACAATTTTTGTAATTTTCTGCCAAAAGCCCAATGGCTTATCAGTGGTGGTAACACAAAATGCACCTTAGGTCCCGCCCCTGGATCTGATATTCCAGCGTTCGATCCCACTCGGATCTCGTGTATTTTTATATTTTTATTTTATTGTAATATTATTATATTATATTATATTAGGGTTAGGTTAGGTTAGGTTAGGTTAATCTAATCTAATATAATATTTGTACATTTTGGGCAGTGGGCAGGGCCAAGGCTTGGGATTCGGCTGCATGCATGGCCTCCCCTTCTGAGCCGACTGGCGACGGTGTATGAGATCGTAATATCATTTTTCAAAGGAGCGCTGCCCTGCCTGAGACCCGTTTTAGCACGGATTTGACTCTCAAGTCATGGTAATTTTTAGTTTTTACGTATTGGAGTTGTAGGCCCTATCCTGAACAGGTAAAATCTAGCTGTTTTTACGTAATGGATCTGCTTCTTGAATACGTAAAATGTAACTAAAACTATTTACTTATTCTAGCTCATTTTACATATTGGATTTGTATTTTGAATACGTAAAATGTAACTAAAACTATTTATTTATTACTTATTAATATGAAGGTCCAACAAGGGTGAATACGTAAAATGTACCTAAAACTATTCATTTATTAATTATTCTAGATCTTTTTACGTATTGGATTTGTATATTTTGAAAACGTAAGTAAAACTATTTACTTATTACTTATTGATATAAAGGACCAACAAGGAACCAGTAAAAAGTAAATAAGTAACCAACTTCAGTGCGCTAGCTGGGATCTCATTTCTAATGGTAGTTTTGGGTTCCTATCATTTTATGCTTCATTGCTATATAAATTGTATCCACTGGAAAAAAAAAATCTTGGCTTTAGGCTATTTATATATTTTTATTTGTTTGCATTAACCTAACCAAAAAACCTAACCTAACCTAAATGTATTTGGGGGCTATTAGGTTAGGTTGGGTTAGGTTTTTTGGTTAGGTTAGGGTAAAACACTGATAAAGGTACTGTACTCTGGTCTCTCCTACCGTAATTGGGTACCGCCAACTTCAGCTGGGTGTTATTCTGTTGTTGTTGTTTTTCGGCTTTTATAAACATGCTAGCTGGACTCACACTCTCACTCGCCACTTTAAAGGTAAAATATATCATATTTAAGCATTTCCATAGGTCCTACAAGTTATTAAGTGAATATATGTGCGAGGCAGAGCAAGATTCGCTGATTCGCGGTGCGGACAAGATCTATAACTTTCTGAATAATCATAAAAGTATATCTATCTATCTATCTATCTATTGCCTGACGCCGTGATCCCCGAAGGGGTGGCCACGAACGAACCGCCCCCATGCACCCCTGTCCCCAGTCAGTCGACGCCCCTCCCCCCAACCAGCACCGCCTTCGTTCATGTAGTTCCTCACTCCATCCTTCCACCTCATATTCGGTCTACCTCTCCCCCTCTGTCCCTCCACCTCGCTCTCGTACACCCTCTTAGTCATTCTCTCGCTTTCCATACGTTCCATATGGCCGAACCATCTCAAGTTGTTCCTTTTCACACTTTCCAGCACATCTACCTCCACACCACACCTCCTTCTTACTTCCTCATTAGTCTGTCTATCCCTCCATGTAACTCCGCACGCACTCCTTAAGTAATTCATTTCCACTGCTCTCACTCTTGGTCTGAGTCTCTCAACCAACGTCCATGCTTCGCTTCCGTAAGTCAGTGTCGGGATTACCACACTGTCATGCAAGGACTTCTTCACTTCCATACTGACCACCCTATTTCTTGTTACTGCTTTTAGCGTTCCTACAACCCTCTTCCCCTGTTGTACCCTCTCCCGCACCTCTTCATCCATAGTCCCATCTTTACTCAACACACTGCCCAGATACTTAAAAGAGTTGACGATCTCCATAGCCTGACCGTTCAGCTTCACCTCACACTCTGTGACTTCACCCCTTTCGAAGACCATAACCTTGCTCTTCCCCGTATTTACCTTCAAATTCCGTTTTTCGCACACTGTTCCAAACTCATTTACCAGACCCTGCAACTCCCATTCATTATCACTCATCAGAACTGTATCATCCGCAAACAGCAGTATAGGTAGCTTCCACTCAATTCCCTCCCTTTTCAGCGATACACCAACATCCACTGCTCTTGATAGTATTTCTTTCATAACTCCATCCATATATACAGTAAACAACCACGGGGACATCACACACCCCTGTTTCAAACCAACATTCAGGTCAAAGAACTCGCTCTGCTCACTCTCCACACGTACTGCCGCCTTTGCACCCTCATACATGCTCTTCACTGCTTTCAGCAACTTGCCCTCTACTCCGTATATTCTAAGTACTTTCCACAAACCTTCTCTATCCACTCTGTCATAGGCCTTCTCCAAGTCCATAAAGGCAACATACACCTTTTGTTTCTTCTCCAGATACTTCTCCACAACACAATTCAGGGTAAAAATCTGATCTACACATCCTCTTCCCTTCCTAAAACCTCCCTGCTCGTCGCCTATCCATTTCTCCGTTCTCACTCTCACTCTCTCAATCACTACCCTACTGTATACCTTCCCTACTACGCTTAGAAGACATATTCCTCGGTGGTTACCACACACTCCTCTTTCCCCTTTGCCCTTATATAGGGGGACTATTATGCCAGTCTTCCAGTCATCGGGTGCACTCCCCTTCTCCCATGCTAGTTTGCACATTTTCCATACCCATTCTATCACTATCTCACCACCATACCTCAACATTTCCCCACACACTCCATCTGTTCCTGGTGCTTTCCCCAACTTCACTCTTTTCATGGCTTCCCACACTTCTGACCTCCTGATCCCCACCTCCTCCTCCACTACTTCTCTTCTTCTCCCTCCCATACCATATCCAGCTATGTTTGCTGGCTCTTCATTCCTTTCATTTAGCAACTCACTGAAGTACTCCCTCCATCTTTCGACTCTCTCTTGCTTCTCGGCTAGCATTATCCCATTCTTATCTTTCACACCCTTACTGTTTCCCTTGCTACCTTCCCTAACTTTCTTGACTTCTTTCCAGAACAGTTTCTTACTCTCCCTCCATTTTACACTCAGATTCCTTCCAAATTCCTCATCTACTCTTCTCTTACTTTCCTTCACTACTCTCTTCACCACCCTCTTACTCTCCACGTACCTCGCTCGTTTCTGTCTCTCGGAATCTTCATTCCCTCTACTACCCAACCACTCTCTATATGCTTTCTTCTTTTCTTCCACAGCTATTCTTACCTCTTCTGTCCACCATGCTGTACCTTTCACTCCCCTCCCTCTTCTCCTCACTCCACACACCTCCTCACATGCTGCACAGATCTCATCCTTAAACACCTTGCTCATCTCCTCCACTTCCTCCATAACTTCCAGGTCGAACCCACCTAGTCGTCTTTCCACTGCTCTCCTGTACTCCTCCCTGACTTCCTCCTCCTGCAACCTCTCCACCCTCCTCACCATTCCACCCTCCTCTCGCCTCCCTCCCGCTCTCCTCACCCACTTCTTTTGTATCCTAACCTTAGCTACCACTACATAATGATCAGACAGACCCCCTCCAATACCCCTATACACCCTAGCATCCATCACAGATTTCTTCATTCGTTCATCCACACATACATAATCAATCAATGACTTTCGTTCCACCACTGTCTTATCCTTCATCGTCAACATCCGTTTCCACGTGTACCTGTGGATCATTCTGTGTCGGAAGAAGGTGTTGGCTATCCACAGCCTCCTCCCCACACATACGTCCACAAGTGCACTACCATTCCCATTCACCTCTGATGGTACCCCCCACCCTCCCACCACTCCCTCAACTTTCCTATCACCCACCTTACCATTCATATCCCCAATCAGAAATATTCTTTCGTTCTTGTCAAACTTCTCCAGGCACGCCTCCACATTCATCCAGAACTCCTCTTTCTTTCTTTCAAGTATATCCTCTGTCGGGGCATACACGCATACAATCACCCACGTTTGTATTCCTACTTTCATTCTCACCCACACAATCCTTGAGCCCACAGACCCATACTCTCTTACACATTCCTTCCATTTGCTACTTACAAACAAACATGCACCTTCTCTCGCTGTTCCTTCACTCACTCCAGCACACACACCCATTCCACACTCCCACTCTCTCACATCTGAACCTTTCCATTTGGTCTCTGTCATTCCACATACATCCAGCCTGGCATTCACTAACACTTCCAGAACCTCTCTCTCTTTTGTGCCATCATTCATGCCACTAACATTCCACGTAGCCATTCTCAGAATGTCCGAAGGCATGTCCTTAGTCGGTCGTGGTTCGTCAACGTTGGTTCCGTCCGCATCCGAGGCTGTTCGTTCGTTTTTTTTTGCTTAGATATTTTTTCCGGGTGGGGGTCGCAAGCCCACCGACCCAACCTCTTTAGTCGCCTCTTACGACACGCAGAAGGCACGTGGGGCATATTCTATTCCCTAACCCCCAGGGGGGGTTATATATATATAAAGTATATCACCTGCACTCAAAATGGTGTGTGTTATGGAACTAGTGGTTATCAGCTGACCCTGTATACGATTCCAGATGTATGATAACCAGCCTGTGGCAAAATACAGATTTTTATAAAAACGTACGCGATTTTTGCGGTCGGTCAATAAAGGTACCATTGTTTTGGGCGGCCTGATGCTACCTTTATCGCATAAATCTACCTCTTATATGTTATATTCTATATATTTCAAAGTAAGATATGGTCACCATAAGTGTATCAAATAGAAGCCAAAGCCATTTTCCGAACTACGATGTCGATTGGTAATTTTTTGTAATTACCATGGAAAAAATGGCTATAAATCGCGAATTGTGCAATAAATATGTGTTATATTTATTTATTGACATGCTCTTATGTAGTTTTCGTATATAATCTAAATAGTGTAAGGGTTTTTAGAACCAACAGACCAGTCTTCCTCATTCAGTGAATAAAAATGGCGGACTTTCGGTTTCTCGTCATATTTCAGGCTAATATGGAGAATGTAGCTTTAGTATCAGCTTTTCCACTCATGATTTACAATTGTGAATAACTGAACATCTTGTATGACAACGAGCAGCTAGTTAAATTGGTGAAAATAGGATAATATTGAGACAATTTGGATGGCCTTTAACCCGGCAAGTGCGGATCTCCTTATAAGAGTTTTACCGCTGTGCTGCAGAACTCCTCATATAATCCAAGGCCTAAAAAAAAAAAAAATTTAATTCAGCCCCGTTTTTTTTTTTTTTTTATTGCCCCTTGGCCATGCCACATATCACTCCTCCACATCCCCTCCTTCCACCCCCCCCCCCTTCAATTATCACCTATTCTCCCTGTTATTCCCTTATTCTTAGGTATATTTTCATGCTAACATTAGCGAGTTGCTAGCAGGGCATGGTCATCTGTGTTACCAAGCGTGGGAAAGAGTGAGAGAGAGACTACCACGCAACAGGCAACAGTGTCTCTCCAGCTGTCATGTAACTCCCGGCCTCTATCGCCGATTTTGACCATCCAAACGCTGTTTCCACTTGTTTTATTGTTGTAACAGGTTAACCCTCCCGCATTCTTACGACGCGATCGCGTCATAACGCCACCCATCCAAGAGTGGTCGTATGATGCAATCGCGTCAAAATGCCACCTGTAAGTTAGAAATATTCGCCAAAAATAAGTTTATGACTTGATTTTGACTCAATTTGGACTGGTAAGTTAGGCATTAGTAAGTTACAAAAGGAAGTATCTAGCAACCCCATAGCGTCCCTATCTGAGGAGCCCAGGTATTTGTTAAGTCAGTAGTTTCCCGGCCCCCAGACTGTGAGGCAGGGTCCCGGCCCTTTAAATTCTTGGCTCCCTCCCTCTGGCCCACCATGCCTAGCTATAGGCAGGCAATTATGGATTATTTCATCTACCCAGTGAAAGTGTTTAGTGAATAATTCGAATTATATATGTATATAAGATGTTACTTGTGACTTTTGGTGACTGAGCGGAGTGAATCTTGGTTAACCCCTTGAGTATTGATGCAGTTTTGTCTAGGTATCATTGATGACTTTACACTATGTTTAGCTTGAAAGACAAATATATTTATCAATAAATACTGCCTACGAAATAAATACATTATAACCACGAAGATGTCACAGGAATGCTTACAGAAAGTATGGTAAGTACTCTATGGACTTTTAGTTATATTACAGTATATAATATATATATATATTATAAATATATATATATACAGTATATAACAGCCCCAAGGTCCCGAGCAAGCCCAACGCCCATAATTGAGTATTTATATTATTATTATATTTTGCATTTTATTTATTTTATATATATACAGTACATATACCTTATATATTTTTTTTGTTATTCCTATTCCCCAGGGTGTCTAGCGGATCAGCCCCAAGGTCCCAAGCAAGCCCAAGGCCCATAATCGAGTATTTATTATTATTATATATTTGTTTATTTTATTTATATATAATATATACTGTAATATAACTAAAAGTCCATAGAGTACTTACCATACTTCCTGTAAGCATATATACAGTATATATATATATATATATATATATATATATATATATATATATACATATATACATACATATATACTGTATATATACAGTACCGGTATTTATTTATTTATATATTTTTTTAAATTCCTGTTCCCCAGGGTGTCTAGCGGATCAGCCCCAAGGTCCCGAGCAAGCCCAAGGCCCATAATTGAGTATTTATATTATTATTACATTTTGATTTTATTTATATATTTATTTATTTGATTTATTATTGTTTTTATTTATTTTATTTTATTTATTTATTTTATTTTATTTATATTTTTATTTTATTTACTTTATATATTATATACCGCATAAATATATATATATATATATATATTTATATATATATATATATATATTATATATATATATTTATGACACCTTGTATATATATATATATATATATATATATATATATATATATATATATATATATTATATATATTACTTTGTTTGTGTGTACAATAGAATTATTTCTGAGTTTATTACTTGAAGATAACCTGGCTTTCTTGTTTTGTTTTGTCACTGTCAACCCAGGAGCCATTTCCCTTCTCGTTGGAAAGGGTTGTGACCCTATCAGGTAAGTAAAATTGACAACCTTCATGACTGACATGTGTTCTATGAACATTATACAATTATTGGCAAGGAAAATTATATAAAAGTGTTGTACATTGTGGCAAAGATATACAACTGTATAAACATTCTCATATATTTACATAACAATAACAATGCATGGACAAAATTGTGCATAGCTCACGAACCAATTACGCTATATTATTTTGGTTTTCACCATTAGAAAGAGCACAATTTCCCGATTACGGTGATATAAACAGTTATATACGTATTCGAGCAAATAAAGCAACGCCGAGGTGGGGAACAGCTCGGAACCCGGCTAGCGTCGGCGGAACGGAGACGAGTGAAGCGTAAATATTTGCATTTTGGCTCTTCATTTCAAATATTCATAGAGCAAAAAGTATTTGTCGTAGGAACTTCTATTTTTTTTTATTCTCTTCAGCATTATCTGCCGTATTCATACAGCCTAAATTGAGAACCATAGACATCGTAACAACGAAATAATTCGCAAATGTTATAAACCATATCATGCAAAGTCATACTTTTTTTGTTTTCGGTCACTGCTTGAGAACTATTGTAGATAGACAATTTATGTTTTCAGATTTGGAAAGAGGAGGAAAAATACTATTATTTGAGCAAAATAAAAATATATGGTCATCACTCACAATTTAGAGATAGGACGGTGTGAAGATAATTGCCCGGGAAAAACTTTTATTCCGGAGTCGTTTACACTTTCATATTGCGATTTTTATTTTTTATAATGTACCGGTAGTATAGTTATTCCTCTTTCCATTGACATATGATACATCACAATAAACAGCATTCTGGTGGATGAAAATACAGAAAAACACAAGGCTTCAAAAACTCGCCCAGCCTGGTATTTCATGGCAAATTAGAGAATGTCTTACCAGAAGTTATATAATTAAGTTGCCGGATGCGGGAGGGTTAATACCTTTAAATCAACGTAAAATAGGCGCATTTGGATAAGTATTTATGATATTTATGGTACGATGACGATTTGAGTTTAGGAAACAGTCTAAATACCTCCGCACAGGGAGGGGTGGCCAACACCCTACCTACGCAGCGGAGAGGTTAATCGACTTTGGTAAGTATTCAAATTACGTATTATTATGTGGCCTAGGTACGAAATATGCATATACAGTATATGGAAAGCTGAAGGTTTTCTGAATCATATGTAGGGGGTATAAGAAAGATATGAATTAAATTACCAACATTATAGGGTGGTACCGACATCGGTAAACCAAGAACCATCCTCTATCACCCTATAAATTTGCCGTTTCGCGCCAACTTCACAAAGGTTCACCATGTTATTACATGGCTGCCGTAAGCTGATTTTAGTGTTTTAAATTACTTATGAATAGCTTAGAGTGTGCTCTTTATGAATATACCAATGAAAGTTATATACAGAAAGTTTTTACATGCGTAATGTGCAAATGAAAATCGGTACTTTAATTGACCGACAGTACAGTCTGACCTGCCAATACGCGAGCTTTTAATACGCGATTCACCTTATATGCGAGGAGGGGGTCGAATCATACCCAAAACTTTCAAAACGCGTGATGTACCTTTAAAACGCGAATCCGGGCCCGATATAAGGGCAATTCCGGGGAGTTCAGCTAATACGCGAGGCCCCCCACCATTCCGCGCCAGTTACGTAGGCACGCAGGGCATTGTGGGATACGCCAGTCTACCCTCAGTCCACGCTCGCGCAACAGCTGTCCGACTCGTGTTGGACATTTACTGTTAATTTTAAGGTGAGTTTATTATTATTGTTATATTTTCTTATGATTTGGATGTTTATGTATACATATATGTACCTTTTGTGGCAATTGACGGAGATAAATAGGCCTAAAGTAGACAACTTGGAGTCAGTGTCGCCCATATCGATTTATTCCCATATAATACTCTATTGCTAATACGCGAATTTTCATTCCGCGCCCTCGCGTGTCGCCCATATTCTCGCGTATTGGCAGGCCAGACTGTACCTTTATCAGTGTTTTACCGGGTAAAACGCCGATAAAAGTACTCCGGTCTCACCTACCATAATTGCGAACCTCCAACTTCAGCTGGGGTTTATACTTCCTTTTTTCTTCATCGGCTTGTTTACACAAAACAGCTGGAAGCACACACAATCAATTGTCACTTTAAAGGTAAAATATATCATATTTAAGCATTTCCATAGGTCCTACAAGGCATTAAGTGAATATATCTGCGAGGTAGAGCAAGATTCGCCGATTTACCGTGCGGACAAGGTCTAAAACTTTCTTCATATTCACAAAACTAGATCACCTGCATGCAAAATGGCTGCTGGGACAAGACTGGTAAGGTTTTGGCTCAGTGTGGTCGAATTCTTGAGGTATGAAACGTACCATGTGGCAACATAGATTTTTATAAAAACGTACGCGATTTTTGCGGTCGGTCAATAAATGTACCTTGTTTTGGGTGGCCTGATGCTACCTTTATCGCATAAATCTACCTCTTATATGTTATATTCTATATATTTCAAAGTAAGATATGGTCACCATAAGTGTATCAAGTTGAAGCCAAAGCCATTTTCCGAACTACGATGTCTAATGGTAATTTTTTGTAATTACCTTGCAAATAATGGCTATAAATTGCGAATTGTGTCATAAATATGTTACATTTATTTATTGACATGCTTTTATGTAGTTTTCGTATATAATTGAAGAATAGTGGGTTCAATGTTATTTTAATACCACAAATTTTATTGATATATTTGAAGATAAATATTGAATCTATATGCTCTAAAGATCATAAGAAAATGTGTTTTAACCCTCGGCAAAACCTAATAAAAAAGTATGGTACTAACATATATTTTTCGTAACAAGGTTGTCAATACGGTACTTCCAGTTATCGACAGCTCTAAAGATCATATGAAAATGTGTTAAACCCTCGGAAAAACCTAATGTAAAAGTATGCTACTAAAATTTAATTTTCGTAACAAGGTTGTCAATACGGTACTTTCCAGTTATCAATGTACAATCAAAGCTGAAGATTGCAGAGTAAACACTGTAGACTTCAACGACTTTTCTTTCACCTTCGTATAATCGACAGCCAATTTTTGTTTTTTTTATTTACTAAGGGATTAGTACTCAACCAGCGGGGGGGTGGGGGCGGCAGCCCCCACCCATAATACTAGGTTAGGTTAGGTAAGGTTGATAGGTTAGGCTAATGTCTTTTCAAATCACTATCGGGGAACAACATCGATCGATAGGCCTTATGGGGAAAATAGGTTTTCCCGAGATTTCTAATTAATTACAAACACTATATATTGATGCAAATGAACAATTTTGTTTATAAAAAACACTCGGAAAATTTGTGGTATTAAAATAACATTTTTCCGAATAGTGTAATGGATTAAGAACTAAGAGGCCAGTCTTACTCATTCAGTGAAGAAAAATGGCGGATTTTCGGTTTCTCGTCATATTTCAGGCTAATATGGAGAATGTAGCTTTAGTATCAGCATTTCCACACATGATTTACAATTGTGAATAACTGAACGTTGTGTATGACAACGAGGAGCTGTTTAAGTTGGTGAAAATAGGATAATATTGAGACAATTCTGATGGCCTAACATCAACTTTGGTAAGTATTCGAATTAGGCTAAGTATTATTATGTGACCTAGGTACAAAATATGCATAGGCTATACCGGTATATGCAAAGCTGAAGGCTTTCTGAATCATATGTAGGGGATATAAGAAAGATATGAATTAAATTACCAATGTTATAGGTGGTACCAACATCCGGTAAACCCAGAACTTTCATTCATCCACCAATAAATTTGCCGTTTTGTGCCACTTTCACGAAGGTTCACCATGTTATTACATGGCTACCGTAAGCCGATTTTAGTGTTTTAAGTGACTTATGAATAGCTTAGAGTGTGCTCTTTATGAATATACCAATGAAAGTTATACCGTAAAGTGGGGTAACTTCGGACTTCGGTCATAACTTCGGACATCGGCGATAATAAGTAATTAGACATTTGTCATTATATAATGGATTTTTTTTTTTTTTTTTTTTTTTTTTGTGGGGTCTGTTTAGAGAAATGGCAAAGAAAGAGCATGTAAAAGTCCTAGGGAACTGACATGAGTATATGTACACGAAAAAAATATTACATATGTGACGAAAATATGTACATTTTTCGCTACCCTGCCAAACTTCTATCACCCTGAAGAAATTTGTTTGTATGAATGATGTGACTGATATAATTTTGTAGTAACATTACCAGAGACAACATCCACCAAAGGAAATTTGTTACACTTGTATAACGCTCTAGCTAGAACAGTATCATTTAACCGATTGTGTTTAAAAAAAAAAACATGGTAACTTCGGACATGGAACAAAACAATCGTTTGTTATTATTTGCCCTATGAAAATCATTCATAATACTTGTACATCATTAACATGGTAGTAAAAGATCAAATCATCATTCTCTGAGTCCAAAAACCCATAAAAATATGATACTATGCTAACCGATTTATGTATTTCGGATAATTCTGGATATATAATATATAAAAATTAGGAGAGGCATATATCTTGTCAAAAAAAAAAAATGTATCTGCCGAAAGAAACACCAACAAATACGTTATACCTATAAAAATGCTCAAATTCATAAACGTGTATATGCAGTGATATATTATACATACCTATATATTTTCACTAGGCCTAGTTAATTTTCGAGTTATTGATTTGACAGCATTGGTTATTTTTCCTTCTCAATATTTTCTAGGAGTGAGCTCGATGCCTAACGAGAACAGATGCAAACAGAATATATGTTAAATATCGTATATATCCCCCTCCTATACTGATTATACAGGCCTAAAAGTATTGACTGTGCATTTTCCACTATAACATCGGACAAGAATAAGCAGCAATAATAAAATATTCATATAAAATAGTAGGAGCCGAAAAATGAATGAAATAAGGCCACGAACGTAGGTCCGAAGTTCTCCTCCGAAGTTATCTCAGCTTTCTTGGCAACCATTTTCCATAAGAAATCACCTACGTCCGAAGTTAGCCATACAGGTCCGAAGTTATCAACTTTTCAAGCAAACTTCGGAAATAATTTAGGATAAGGATAGCTCTCTTATTATAGCCTAGGGGTTAATTTTAGGTTTCCTGAATTATGGCGCACTACCACCATACATCACTTGACCTAGTTAAATCTCTATAATGTGTTTAAACTCAGGAGAAATTGTTAAAAAACATCGAAAAATGTCCGAAGTTACCGCATTTTACGGTATACAGAAAGTTTTTATAGGCCTATGCGTATCCTAATGTGCAAATGAAAATCTGTATTTTCATTGACCGACGGTACTTTCATCGGAGTTTTACCCTATTTAGGCCTAGGCCTACTCCGCAATCTTCAACTTTGGCTGTGGATAACAGGAGGTAAATATCAACTTTTTCACAGTAGGCCTAGGCTAATTATAATTCCATTAGCGCCGCTACTGACCGATATAGGAATGAAGTATGGTATAGGCCTAGGCCTATGACAAATTTATAGAAACCATAGCCTAGCCTATAGGCTAGGCCTATGCTAAATTGACGAGTGTGCTGTGAAACCGGATCTAGAATACCGAATTACCATAGGCCTAGGTCTAGCCTAGTTAGGAATTTCAAACTTACCAACGGCTCTCTAGAGTCTAGCCTAGGCCTAAAAACTAACTAACGCTTCCACCCATAGGCCTAGGCCAAACAAGGATATACGGTATGCATAGCCTAGCCTAATAGGACTACCTACCTATTTGAGGTCAGGTCAGCTCCCTACCAAAAATGTAAACAAACATCTGCAGACACACTCTGAAAGCACAGCTATACAACATATTGTAGGCCTAGCCTATAGGGCCTATGGTGAAATAGGACAATAGGCCTACACTTCCGGGCTAATTTTAAGTCCTGGAAGTTCTGAATAGGCTGTCATAAAATACAAAATGGAATGGGTTAGGCCCTATTATTCATTAAAGCGGAAGATGTTCGATTGAACAATTACGATTTAGCCTTATATAGCCTAGCCTATATCTACCAAATATAATTGAGGCTTACTAACATTGTTGTTCTTCTTCTTATTGTTTAAATGTGCAGTTTGCTTGAAGGGTTGTCTCCAGATTACTGCACAGGCGTTTAGATGGGACAGAGTAAGAATAGAAGGGGAAAATCATAGAATGAGGAATGAAAAACTACTCAAAATTAGTCACTGAAGCCCCCCAACCGCGTCAAGGAGAGTAGTATCAGGGCCCGGGGTGGGCATTGTTGTTCGGTTGTTGGGCGGGAAGCGAGGATGCTTGGGCAGTTCCAATAAACCCTGCCAGAGTCCAAGAGGTAAAGCAAGGCCAAGGGATGTCTGGTATGAAAGAGGAAATTAGGCAGTTAAAGAAGGCAAATGATGAGTTGAGGGATATGATTAGAGATATAGAAAAGAAATGGGTGGACAGAGAGAATGAAATGGTCAGAAAGGTTACAGAAAAAAGAGGTGGAGAATATAGAGGAGATGCAAGAGAAGGACAAGAGTCAAGATGAAGAAAAATTTGATTGTGTTTAATGTACCAGAGAGTAAGAAGAAGGAATACAATGTGAAAGAGGAAGAGGATAAAAGGTTTTGTGAGGAAGTTTTTAGGGATGTCTTGGGAGTAAGAGATGCCAAGGTTGAACAAATGTTTAGAATTGGGTGTCTTGTAGAAGAGAAAGCTAGGCCATTGATTGCTGTGATGAATGAAGTAGGCTAGGTGTGAAGTGGGAGTTAGTCAAGAAAAGTAAGGAGTTGAAGGATAATGAACATTCAGAAATCAAAGCAGTCATCATTGTTCCTGACCAAACAAAACGAGAAAGGGAAGAAAATTATAAACTTAGAGAGGAGCTAAAAAGTAGGAGTGAAGGAAGTAAATGGATAATCAAGAAGGGGAAAATCGTCAGACTTCACAATCAAACTAGGCAGCAAGACGAGTGACAATCTGGGACGAAGAGAGACAAGAAAAATGCTAATGTAGATGGAAATATTGGTAGATTAGAAGATAGCATTTTTATCAAGGTAATAAATATTCATGGTTTATCAAAGGTATAGGCTAAGGAGATGGAAGAATTAGTAGATAGTAAAAGTATATTAACCCGTGGAGCCCTGGCTAGTTTTGTAATGCTTGTTCATCAGAACCCGGCCGGTTTTCAAAAAATGGTTTTATTCCGGAAACAATAGCGAATGGGTTAGGAATGAAGAAAAAACCACGAAAAAACGCTCAAAAAGCTTAAAGAATGGTCCTACAGAGCCCCCGAAAACGTATTTTACAAGAGTAAAAAATTGAAGGCAATTACCCAAAAAAAAACAGGTTATTGCACGCACGTGGACTTTGAGAGTTTTCAACCATCGGCACGGTTGCGTGGGATACGTACACAGTTCCCATACAAATCTGAGCCCTCTTGAGTGGCTACACCTGAGGTTACGGTCGGCGCAATTAGGGTGACGCGTCAGACGCGTCTCTGGGGCTGTGCGTTACATACATCGCCGACGCGTCAGACGCGTCGCTGGGGCTGTACGGGTTAAAGAGCCATCAGGAAAACTGCCTTCTTTAACCCGGGAACTGCGGGGAGACTCTTAACCCTGGAGAGGATACGCCGTTGCCTATTTGCACGGGCGTGGTGCACAAAACAAGTTTTTTTGAGTCTGCACATCCCACATGGCCATATTCTCAGTTATCGGCCTGCAGGCAGTCAGTGTGCTGTAGGCCTCAGTCGGGTTTGGAGGTGCTGCTCGCCCAGCAACATGAGAACAGGCTCAAACAGGATATATCCGTTGCAAATATGCAACAGCCTTACATAGGTAGTGACATTTACTTATATCGAAAAGTGGACACTAGTGATATTGTGACGAGATATTTATCTGGAAGTGATAGGCATCTTAGCCAGATGGTGAGGGAACAAGCTCAGCAGGTTAGTGTGTCTGATGTTGCCATACTGTGGGTCTGATGTTGCCATACTTTAGGTAAGGAATTTTTCATGACATGATTTCAGTTACCTCCATATAATATTTTATTGTAGTATCTATGTTACTCAGATCTCGATTATTGCACTTTGGTATTATAATAGGAGCATGTAGGAAGCACTATGTTGATTTTGGTTTGATTTCAAGTATATTTGGGTATCAAAACGATTTTTTGAAAATGGGGCAAATATTTTAGAGGGTCGAAATTTTAACCCATTTTGCAACTTCGCACTTCTCTCAACGTATGGGGACTACAGGGTCGTCCTTTGTACACCAATCAGCCCCACCATTGCCATTCACAACCTCAGAGTCCCAGCACCCTCAGGACGAATTTAGTACTTTTTTCATTTTTTAAGTAACACTAACTTAAAACCTCTACTTATTTTTGTATTAAATTATTTAAAAATACTAATTACCTTTCAATATCTATCATTTACTACCACATTATTAACCCGTTGAGACCCAGCGTCGCACGTGTTGCGTCGGCAGTCTTTGATCACCAACTCCCAGCGACGCATCACGTGCGTCCGACATATAAAAAACACTTACGTGGCTCGTAAGGTAGGAAATGGCGGGAGAATAGGAGGGGGAGGTACCGTAGTATGTGTGGGAGCCGGGCCAGTAGGTGTGAGCGGGCCGAGACAGCCGCGCGGCTGGTGGTGGTGGGCTTAGTGGGGATAGTTTACACCCCTAGTTCACCGCCACTTTGAACCTTCATTACTCCGGTCATATGGGAGCTAGAGGCTTGAGATTTATGTGAGATACTCCTTAGGATGTATGCCGTACAATGCCATACTCAGTTTTTACCCTAGTGCTCCCGGGCGGGTGGTCATGCGGGGGAGACGAACTATTGAAACCCCCCCCCCCGCCCCCCAAATGACCGAAATGATTTTTTTTAATTTTTGTCTTCATTTCTCACCATTCTCTTCCATTTTGGCTCAACACATTTTTTTGAGGCTCCCTCCCCCCCCCCCCCCCCCCACCGCCCCCCCCCCCCCCCAAAAGAAAATGGCAGAGGTGATTTTTTTTTTTTTTTTTCATTTCTCATCCTTGTCTTCCATTTTAGCAAACAAAAAAAATAAGTGAAAATGGCTTGGGACTGGGGTGAACAAAATATTATAACTAGCCGGGGCTCAACGGGTTAAGGGATCCTTATAATATTTTTAGCAATTTTCATTAAGTCTCTAAGTCTTTTGGTTTGGAAGATATTTGAGGTCAAAGTCGACGTGCATATTCACAACGACCATACCATGAAAATTACGTTTTTGAGCGTTACCTCTCCAGGGTTAACCCGGGAACTGCGGGGAGACTCTTAAGAGTTCCCCCGGCGGACTGCGGGGAGACTCTTATGAGTGAGTGAAAAAAAAAAAATCAACTTTTGACATCGAAAAAAAAAAAAAAAAAAAAAAAATTATGTTTTTATTTTTTTTTGGCCCCTGGGCCATGCAAAATCTCAGTCCTCTACCTCCCCTCCTTCCCCACTTTCCTCCTCTCCTTCAGTTATCACCTATTTTCCCTGTTATTCCCTTATTCTGAGGTATATTTTCGTACTAACATTAGCGAGTTGCAAGCAGGGTGTTGTCATCACTGATGGCAAGCGAGTGCAAGAGAGAGAGAGAGAGTATCGATCGACTATGTCTCAGTGGCCTTGGGGGAAATTGGCGGGAAAGCAGCTTGCCTCACGCACACATTATTCAACTCGCGGGCTCTCTCTCCGATTTTGACCATCCAAACGCTGTTCTCACTCGTTTTATTGTTGTTTCAGGTTAATACCTTTATAATCAACCCATAATAGGCGCATATGGATAAGTATTAATGCTATTAATGGCACAATGAATATTTTAGTGACGGAAACACCTCAAATACGTCAGCACAGGGGGACGTTTCCAATTACCCCCATGCGCACTTCAGAGGTTAAGAGTTCCCCCGGCGGACTGCGGGAAGACTCTTAAGAGTCAGAGAAAAAAAAAAATCAACTTTTGACATCGAAAAAAAAAAAAAAAATTGGCCCCTGGGCCATGCAAAATCTCAGTCCTCTACCTCCCCTCCTTCCCCACTTTCCTCCTCTCCTTCAGTTATCACCTATTTTCCCTGTTATTCCCTTATTCTGAGGTATATTTTTGTGCTAACATTAGAAAGCCGGTTGCAGGGTGTGGTCATCACTGATAGAAAGCGAGTGCAAGAGAGAGAGAGAGAGTATCGATCGATCGACTGTGTCTCAGTGGCCTTGGGGGAAATTGGCGGGAAAGCAGCTTGCCTCACCCATACATTATACAACTCGCGGGCTATATCTCCGATTTTGACCATCCAAATCCTGTTTTCACTCGTTTTATTGTTGTTTCAGGTTAATACCTTTATAATCAACCCATAATAGGCGCATATGGATAAGTATTAATGCTATTAATGGTACAATGAATATTATAGTGACGGAAACACCTCAAATACATGCGCACAGGGAGAGGTGTCTAATTACCCCCATGCGCACTTGTTAGGTTAACCTCTGAAGTGCGCATGGGGGTAATTAGACACCCCTCCCTGTGCGCATGTATTTGAGGTGTTTCCGTCACTAAAATATTCATTGTACCATTAATGGCATTAATACTTATCCATATGCGCCTATTATGGGTTGATTATAAAGGTATTAACCTGAAACAACAATAAAACGAGTGAAAACAGCGTTTGGATGGTCAAAATCGGAGATATAGCCCGCGAGTTGTATAATGTATGGGTGAGGCAAGCTGCTTTCCCGCCAATTTCCCCCAAGGCCACTGAGACACAGTCGATCGATACTCTCTCTCTCTCTCTTGCATTCGCTTGCTATCAGTGATGACCACACCCTCCAACCGGATTTCTAATGTTAGCACGAAAATATACCTCAGAATAAGGGAATAACAGGGAAAATAGGTGATAACTGAAGGAGAGGAAGAAAATGGGGAAGGAGGAGAGGTAGAGGACAGAGATTTTGCATGGCCCAGGGGCCAATGTTTTTTTTTTTTTTTTTTTTTTCGATGTCAAAAGTTGATTTTTTTTTTTCACACACTCTTAAGAGTCTCCCCGTAGTCCGCCGGGGGAACTCTTAAGAGTCTCCCTGCAGTTCCCGGGTTAACAGTGAATCAAAATCCGTCGAATTATTGTATTTCCATGATTGAACCAATGATAAGGCTTTATCTAGTGACCAGGTGAGCATGAGCTGACGCGGTGGTGGGCGCAGCTTAAAACACGCCCTTATAAATTTTTTCTCCTCCGCCTGCGGTATGGAAAGACCAGTGAGATAAAAAAAAAGGGAGTTCTGATGGCAGATAGGTGATTTTTTAATGTGACTACTTGGTCTTGGTGTGAGAGTCACCCTGAACGGATCAAAGGTGTGGCCTTAGGATCGGCTCTCTCTCCAGGGATGGCAATTAGATTGCCTAGGTTACCACTATATGCTTCTCTTCAACCACATTCTCTCCAGGAAACCCTTTACCTTCTCAATGGTTATGTTATTCCACTTATCTATCGTGGTTAGACCTAGCAGGAATAGCACCATACACAGAGGGTCCCATTGCATAACTTCTATCAACCCGTTCCACTGTAGCCTACCTCTCCTACTTCCTGTCTCACTGCACTGATCATAATTTATCTTTCCCTCCCGTACTTGTCACATTCTAGCAGTATGTGCTCGATGGTCTCATCCCGTCCCCCGTTGCACATTCTACAGATCCTACTACCCTCATTGTTCCACCTGTATGTCCGGTTGTTCACCTCCAGGGATTTAGTTCGTGCCTTGATCAGCAACTCACTCCCCATACTACCATCATAGAAAAGTTCACTTCTTGGACTATTTTTTGCCATATACCAATCTAGTGAACTCTTGCCTCACTCTTTCCATCCACTCGTCCCTACCCTTATCTTGGACCCGCGTGTTTATCTAATTTTTCCACTTCCCTGAGCTCCACGTTCTCATACTCTCACCCATCATTATTCCACGCATCCCATGCTCCTCTATTTTCTTATCACACATCCTATTCCACTTGCTCTCCTCCTTTGTCCATTCATACACCTTCCGTGCCAATCTGTTCTCGTCCATTCTTTCCAGTCTCACCCTGTATCTCAGCGTTCCCTTCGCTATTCTTTCGGCGAAGGAGCTCCACCCTGGTTCTCCTCTCACAGCCTCCACTGCCGCGAGCTTGTTTGCACCCAGGGCCATTCTACCAATTTTGTTTTGGGTCACCTCCATTTTCGCCAGGTCATTCGCCGTCCATTTCATGGTTTCTAGCCCATACATCAAACTCGGTACAGCCATTCCCTTCCATACTCCTCTTACCACTTCATACTTATTTGCTCTTGTCCTCACTACACTGCCCAACCTTCCCACCCACTGATTCGCTCTTGACAACCTCGCATTCTTGGTTCTATCGCACCCTTTCTCGTCCATTATCATTCCCAGGTATTTATATTCCCTTACTCTCCTTATTGTCCTACCACCAAGCGACCAGGTTTCATCCTCGTCTTCTGCGCCTCCATTCACCACAAGCACTTGACTCTTTTCGCTACTGAAATTAACATTGAAATCCTCACCGTACTTAGTCACCACATCTAGCAGAGTTTGCAGGTCTTCTTTACTTTCGCTCATAATTACCACGTCGTCGGCGTACATCAATATGTTCAGTACCCTCTCTCCCACATTGATCCCTATTCCCGTATTTCCAACTCTCACTGCCAACTCCTCAGTATACATCCCAAATTGTCACGGTGATAGTACACAGCCCTGTCTCACTCCTCTTTTGCTCTTCACCCATTCTGTCTCGATGTCTCCCAGACTGTATTTCCCTCTTGTGCTCTCATACATACTCTTTATTATGGTCACAACCTTCTTGCTCATTCCCACCTTCTCCAACACCTTACTCATCTTGTACCTATTCACCCTGTCGTATGCTTTCTCTATGTCCAGGAACGCTATGTATCCCTTCTTTCCACTTTTATTCCACTTCTCTATCACCTCCCTTATCACGAACATGTTGTCTTCACCTCTTCTGTCTTTCCTGAACCCATTTTGCTCTTCTCCCATCACCTTATTCCTCTCACATATGTCTTTTAACCTCTCGTTCATGATCCCACAGAACACCTTCCCCACTATGTCAGTCAGACTGATTGGGCGATAGTTTTTTAGCTCACTCTTGCTCTTGTGCCCGCCCTTATGTAGCAGGGTCACTCTACTTTCATTCCATTTGCTAGGGACTCTCTCTTCATTCCATATCTTTTTAAACAGTATATTTACATACCTTCTATCACTCCCTTTCCCCCTTCTCTGTAGAACTCGTATGGGATATCGTCCAGCCCCGCAGCCTTTCCTGTTTTCAACCTTTTTACATACTTAGCTATCTCATCTCTGCTTATTTCCTCATCCATATTCTCGTTTATCTTTCTTTCTATTTCCAGATACACTTCATTTCTGTCTTCCCTTTCATTTGCACCGCCTATATTCTCCCAGAATTCTTTTATCGCTCGTGCCTTCTCTGTGTTTTCCCTTATTAACCTACCATTTACATTTAGTTCTTCTACATTCACTCTCTCTCTGACTTGGTCACCTCTCAGGAAAGCATACCATTCTCTGCCCCCTTCCTCTCCCTTTGCTCTTAGTTCGTCTACCATTTCCTTTTCTGTTTTCGTTCTCGCCTTTCTGATAATGTGTTTCACTGTCTTCTGTTTCTTCTTGTACTCCTCCCAGGCTTCATTGTACTCTTTCCTCTCGTTCTCACTGTTGTCTTTGTTCTTCCTCAGTCTTCTACACTTCCTGTTACATTCCTTCCTCTCTTTTCTTGTGTTATCTCTCTCATCACTCCACCACCTTTTCCGCACTCTTTTGCTTCTGCCTGTCTTTCTTCTTCCTACCCGTTGTAAGGCCACTCGTCTTACAGTTTTAACAAGCATTTCATTCAGTTCCTCTACACTCCCCTTGCTTCTCCATGTCTCTTGCTCCAGATCCTCCCTGAATAGTACCCAATCTGCGCTCTTGAGCTTCCACCCTGTTCCTTGGTCCCTAGGGACCTCAACCCTCCGTTCTCTCATGCACATATATTCCATCATCATCACATTGTGGTCACTCATTATGTCTACTTTACGCTCCTCGTCCACCCACATATACTGTACCTGTTTTCTTGCTCTCTCATTCACCAGGATATAATCAATTGCTGACTCACCCCATCTTCCACTCCAAGTTACTCTACCCTCAGCTGTTGTTTGGTTTAGAATTTCCATATTATTCTCCTCAGCGAAGTCTAGTAGCAGCTGGCCATTGTTATTTGTCTCCTCGCCTAGGATGCCAATATGGCCATTCATGTCTCCCATCACAATCACCTGCTCTTCCATCCTTTCATGTATTAGTGCTTTCACCACTCCATATTTCCTATCGTTGTCTTGTCTTGCACTCGGGCCTTGCACCGTCATGTAGCACACTACTAGCAGAATCCTCTCACTTTTTCCTCTTACTCTGTAGCTCAGGTTCCACGCCATGATATCCTCGCTCATTTCCGAATCACCAACATTTACTTCCTCCATATCAACATCCAACCCGTTTTTCACTATTATTCCCACCCCCCCACCTTTCTTTTTCCACTTACTCCGTCCTTTCCCAATCATTTTGTGCGTTTCTGTACACATTTCGTTCCTTTCCCGCAGTTGCGTCTCCGTTACCCCACTATATCCATATTCCATTCGTTCATCTCCTTGCACATATCTTCCAGTTTTCCCTCTTCCTCCCTGTTTACAACCCCACCTGAACACGGAAGGGAACCGCCGGTATGGAAAACGAATGCTAGAGTGGGTGAGTGCAACTGAGCTTCTGCAAAGGCAGCGGAATAGATGCATGAGAGAAGGGGTAGCAGAAGCTGGGAAGGGAAATGAGGACGATCACAGGGCGGAAGAGGGAGCGATGGGTAAGAGTGAAGCTGTGGCAAAAGCTGGGGAGGGATATGAGGTTGAAAACAGGGTGGAAGAGAGAGCGATTGGGGTTAGAGAGGTTGCAGCTGACACTGGGGAGGGAAGTGTACCGTATTTTTCACAAATTTGTCTCCTGTCAGGTCGCTGTCTAGGTCCATGAAACTCACCCTAATAGCTTTTTTCTTGAAATATTTTAGCTTCAGTTTTCCCATCTCTTCTCCTAACTTCCTGTTTAATTCTTTTCTGTGCATCTCATAGGTCATGCTCTCTTTAGGTCTCCTAACTATTCCCACAACCCCCACCCGCAGTTTTGTCTTGTTTTCTTTTATCCTATTTACTCCTTCAATGATATACTTAACTGTCTCCTCAGCACTGTTTTCTGCTAGGCCCTTTCCACTTGCCAGAATGATCAGGAGCCCTTCTTCAAGTGTTTCCCTGCATTGTATTGCCTCTTTCACTATGTCTGTTTCCCTTCCCTTCTAGGCACATGCTCTTACTGCCCACAGCCTCTAACTTGACATGGTTATGATCTTTACTTATGATATCATCTCCTACTACTACCCTTGCTGCCCTCTTAAATCCTACTGAAAAACGTTTTTGCTCAAATAGATAATCTAGGTATTTGAAAATCAAGGCTCCGGAGGCATCCGTTTGCCCTGACTCCACAACCTAGGTTGTAAATGTTTTCCAATGTAATTGATATTGTCTCCTGGTAGATATGGTATATTGGTTCATAAGTTTATTTGTGACACTTTCCCCAAATTGAGCTAACCATTTTGCATTGTAAATGTCCAGAAGGCAAAACTGAGCGAGGTCCGAAGGTTGCCAATTGTCTCTAAGTGGAATGCGGAGACCGGGAGCATCACCGGGGTCCTGCACCATTCTTGCAACTAATGGTACCACGCCTGAGCCGGCCATAACGGCGCGATCATCGAGGCTAAGCCCCAGTAACCTCTTAGTTTGTGAATCACCCGGCACATTAGCACAGAATCTGGTGGAGGAAAAAGATAAATTGAAGTCCACTTGTTACAGTCCTCCAATAATGCATCTGGTCCCCCCGCCGGGGTCACCCCCAGGCGAGTTAGGAAGAGAGTGAGTCTGTGGTTCTCCGTGGATGCAAACAGATCCACTTGTGGACGGTAAGGCTTCGCAATCATTCTGTCGAAGACGGTTTGTTTGATAGCCCATTTTACTAAGGTGCTCCGCCGCCGGGATAGAGCATCTGCCCAGACGTTCAACACGCCGGGGAGATATGCTGCAAGTAGGTGAATGCCCAGCGATTCTGCTAGGGCAAAAATCTGTTCTGACACTATTAGCAACTCTCGGGACCTCACCGAGCCTTGTTTCTGAATACAATGGACTGCAGTTAGGTTGTCCATCCGGAACGCTATTGATTTCTCTTGTAACGACCTGCCGTAATCTTGGAGAAAAAAGAGAGGAACTAACAGCTCTTGCTTGTTGATATGAAATTGAATGTCTTGGGTCCAAATGCTCTGGCCTTGGTGGCCTAGATTTGACTGATACCCCCAACCTAGTGCTCCTGAAGCGTCTGTGTCTACCCATACCGTAGGTGGGGGAGAAACCCATGTTGTTACCGAGTATAGTGTTTCGGGCTTGGCCCAGACCGCTAGTAAGCTGTGGATTAATGGAGGAATTGGCCATAATTTCTTCTCCGGCGAGAGAGGAAAAATGTTGTTGCCTTCCAAGATTAATCTCTTCACTTTCAACCGGCCCAACTTCACAGTTAATTGGATCCAGTTGAGAGAGCCGATCAGAGAATCCCACGTTTTCCTGGTCATATTCAAACTGTGGAGAAAACGAAACAGTTTCCGGCGGAATCTGTCCCGATTGTCCACACTCTGAGTAAGAGTCAGATTGGTGGTGTCCCAGACCAGCCCTATCCACTGAATATTCCTTGTGGGAACGAGGAGAGACTTCACCAAGTTCACCTTGAACCCTAGGTTTTGCACATGATTTAATGCTTGGTTTACATGAATGAGACATAACTCCTCTGACTCTGCCACCACTAGCCAGTCGTCTAGGTACCAAAACACCTTTATGCCCTGGGTCAATAATGGCAATGCCCTGGGTCAACAATGGCAAAAGGGCTTGCCGGACTAATTTTGTGAAAATTCTTGGTGCCAGGTTCAACCCAAAAGGCATTTTTCGAAAGACATAAGTCTCCTGCCTGACCCTCAGAGTGAGGAATTTCTGGAACCTTTTGTTTATAGGGAAATGCCAATAGGCATCTTTGAGATCTATTGAGCACATCCAACCTTGCGGCGGAAGAGTGAGCCTGATATGATTGACTGTAAGCATCCTGAAGGGTGAATTCTTGATAAAGGTGTTCAGATGCGAGAGATCCAATACTGGTCGCATTTGCACACTGTCCCTTTTCGGCACTAAGAAAAGTCTGGAGGTGAATACTGGGCAAGTTGGTTTTACTGGTACAATGACCCCTTTGGAGATCATTTCTCGGACCAGGGCCTCCACCTCCTGTGACACATTGTTGCATTCCAGCGCCCGACACAGTCGGGGTCGCCGGAGCCACCGCCAGGTGATCCCTTTGCTCACTACTTTCCTGGCCCAAGTCTTCTTGGGCCAGACTGAGCGGAATAACTGGAACGACCCAGTTTGCAAACTGGGCCTGTTCGGAGAAGCAACTCTCGGATCCGGCGCGCCTAAGCACGGCACCTGGGAACTGAGAGCATGGGTGGCTAGTTTTTTGGAGGGGGAGGTGGGTTGGTATCAGCTGGCTAGTTTTGGCTGACATCTGCCAGTGATTTGGTTTCTGGTGTGGCTTACCCCTATACCCTGAATATTTACCTTGTTTGGGCTTGGGCTGAGTACTTCCCTGCTGAGGAGGAGTTCTGGAATCTCGAGAGGACTATTTAATAGTGGCCCCTTCATCATTGACGATGTTGCCTATTAGTATAATAGTCTCCATTCAACACCCACGTCAGTCGTTTGAATCAACCGCCGCGGGGAAGAACAAGAGTCATCTTCATATAAGTGCAACGCTACTTCTCTTATGGTGTCGTCATAGATCGGGTACCCACTACGAAATAACTTTTGTAAAAAATAAGAGAATAAAAAAGGAAAAAATTAATACTTTAACAGTTATCCACAAGCTTCCCACATTCGGTGGATTTTCTTGCGTTGTGGCTTCTTACCGCCTCTCGCCAAGCACAACAATTCGTCCTTCTCTTCCTCCCGGGCCTACTGTCTACACGTGTGCCCCCGCGCTCCGGCTTCATTCGATGTTCGCTCTCCTCTAGTGAGTTTTTTCTCATTTGTATATATCTGGGAGATAGTGAGCAGGGTTTAGACTAGCTAGCACAGGTTGTGTTGTCGTTGGGCCGCAGGAAGTGTTAAAATTAGGGTACGTTCAGGCGCTTACTCGTTGTGTTCATTTTTGCCACCACGCGCGTGGTGTTTCTTTTTGCTATGCGCCTTAGTTTTTGCTTTATCCTTAGTTAGGAGGCTTTTCTTCAGTTATCTTTAACTGTTCCTTAGTTCAGCTTTGGGTCTTGGGACCCTGTCTTTGTTTGCAGACGCGCCAGGTTTAGATTGTAACACGTGGCTGTGGGATCTTCTGGCGTCCGAACCTGCTGAGAGGCCCCATTTGGGGGCGATCTCTTCGCCCTTTTTGGCTCTTTTCTCATGTTTCATCCGTATTGTCTGTCACTTTTTTCCTTGATAAGCCTGTAGGTTATCTAGTTGTGGGGGGTACTTTTATATTGCTCTTGTTGTGATTTATTTATGTCCCCTGTGTTTCTTGGGTCTCCCTGTTGGTTAGTGTGCCACTTTCCGGGAGTCCTGGGAGACGTCCTACGCTTGGGAGTGCGTGAGTTTTGGGGCGGGTTCTCACGTGGTTATGCTTTTCTCCGAGCGTCCCTCCCCGTTTGTCCCGCCGGCCTCTGTTCTGCAGCCTTTGGTTCGGGCCGCCGTGCCGGCGTGTTGCTGGGTTTCTCTTTCTCCCTTGTCGTGGGTTGGTCGGAGGGGGGTAGGGCACCTCTACCTCCTCATTCCAGGAACCTCGCAGGTGTTGTGTTGTCATTACTCACCTGTAATATGAAGACACCAGTGTTGGTTATATCATACAGAAGCCGTCACTTTATCTGCCATATACAGTATGTTATTCATGTAGGCCATATTATCCCAACTCGTCGCAAACTTGTCAATAGAGGGGATAAATGATACTGTGAGGCAAACTACATCTATACTGTAAAAAGGAGGGAACAGAGCACAGAGTATAAACAATAAACTATTGATGCATATCATTGATCATAATAGTATTGGATTCCGGATAAAGGATTCGACAGCTATAAATAAGGGATTCAATTCTTCTTGTAGGGTGTCGGATCCTTACCTTCAGTCACTTATAGTTTACCGGTACATCAATTTTCTTTGAAGGTATACTAATGGTATAGTAATACATTACAGCAGGTCCTGCGGAATCCGATATGTTTAAGTGTAACACATGTTTGTGGTGTGCTGGCGGGCCCCTCTGAAGTTTACTCCGTCATTTCCGGCGGCTTAGTGTTTAAACAGTCTGACGGCGGGTGACGATAGTTTTGTATAGCACGCCTATACCCGCCGCCAGGGGGTCTACTGCACCTATGACTTACGTCATAAGCTGGCGCTCTAACATTGTGTCGTTTACCCCACCTTGCCGGCGGCCCAGCGTGTAAACGTCCCGGCGGCTGCTTGAGTGTTTGTTGTAGCACAGAGCTGACCGCCGCCAGTTGGCTTACTGTCCTATGACCCAGGTCATAAAGTTCGCCCTCTGCAGTGATAACCTCTTCTCATGTTGGCCAGGGGCATGGGAGGAGGCGGTTCACAACCTCTTAGGGGTAGGAAGAAGGGAGAGGCCATGGCCTACTATTCTTCCTGCACCGGGAGTATAGGATGTGTGAGGCTCTCTCTGTATATCCTTATGAGCACTGATTCCTGCAATTTTTTTGTTACCAGGCAAACCCCTGTTGCGACGATCCCGCCAGGGAGGGGAGTCTCTTGAATCATGTCCTTGGTCACAATCTGCTCAACTCCTACATGCCTTATACCGGTACCAGCGCATAGACTGTGTATCAGGTGTGTTCAATGCTTAGACAGAGCCTCTTTCATGTGGACATCTCGCACATGTCCAGTCTGTTCAGACCTGTTCGAGGAATGGCTCGCTGCCCAAGATACGTCTTGTTTGCTCACTCTCATTGACATTAAAACCAAGTTTACGGCATATGCTTCTCAAGTAGCTAACAAAGAACTGTTATGTGATAACCCGGAATTGTTAAGGGTGGTCAAGTTATATTCATTTGATGAACACATAGCTCCCCAGTCACAAAACCCCCCAATACATTTGTGGACCCTTGCGTCTCCTACTTCCTCCACGACGTTGGCACAGAGCTCCTCTCCCCCATCCAAGAAGAGCCGCTTAGTGTCACCGAAATGTCCTGGACCTGTCCACCCAGATCCACCGGCGGGCCGCCTACGGGAGAATGAACAGCACAAAGTTTCTGCCGGACAAAATCCGCAAACTCTCTAGCCCATCACGGCGTGTTCTGCTATCTAGAGAGACTCCTGCTTCTCCACGAGTAGATCTTACGGTGACACGGCCGGTGGTTCCGGCGCCCACCTCGGGGATGCCGGGGGTTTTCCCCGGCCTCTTCGGGACGAACGCCGGCCACCCCCAAGCTGCCACTAGAATAAGGAAAACTGTACAAGTTAGGCTCCAGGGTTCCAAACTAGTGTTAACTAACAGATACACTCCGACGGATGGTATGGCTCATACCCCTACTCAGTCTCCTGGTTCCTTTACATCAGACGCGGTTTCGACAATTAGGTGTTACGCGGCAGCCCTTTCACCATCTACGGGCCAGCTAGGGTTAGTTTCCGCCCCCATTGACAGATTCTCAACCTACGGTCGCTCAGGAACCACCGCCGCCGCGTGACCAGGAATCAACGGCTACTGGTTCAAGCCACCCATACACAGCTAGTAGCAGTCAGGCACTAGATACCAGTCCTAGTACACACACAGCCACTCTTGTACATATAGACCAACAAGTTAGGCCCCCAACACATTCTAAACCCCCTGGTTTTACGACTGAGCAACTAAATGACTTGTTACAGAAGGTGATCCGTCAGTGTGCTATAAAACGCGGTCAAACCCCCAATCAGGCACTGGGACCACCTCACAGTTTATCGATGCCTCACCCTCCTCATGTCAATGTAGGGGTTCCCCATCAGTCTACTTCCTCTGCCGGGACAGTGACGGAACGAAAAATTATCCGCCCGTTGACTACGGGCCCTACGCCGGTTATTCCAGTTATTCCCCTGCCTACGGTAAAGGAGATTTGGCCTCAGACCTTAGGTGTTACCCCAGGTTCGTTGCCGGAACAAATAGTCCGCCCTTTGACCCCGACTCAAATCCCAGTGATAGTGAACCCAGAGTTCACAGATGTCTCCCTGTCCTCTAACGTAACTCCCCCTTCCGCCGGTCGACCCACTCAGGGATTGCTGGCGGATGAATTGTTACTTGCCTCTACCTCCAATAGATCCCCCTTGACTAGGATGGACACTAGTTCAGTTTCTCGGACTGAAGGTCTACGACGGGATAGTTCTGTAGGTTCAGATGATACTCAACCATATATGTCCCCTTCTTTGACTAGGAACCAAAGGCCCAGTAGTCCGCCGGATCCTTTTTGTCCCCCAACCCCTCACTCTTCTGTGACAGTGACGGAACGAAAAATTATCCGCCCGTTGACTACGGGCCCTACGCCGGTTATTCCAGTTATTCCCCTGCCTACGGTAAAGGAGATTTGGCCTAAGACCTTAGGTGTTACCCCAGGTTCGTTGCCGGAACAAATAGTCCGCCCTTTGACCCCGACTCAAATCCCAGTGATAGTGAACCCAGAGTTCACAGATGTCTCCCTGTCCTCTAACGTAACTCCCCCTTCCGCCGGTCGACCCACTCAGGGATTGCCGGCGGATGAATTGTTACTTGCCTCTACCTCCAATAGATCCCCCTTGACTAGGATGGACACTACTTCAGTTTCTCGGACTAAAGGTCTACGACGGGATAGTTCTGTAGGTTCAGATGATACTCAACCATATATGTCCCCTTCTTTGGCTAGGAACCAAAGGCCCAGTAGTCCGCCGGATCCTTTTTGTCCCCCAACCCCTCACTCTTCTGCCCCCGCCCCCCCCCCCCCCCACCTCCAGTTTTGCTGCAAGTACTTACACAACCCCAAGTCCCAAAAGCACTGAGAAGGCTCTGGCTTCCGGTTACAGCTGTGACACAATTATACTGTATATGTATATATATATATACTGTATACAGTATATATTGACCCGGACAAAATGTAATAGAAATGATACTATAGGATTGAAATGGAAAATTTAAGCACTATATCACAACAGAGATCATCCAAATAATCCGCCATATTGGTACCAGCGGTGTCATAAGCCTTTTGTTACACTTAAATATGTCCACATCTATAATAAACAATCGGTTATAGTGGTTCTATTCTATTCTATATACTCAGGCCCAAACCCCACTTTTCCTTTTTTTTTCTTTCTTCTTTTTCACTCTTTTCCTTCTTTTTTTTGGGGGGGGGGGGGTCTCAAGACAGAGCCAGAATAGGGACAACACAACATAAAACAATGAATACACAAAAACAAAATACAAATTCAAATAAAAATTATAGGGGTAGGGCCTACAGAACACAATTATACTTTGGTCTCGGGATCTAACTTCTACATGGTACAAAAATATAATATCTCATTGTTTAACCCGTTCAGTATCAGTGACGTCCTTATCATTATATTCTGGCAACTATTAAATGGTTTTATTCAGCTTAGGAAAGGACCACTAACAATTAAAAGACTACAGACTATCTCATTAATCTTTTGAACTACCACAGATCCTTCCTAAGCTGAATATAATCCTTTAATAGTGTACAGAATAGGATGAAAAGGACGTCGTCGGTACTGAGTGGGTTGATAACTACGGCCTCACAAGGAAAGAGCTTGCCAATCTTTCCCACTACAAGATGTCCAGGATAACTCACCTGCATTGTGACGTGATGGCCACTGGGGTAACAATGGGGATTGGTCACTGGTTGGCTCCTACTTATATACTCTATATACCCTGGATATAACACACGTACACACACACACACACACACACACACACTGTGACGCTTCTGCATAGTAACCATGTGCGGGCATGCGCGCGCGTCGGCTGCCCAGCCGTTTAGAAACCGGCTGGTGGTAGCCGGCCGGCAGGCTTTCCCTTAGTATATATCCTACGACAATGTAACTAATGTCTGGGATATTCTTATGTTGTTTCACAGCTTGAAGCTGCCCTTATTCTTAACCAACGCATCTTAGTATATTTTTTTCTCGATAGTTGATTGTTTCATTATAATATATAAGATGTAAGTCTAGTGAGAGCGGGAAGAGACGAGCGGGGGAGAGAGAGACCGGCTTGGGACGTTGCTTCGCGCGGAGAGTCCAGCTTGGGACGAGCCTGAAGCGCTGCCACATGCATTTGATTGCAACGTTAGGCTTAGTTTCGACTCACGCACGGGGTAGAGGATTTTGACCAGGCAACTGTGTTGTGTGTTGCCAAGCCTGGGATGTATTCTGCATGCCTAGTGGGGGGTCCAGACAGATTCAAGACTCAGAGCTCACCTCATGGTCGTACCCTTCGGACCCCCTTGATATCTATCCCTCTCAACCCCACTTAGAAACGTTCTCTCTTACTTTGTATACCTTCTTTCCACTACTTCACCAATCTATTTAATTATCCTATCCCCTTGATAGACCTTATATCTATTATTGTATTAACGACGAGCTCTCAGATAACTAGATAGGATTTTGGGCCTTATGCAGGGATGTAATTGTTATGAGACCTAGGAAGCTTTTTTGTTGTCTCATATTTGGTGGTTTCATGCTTGCTAGTGTGTTCTTGTGTCAGGTTAGCAGGGGCTAGACCGGAGGGTAGGCTTTTTGCGATCCTTTAAGTAAAGTCTGCTGGTGCGAGTCCCGTGGACCCGCACGACTTTACTAGGATATCCGTGGGAGTCTGGGGGCATTTTCTTGTCTGTGTCCCTGTGTGTCTAGCGTTGTGTTGTGTGAGGGCCCTTGCCTAGTCCACTCAGCACTGCGCTAGCACGTCTTGCTTTTGTTTTAGGGTCGCCAGGAGAGAGTCAGATACTTGGGATCTGAGTCTCTCAAGAGAGCACCCTTTCAATTAAAGTAATTTGGCGCACAGACCTGGGAACGTCCCTAGGCTAGAGCAGGTGACTCAGCCCGGGTATCCGAGGCCTATATCCTTCCGGCTAGACCTCTGCCACCTGGCAGATTAACAGCTAGGGGTTTATTATCTATGTATGCTTGTTATTGTGCCACAGTTTACCGTTTTTGTGAGCATTGTGAGTCAGGGTGTGGCTTAGAGACTCTGTCCGAGCAGGCTTGCCTGACTAAGAGTGAGAAGCACACCTGTATGTGGTTATGTTGCGAGTTGCTGCCTTTATTTAATTATACCTATGCCATTATACACTGTACAGTATGTCCTATCACTAGTATTTATTCCTGCTAATGAGTTAAGAATTCTCTAAATCCGTAACGTACTTTCTTTGCTAAGCATAAGATCCTACAGTAGCCGCATGCAGTTTAGAAACCCGCATCTTGTCTACCTGTACGATGTTTTGAGGACTGTTTGCTTTCACCTTCTTTCACGCAGGGGTGATTAGTTGTATTAATTAATGTAACGTTAAATGTACTTTCTTCTAGTTTGTTATTAAATTGTTTCTGCAATTTAATTCCGTTATCTATCTTTTCCTTGAAGCTTTAAGTCAACTTAATTGTGTGATCTTTTATATAGCCTGCTTGACTATCAGCAGTCTATAGTGCGTGCACCCTGTAACCGAGTCATAGGATACCTCGTTGTCCAGGCAGGACTCTTGACGGTTTTTAGGGGGGTTTGTTGCCTGGGTTTATAGATAAGGGTTGGATCTAGCGTTTTCCGTTGTTGCTTGTTGCCGCATACCTAGTCCAATAGAAAGAGCCCAGTGTTTATATATCCCAGGACGTAACAAATGGCGACCTTGCATAGGATTTACTGAACAGAGGAATATAGTGGTCATTTGTTTGAGATTCCTTATGATTAGAGGAATGCAGTGGACATAGAGTTTTTTTTGGGAGCAACCAATATAACACATTAAAGACTTTAAATATCATTAGTATATACATACTTGCATAGGAGATAAGGCACATTCTATAACCGTGATAATTACTGCAGTACACAAACATGTCTAATACATCAGAACACAGTGATGGGTCAGGTCACGATACGGGCTCGGAGGGAGAAAGACCTGTGGAGTGGCTAGTCGATAGCGAGGAGGGTGCTAGATTTTTAGAGGTGCCCCTCACCGCTGCCAGGGTGTTGAAGCTGAATAAGTATGGCTTAAAGTGTGTGGCAGGTCTTCAGGGTCACCAGGGTTTAAGTGGCATGAGGAAAGATCAGCTGAGGACTTTGATATTGGGTTTAGAAGGGAGAGACCTGGGTGGAGAGGCGACTTGGGGCCCCGGTCCCCAGCCCCCCCTCCACTCTACCCCCATATCAAACGTCAGGGTGCCTGAATTTAGTACATACCCCCAAGTTGATGGTCAATGGCAGCGTGGAATTCAATCACAGGGACCCTCTCCATTAAATGCACCTTCCCCTCCTCAAGGGTTGACTCCAGATTTGTTGTTTCGGCTTGAGATGGCCAAGGTTGAGGTTACTAGAGCTCAGGTTGAGGCTACCGAAAGACAGGCTAGAGCTCAGGTTGAGGCTACCGAGAGACAGGCTAGTGTGCAGGCTGAGGCTAGAGCTCAGCTATACGAGAGGCTGAACTGCAGGCAGAGTCTACTAGGTATCGGGCTGACAGGGAGCTGGAGATCTCTCGAGTGGAGGTAACAGGGCGAAATATTGGGGGAGGTAACAGACATCGGGACCAAATCATTGTCGCACCTGCTTAAACTAGTTCCTGTGTTCGATGAATTAGGTGTGCTGAGTTTTTTATGCGATTTGAGAAGTGTCAGAACACCAGTGGCCTCAGGAAAAGTGGGCAGCATTAGTTTCATCAAGACTCCTAGGAAAGGGGCTAAAAGCGTATGATGCACTACCTTTAGAGTCCTGTGTAGTTTATGATGAGCTAAAGAAGGCTGTGCTACGGGCCTATGAGTTACAACCAGAAACTTACCGCTTGAAGTTTCGGGGTGTTACTAAGGGCAAGGATAGTACCTTCCTAGAACACGCCCGGGACTTGTCTGATGCACTATGACATTGGCTGCGTTCTGAGAGGGCAGCTACTTTTGAGGAGTTGAGTGAGCTGGTTCTCTTGGAGCAGTTCTTTAAGTGCACAGGCGGGGACTTAACATTAAATATAAAGGAAAAAATCCTAGAACTCTCCAGGAGGCAGCAGAAATGGCTGACCTCCGACTGTCATTAATTCGAGGGTGCGAGCAGCAGCTAGGAGTGAGTCGGGTGCAAAGGATCGTACCCCTCCCCCTCCCAAGAATTTTGATACACATAAATACACAAAACCATGTAGCACTGACAATAAAACTGAACATCACCAAATACCATCCCGTATAAGAAGTCTAATGGTACCTCCCACTCCCAAGGGAAACCAAAGAGTAAAGAGTGCTTCGCATGTCACAAGGAGGGTCACTTTGCAAATGCTTGTCCGAACAAGCCTCTATCCCTCTATCCCTCCATCTGTGCCTTTTGTCTCTAATTTCCTTTCCGGCCGTGCCATAGGCCGCGGTTGTGGGACGGCCATCGTTTCACCTTTCCCTCACCCTATACACTTCGGTGTTTCCTCAGGGCTCTGTCCTATCTCCTATTCTCCTTTCTAATTTTTTATTAAATGATCTCCTTAACTGTACCTTAATTCCATCCATTCATAACGCAGACGACTCAAACCTTGCACTACGCCTTAGTAGTTTTCAGAAACGCCCCAGCCAGCAATCCCTCAACGACAAACGTAATGAACATATCGAAACTCTTAAATTCTGATCTAAATACTAATTCCAATTGGGGCAGAGGAAAACCTTGTTAACTTTTAATGCTTCCAAAACCCAATTTTTCTCCATCTATCTACAATCAGGATCTCCCAGCGGACTATCCCTGATTCTTCAACAATACAAAAAATCACCCTTCATCCTTCTCTCATATATTCTATGGTGCTCTTTTTCCTTGCTGCTCTCATTTGGAAGGACCATATTACCAGTCTTGCTAAGGCGAGCCTCCCCGAACGCCCTGGGTGTGCTCAACCGCCTTAGGGGGTTATTTTTCCCCGCACAGCTTCTTGCTCTGTTACAGGGGCATAGTGCGCCCCTTGTATTGAGTATTGTTCACATGTGTGGGTAGGTTCCTCTCACACTAGCTCTCCTAGACCAAAGTTGAAAGGAAGGGGGCCTTTTCGTATCATTAACTTCCGCCGCGTCCACACTCACCCAACTCTCTGCAATCCTCTCCTCTCCCGCCGCAATGTTGCATCTCTCTCGCTATTCTATTCGCTATCTAATAACAGTGTATCGTGTTCCCATAGCTTATCCACTGTGCAATACCACCCTCCTTTACGTAGGGCCACGTGGTACCCGTCTTGCAAACTCAATCCCACCCCTACTCTGTGCAACTCTCTCAACCCAAGAGTGAAACGGTTACTCTCAAACTTTCTTCTACTCGAACAGCTGAGCTCTGGAAATCTCTCCCAGAATCAGTCTTTCCCTCTTCCGAATGACTTAAACTTGCTTTCAACTCTGTGTGGTCCAGGCATGTTGGCTCGAACGTCCCCTTGATTTTGGCCCTGTCACCTCTTCAACCTATGGGGGAGGCACTGCGCTATAGGCAGTGGTGGGCCTTGTTGCCTCCCTCAATCACATAGAAAAAAAAAAAAAAAAAAAAGCCACCAAACAAGGTTGTGGTCATTGGGTTCCGCAGCATAGGGGTGTCACCTATATCTTCTGAGTTTGCCAAGGTTTGTTCGTCAGAGGTTGGGACACAGCCTTTGTTCAAGAGTCTGGAAGGCTCGAAACCCTGTCCGCGACGTCTTTGGGGGTCATAGAGGGGCATGGTTTTGTGAGGTGGGCTGGGCGAAAGGGCGGAGGAAGTTAAGCTATTGCGTGATTCTGGGCTGTTCTTCAAACCTTGTTAAAGAACTTTACTGGTGTGCACGATTAACGCTGCTCGGTTGGTGGTAGTTCAGGGGATCAATGCTACGAAGTTCCTACCCGCTGGTGCGGATGGAGCTGGAGGTGGGTGGTGTGGCGAAAGGAGCTGGATGTCGGAATTGTAGAGCAACTTGCCTGTGGTGGGGGCGTCGACCTCCTCCTCGGCAACGACTTTGCGGTGCCTGCTTCTACAGGTTTCACCCTTGTACGTTGCCGAGAAAGCGGCCGACCGTTAGTAGGGAGGAACAGGAGTGGGTTGAGAAGTGTAGCGTACAAACCATGGTGTGTGTTGTGACGCGTTCTCAGACATCCGGAGCCTTGCAGCCACCACCTCAGTCTATCAAACCGCGGAGGAAAGGTCACAAGAAAACGGGAAGTGTTGGTCAATTGGAGAGTTTTGAGCCGGCAGTGTTTCTTGGTGACTCATTATTGGCACCTATGTTAGAGTCTGGAGAGGCCCCGGGCCTGTCAACGCTATTGCAGGTGCAGGGCAGGAAGAGACTCTGCGACAGCATCGTTATGCGCAGCGTGAGGAAAGGATTGCTCAGCGGGACATTGGAGGTGGAAATAAATTATTTAAGATGAACCGGATAATCTGCACCTGCTGATATATGTTCCTTGCAAGCTGGAAGATCCTGAAATCAGGGCGTGTGGTAATGGTGCTGTCGAACTGGAGAGCGATGGGGATGCGCAGCCTGGTGATTTTTCTTGTCCGAGGGGATCTTGTATCGGAGACATCAGGATCCCAAGAAAAAGTGGGATGGCGGGTCAGGATTAGTGGACCCGTTAGTAGTACCGAGGGTGTGCCGTGAGAGCTTATTGAGATTAGCTCATGATGTGCCTTTGGCAGGGCACCTGGGGGCACGTAAGATGGAGGCAGCTCTGAGCAAGATTTTCTGGTGGCCTGGGTTAAAGGCGAGTGTCGTGTCATGGGTGTCACAGTGTCACACTTGTCAAGTTGTTGGGAAACCCAATCAGGTCATCCCGAGAGCCCCGTTACAACCGATCCCTGTCATTGGGCCGCCCTTCAGCAAAGTAGTTATCGATATGGTTGGCCATTGCCCCCCACTAGTGCCGGCAATAAATGTTTACTATTGTAATGGATGTAGCAACACGGTATCCAGATGCTTACCCCATGCGCAACAGGATGGCTAAGACTGTTGTCCAAAAACCTACTTGTCTTTCTCTCGTTATGGCTACCCTCAGGAGATCCAGTCTGATCAGGGATCCAAGTTTACTTCTGCTCTGTTTAAGCAGACCATGCAGCAACAGGGATAGTGTCTGTGGTGTCATCTGCCTACCATCCCGAGAGTCAGGGAGTTTTGGAAAGGTGGCACTCGACTCTCAAGAGTATGTTGCGGTGTTATTGCATGGAAAATGGGAAGGACTGGGATCTAGGTCTCCCATACGTATTATTTGCTGCGAGAGACGTACCTGGGGAGAGCTTGGGATTTAGCCCGAACGAGTTGGTTTTTGGACACAGGGTCAGGGGCCCCCCTCACATAGTCAAGGAGATCTGGGAGGGAGTCACAAAGACATGCTCGCTTCTAAAGTATGTAGTTGAAAGCCGTGAGAGAATGCTAAAGAGCTTGGAGGTAGCAGGTCGGAACCTTAAGAGTTCACAAGCTCAGATGAAGGACAGATACGACCAGAAGGTGAAGCTGAGGGAGTTTGAAGTAGATCAGGAGGTACTGATGCCTCTGGTGGGACACCCCTTGTCTGCCAAGTATTCTGGTCCGTATCGGGTTGTAAGGAAGGTTTCTGATCTCGACTATTTAGTAGCTACTGCTGATCGTAAGAAAAAGAACCAACTTTGCCATGTAAATCTGATGAAAGAGTATGTGAGGCGCCCCTCCGAGCCTCTCACTGTCCCGGTGTTGATCTGCAGCGATCGTGGTGGAGAAGGAGGAAGGACAGTCAAGCTGTGGTGGAGGATAATTGGGATTGTCATGTTTCCGCGGATCAGTGGGCGGGGAATTCTAGACAAGTGGCTCACGAGTTGATATTGCACCTGCCTGAGCAACAGCGTGTAGCTGTGCAGCACTTGTTTGATTCAAACCCAGCTGTTTTCGCGGAGCATCCTGGCCTCACTACTCAAGCGGTGCACGATGTCGATGTTGGGGACCACCCGCCCTTTAAATCAGTGCCATACCGTGTTCCCCCTATTAAATTACCAGCACTTAGGGAAGAGCGGGATTATATGCTGAACGTGGGCTGATTTCTGAGGGTGCAGTAAGGTGGACTTCCCCAGTCACACTGCAGCCCAAACCAGATGGCAAGGTGCGGTTTTGTATAGATTTCCGCATGTTGAATGGTTTAACCCCCACAAATGCCTACCCTCTCCCTCGTGTGGACGACAGTGTGGATAAGATAGGAAAAGCCAAGTTCCTCACTAAGATAGACCTTGTTAAGGGTTATTGGCAAGTGCCCTTGTCTGAGCGAGCGCGAGAGGTGTGTGGGTTTGTGGTGGACGGTGCCACATATCGTTGCCATGTTATGCCATACGGGCTGAAAAATGCCCCTGCAACGTTTCAGAAATTAATGAACGACATTGTAGCCGACATTCCCAACTGTACGGTGTACCTAGATGATGTCATAATATACGACGAGGATTTTAACAGTCACTGTGCTCACATCGGACAGCTTTTTAATAAACTGAATGAAGCAGGTTTGGTGGTAAACCGGGGTAAGTGCGATTTTGTCAAAGCCACAGTTTTGTACCTGGGGTTCGAGGTAGGGAGGGGTCAGGTGTGCCCTCCACAGACAAAGATCAAAGCCATCGATCAGTTTCCCCAGCCTACGACTAAGAAACAAATCATGCGGTTTCTAGGTATGATAGGCTATTATCGTCGCTTCATCAAAGGCTATTCGACTGTACTTGCACCTTTAACTGACTTATTATCTAAGGACAAGAAATTCCGGTGGTCTCCTGAGTGTGCAGAGGCGTTTTCCTTGGTGAAACACCTGTTATGTACCCACCCCATACTCAGGGCCCCGGACTTCTGCAGACTTTTTCAGCTGGCGGACTGATGCCAGTGGCATAGGGGCTGGGGCTGTCTTGTTACAGACAGATGATGAAGGTATCGAACATCCAGTGAGTTTTTACAGTAAAAACTTCAATAGTGCACAAAGGATTACTCTGTAATTGAAAAAAGAACTCCTGGCGATAGTGCTGGCGCTCATGCACTTCGATGTATATGTTCCTGCTTTCGGTCTAGTTAGTGGTTTATACCGATCATCACCCTCTGTAATTCTTGAATCAGTTTCATAACCGGAATATGAGGCTGACCAGGTGGTCACTCGTGCTTCAGGAGCATAATCTGGACATACGCCATATTGCCGGTTCTGATAACGTGGTAGCGGATTGTCTATCAAGAGTGGATGATGTTGGTTAGACTGCCACAGTATTGAGGGGTGAGTGTGGAGGAAAATAGTCTAACACTGTACTTCAGCCGACGAACACAAATTAAAAAAAGCAAAAACCTTATAAAAACTCTTTATTTTTTATAACGTGTAGAATTTTGTATAAGATGTTGTAGCAGTAAGTTGAATGTTTTCACTTATTGTCGCTAAGTTAGTGTGAACTTGCTCGGTGGAGCGCAACAGTCTTTATTTTTTTATATATAGTGCCTTGTGTCGCAACAGTGTGTGGTACTATGAGAAGCTTTCTGTTAGATATGAAGAAGATAGTCAAGGGTCTTATATCTTGGGGGAGGTGTGACGCTTCTGCATAGTACCCACGTGCGGGCATGCGCGCGCGTCGGCTGCCCAGCCGTTTAGAAACCGGCTGGCGGCAGCCGGTCGGCAGGCTTTTCCTTAGTATATATCCTACGACAACGTAACTAATGTCTGGGATATTCTTATGTTGTTTCACAGCTTGAAGCTGCCCTTATTCTTAACCAACGCATCTAGTATATTTTATTCTCGATAGTTGATTGTTTCATTATAATATATAAGATGTAAGTCTAGTGAGAGTGGGAGGGACGAGCGGGAGAGAGAGACCGGCTGGGGGACGTTGCTTGGCGCGGAGAGTCCAGCTTGGGACGAGCCTGATGTTGCCACGTGCATTTGATTGCAACATTAGGCTTAGTTTCGACTCACGCACGGGGCAGAGGATTTTGACCCGGCAACTGTGTTGAGTGTTGCCAAGCATGGGATGTATTTTGCATGCCTAGGGTGGGGTCCAGACAGATTCAAGACTCAGAGCTCACCTCACTGTCGTACCCTTCGGACCCCTTGATATCTATCCCTCTCAACCCCACTTAGAAACTTTCTCTCTTACTTTGTATACCTTCCTTCCACTACTTCACCAATCTATTTAATTATCCCATCCCCTTGATAGACCTTATATCTATTATTGAATTAACGACGAGCTCTCAGATAACTATATAGGATTTTGGGCCTTATGCAGAGATTTAATTGTTAATGAGACCTAGGAAGCTTTTTTGTTGTCTCATATTTGGTGGTTTCATGTTTGCTAGTGTGTTCTTGTGTCAGGTTAGCAGGGGCTAGACCGGAGAGGAGGTTTTTTGCGATCCTTTAAGTAAAGTCTGCTGGTGCGAGTCCTGTGGACCCGCACGACTTTACTAGGATACCCGTGGGAGTCTGGGGGTATTTTCTTGTCTGTGTCCCTGTGTGTCTAGTGTTGTGTTGTGTGAGGGCCCTTGCCTAGTCCACTCAGCACTGCGCTAGCACGTCTTGCTTTTGTTTTAGGGTGGCCAGGAGAGAGTCAGATACTTGCGATCTGAGTCTCTCAAGAGAGCACCCTTTCAATTAGAGTAATATGGCGCACAGACTTGGGAACGTCCCTAGGCTAGAGCAGGTGGCTCAGCCTGGGTATCCGAAGCCTATATCCTTCCGGCTAGACCTCTGCCGCCTGGCAGATCAACAGCTAGGGGTTTATTATTTCTGTATGCTTGTTATTGTGCCACAGTTTACCGTTTTTGTGAGCATTGGGAGTCAGGTGTGTCTTAGAGACTCTGTCTGAGCAGGCTTGCCTGATTAAGAGTGAGAAGCACACCTGTATGTGGTTATGTTGCGAGTTGCTGCCTTTATTTAATTATACATCCCATCTTCAGGATGTTCTGGCAGAGCTACACAGCCTCATAAATGGTGGTCCGCTTTGAAATCCTCTTTATTTGGAATAGATTCCTCCATGCCTCCTCTTTGTGACTCTGATGGCTCCATCTCTTTTTATCCATTATCGAAGGCCAATATTCTATCTAATATTTGTATTAATAAGCAGAGTAATCAGGAATTGTCTTTGCCATTGTCATGTTTCCCTAGACCCAACCTCAATTCAATGGCATTCAAATCAGCTGAACTGAAAAGGTACTTGCTGGATCTTGATACCTATGGTGGCACAGACCCGGATGGGTTTTTCCCTCTCTTTTTTAAAAAGGTTGCAGTGGTCTTGGCACCTAAATTGGCAGTGGTGTTTAGGTTGCTTTTGAAATCAGTAGTTTTCCTCTTTGCTGGCGTAAGCTATTATCACTCCTATTCCAAAGGGAAATACTGCCTCATCATCTCCTAATGACTATCGCCCTATCTCCATTACACCTATCCTATCCAAGCTCATGAGAGGCTTTTGTCCAGACGCCTTTCCTCTTATTGTAGTCATAATTTGATACCGAACTCACAGTTTGGTTTCGTAAGGGACTGGGTACATGTGATGCACTTCTGACACTCACCCATTGCAATTCATTGAACCAGGACATGAGTCTCGCGTCGTGGCTATTGACTTTAGTTCTGCTTTTGATTTAGTCAACCATAAAGCACTTCTGTTTAAGTTACAGCTCATTGGTATTGGTGGCAATTTTTTAAGGATCTTTGAAGATTTTTGACGAAAAGATCTCAGTCTGTGGTCATTGATGGGTGTCATTCCCCTTCTGTTACTGTTGTTTCTGGTGTTCCACAAGGCAGTGTCCTTGGGCCTTTGCTTTTTATTATTTTTACTGCTGACCTGTGTTCCGAGCTTGAAAATAAACTAATCTCCTATGCTGATGATACAACTTTATATGCGTCAATTGCATCACCAATAGATCGACACGTAATTGCTACTGCTCTGAATAGGGATTTAGCCAAAATTACATCATGGTGTGAACTTTGGGGCATGAAACTTAATGCTAGTAAAACACACTCCATTATCATCAGCAGATCTCGTACCTTGGATCCTCCCCATCCTTATCTACAAGTTTCTGGCGAGCAAATTGAGAATGTGGATACTCTGCGTTTGTTAGGAGTTACTCTTGATCCCAAACTTACTTTTGAAAAGCATATCGTTCTTTCTCCTCTTCCATTTCCCCAAAAATGGTCTGCTTCGCAAGGTTATAAAACATTTGCTTGTGACGCCACAGTTATCAAGTCTTTTATGCTTTTATTTTGCCACATTTCGAGTACTGCTCACCTGTCTGGTTGTCAGCAGCTGACTGCCATCTCAAGTTGCTTGACAGGTCGCTAAATTCCATCAGTTTTATTCTACCTAATTTGTCTCTTGATCTGTGTCATCGACGTAAAGTTGGTGCCCTTAGTCTTTTATTTAAAGTTTTTACATCCCTACATGGGATTCTGCCTGGGCCTATGTCCGGGCTCGTGCAACTAGATTCACAAGCAATCTATTATCTTGCCATGAGCCGTGTTAATTTTTCTACTACACAGTTTCACGGTGTTTTGTGCGCCATGGTTGACTTGTGGAATAAGTTGCCAAATGAGCTAGTCAATTCAGCTCATATCTCCATTTTTAAGTCTAGAATTAATGCCTTTTTGCAGCATTAATTCTAATTTTTAAACTTATTTTATTCTATTTTATTGTATTATATTTAAGCTTGATATCCTCCACTGCATAATATGTTATCTGTGTTTAATATGTGTATATGTACAGTACAGTACACAGTGTATGTTTTTATTTTTTCCTAAGTTGCATAGTCTCTCCAGTGCCTCCGGTGTTTTGTGTGGATTGATCTTGATGGTGTTTCTGCACCCTGGTTGGAGACTTCGGCATCTCATATAATAATAATAATAATAATACCTATGCCATTATACACTGTATGGCCTATCACTAGTATTTATTCCTGCTTATGAGTTAAGAGTTCTCTAAATCCATAACGTACTCTTTGCTAAGCATCAGATCCTACAGTAGCCGCATGCAGTTTAGAAACCCGCATCTTGTCTACCGGTACGATGTTTTGAGGACTGTTTGCTTTCACCTCCTTTCACGCAGGGGTGATTAGTTGTATTAATTAACGTAATGTTAAATGTACTTTCTTCTAGTTTGTTATTAAATTGTTTCTGCAATTTAATTCCGTTATCAATCTTTTCCTTGAAGCTTTAAGTCAACTTAATTGTGTGATCTTTTATATAGCCTGCTTGACTATCAGCAGTCTATAGTGCGTGCACCCTGTTACCGAGTCATAGGATACCTTGTTGTCCAGGCAGGACTCTTGACGGTTTAGGGTGGTTTGTTGCCTGGGTTTATAGATAAGGGTTGGATCTAGTGTTTTCCGTTGTTGCTTGTTGCCGCATACCTAGTCCAATAGAAAGAGCCCAGTGTTTATATATCCCAGGACGTAACACAGGCTATACCAGTGCAGGTTAGGCTGAAGTACAGTTAAGGATACCCCGCTATCGCAGATTAACCCTGGAGGGTATAGGTGTTTTGTTTGCCGACATATAAGTTCGAGGGTTTGGATCTAGCGCACCGTTGTTGCATAGTGCCCTATTACTAGTCCAATCATTGAGTGCCCTTGTTTTATTCGTAGTCCCGGTCGTAACAAATGGCGACCTTGCCTAGTATCTTATCTTAGTCGTCATAACAAATGGCGACCTTAGTCTAGGATTTAGTGAACTAAGAAATAATTGCAGGATTTTTTTTGTGGAGAATTTTGTTTTTTTAATCACCGTTTGGGGGTCGATTTCTATTTCTCACAGTTTGGCAGTGGACATTTGTTTTTGAGGAATATTTTGGACACGTTGGATTTTTTTTTGGCAACGTAGTATAGCACTTGAGTTGTCTTCAAGCATTTTTTGAGTGAATAGTGCTACATGAGAGTTTAGGTACTTTTTTTTTATAAACGTTGAGGATTTCCGGTGGACACTATGTCGAACGACGGATCAGTGCACAGTGAGGACACAGTACGGGAAGCAGGCGAGGAGGTGGAGAAGGTGGAGTTGTCTAACGGTGTTCGGGTGGTGAACAATGAGGAGGATGCTCGGATTTTTTTGGAGGAGCCTGTGTCGGCGGATCGGGTGTCGGGGCTAGACCGGTACGGACTGCAGTGTGTAGCCACGGTCTTAGGGTTGTCCGGTACTAGCGGTTTGTCAAGAGGTGAGCTGGTTGCCTGGGTGCTCGGTGGGGTGCATGGCGCTTCGGGGGGAGCGGGAGCTGGGGCACCTTCTGCCCAGCCCCAATTCCACTCGACTCCTATCATGGCACCCCCTCGGGCTCCGGAACCGGGTACGTTCCCGCAGGCCGATGCCCGCTGGTACAAAGGAGTACAAAGGAAATCAAGCAACAACAGGTCTAGTGACCCTTCTAGGTTGCTTGTCCTCCAAAACACTGAGGATCAAGTGTCCAAACAGTGGTTTAGAGTGGGTAAGGGAACATTGGAAAGGGAACTACTGCCCTGCCACTAACGTGGCAGGACTAGGAAGTTAGTAGGGGACATATGGGTTAGTAACTGAGGGGAGGATAAAGTTATTCATTTACAAACGCAGTCAGTCGCGGGTTTGATGCGAGATATTTGTCTAGGCGGAATTTAAATGAATCAACGGTGCTGCAGTCTATAACGTCTCGGGGAAGCCCATTCCACAAGTTGACAACTCGATTGAAGAAGAAATTCTTAGATTCGTGCGAGTTAAAAGATTTACCAATAATTTTGCAACCGTTTCCCCGCGTGTAATTAGATTGGTCGATAGTGAAGTACTTACTACAGTTCATATTGTCGATGCCTTTGATGATTTTGAACACTTGAATTAAGTCGCCTCTTAATCTGCGCTGGGTTAAAGGAAATAGATTTAATTCTCTAAGACGCTCTTCGTATGGTTTGTTCTTTAGGCTAGGTATCATTTTGGTAACTCTACGTTGAACTCGTTCTAGCTTGTTTATATCTTTTTGGTAATAAGGGCACCAGGATTGAACGCAGTATTCCAGAAGAGGGCGGACTAAGGAATTGTAAAGGGTTAGGATAACTTCTTTGGATTTATGCTCAAATGACCTGCCTATAAAGCCAATTATTTTGTTTGCCTTCTTAACAACTTCTGAACATTGTTGACTCGGTTTTAGGTTACTCGATATTGTTACTCCCAGATCAGTTTCTCTGTTTACATTCTTAAGCTGAGTGCCATTCATCGAATAGTTTGCTTTCTCATTTAGGTATCCGACATGTAGTACTTTACATTTATCCGCATTGAAACTCATTTGCCAAATTTGGGCCCAACATGACAATTTATCTAGATTGTGTTGCATATCGTCAACTTGTTCTTTTGAGAGTACGCTATTTGCAATTTTTGTATCGTCAGCAAATTTTGAGATTGTGCAGGTGAGACCCTCATCTATGTCGTTGATGTAAATTAGAAAGAGAATTGGTCCTAGTACCGATCCCTGGGGTACCCCGCTACTTACATTGGTCCATTTAGATGCCTTACCGTTTATGACTACCCTTTGCTTTCTGTTGCTGAGCCAATTTTCTATCCATTTCAACACACCGTCTTGTATTCCATGCGCTTTTAGTTTTAGCAGTAACGTTTGTGGGGAACTTTGTCAAAGGCCTTTTGAAAATCAAGGTATATAATATCTACAGCTTTACTCTCATCGTAGAGGTTGAGGATATCGTGGAAGAAGTCTAAGAGGTTTGTTAAACAGGAACGTTTTTTACGAAAGCCGTGTTGAGTATCTTTAAGTATGTTATTTTCCTCTAAGTGATTTACGAGTCTGTCTCGTATGACCGTTTCTAGCATTTTACATACAACTGAGGTTAAGCTAATTGGACGATAGTTACTGGGTAGGGATTTGCTGCCTTTTTTGAATATCGGTGTTACGTTGGCTAGCTTCCACTGATCAGGCATAGTTCCAGACTGCAAGGATTTATTGAATAGTAATGTCAGTGGTTTGGAGAGCTCATTCTTAGCTTCCTTTAGAACTCTAGGCGAGATTGTATCAGGTCCTGGCGTTTTATTTACCTTGAGTTTATCTAAACAATTCAATACTTCTCTCTCTGTAACGGTGATATTGCTTAGAACATCTGAATTATCAATCTGAATCGGCGATGGTGTAGGGATATCACTGAGGTCTTCTGTTGTAAAAACTGATGCAAAGAAGGTATTGAGGGCATTACTCATTTGTACTTCGTCTTTGGTGTATTCTCCTTTTTCATCGACTAACGGTCCAACAGTTGAAGTAACTACTTTTTTCTTTCTGATATAACTATAGAATTCTTTCGGGTTATTCTTGGTGGTTGGGTATGCCTCTAGGTGATTCACGGGGTGGGTCCCCAATAGTAGCACCCCCTCCTCAGGGTTTGTCTTCCGAGATGTTGTTTCATCTCGAACTCGCCAAACTCGAGCAGCGAAAGCATGAGGCTGAGCTCGAGCAACGAAAGTATGAGGCTGAGCTCAGGCAGCAGCAGCAGCGGAAATCTGAGCTTAGGATTCAGGCTGAGGAGAGAAAGGCCATACATGAGGCTGAGCTTCAGGTTGAGGCTACGAAGTACTGTGCAGAAATAGAGCTTGAGAAGTCTTGGGTGGAGTCGACAGGGCAGCGTCTCAGTTCTGGGAATCGAGGTCTTGATCAGTCTTTATCGCACCTTCTTAAGTTAGTCCCTGCATTTGACGAGTCTGGTGTCACCGAGTTTTTCCTGCGTTTTGAGAAAAAGTGCCGGGAGCACCAATGGCCCGAGGTTAAGTGGGCAGCCCTTGTTTCCTCTAGGTTGGTTGTCAAAGGACTCAAGGCATATGATGCGTTGCCCTTGGAGTCTTGCATCGATTATGAGGTATTGAAGGAAGCTGTTCTGCGGGCATACGAGTTACAACCAGAGACATATAGGTTGAAGTTTCGGGGTGTTACGAAGGGTCGTGAGTGCACTTTTCTAGAACAAGCCCGGGAACTGTCTGATGCTTTGAGAAATTGGCTGAGGTCAGAGAAGGTGACGACGTTCGAAGAGCTTGAGCAGTTATTCCTTCTAGAGCAATTTTTTAAATGCACAGGCGGCGACCTGACTGTAAACCTCAAAGAGAAACATCCTAAAACTCTACAAGAGGCAGCTGAGTTGGCTGACCTGAGATTATCGCTGATTCGTGGGTGCGGGTCTGCACAACGGACCGATGCAGTTAACAAGGGGCGCAACACTCCACCCCCCCGAGTCAGTGATGCAACATTTAATAACAAAAGTAAGAGCAATGATACTAATTTTGATCACAAACCAAAAAACGTCCCGTTTAAGAAAGGTCAGGGCCCTTCCCCACCTCAGGGGAAGTCCAAGGGTGAAGTAGAGTGTTTTAAGTGTCATAAAAAGGGGCATTTTGCACGTTCCTGCCCTAGTAACCAACCTGCAGCAGTCGTGTCTTTGGCTAGCAACATTGGGGTATCTCTGAGGTCTTCTGGGTTTACCCGGGGTGATATGTCAGATGCGGGGGCACAGCCAGTGAAGGAGTGTCCGGAAGGCTTGAAACCTGTCCGCGATGCTTTTTGCGACCATAGAGGGCGTGGCTGCGTGAGTTGGGCTGGTTGCAAGCATGGGTTGGAGTTGTTGCGTGATACAGGTGCATCCCAGACTCTGATGAAAAACTTTACATCTATCTATCTATCTATTGCCTGACGCCGTGATCCCCGAAGGGGTGGCCACGAACGAACCGCCCCCATGCACCTCTGTCCCCAGTCAGTCGACGCCCCTCCCCCCAACCAGCACCGCCTTCGTTCATGTAGTTCCTCACTCCATCCTTCCACCTCATATTCGGTCTACCTCTCCCCCTCTGTCCCTCCACCTCGCTCTCGTACACCCTCTTAGTCATTCTCTCGCTTTCCATACGTTCCATATGGCCGAACCATCTCAAGTTGTTCCTTTTCACACTTTCCAGCACATCTACCTCCACACCACACCTCCTTCTTACTTCCTCATTAGTCTGTCTATCCCTCCATGTAACTCCGCACGCACTCCTTAAGTAATTCATTTCCACTGCTCTCACTCTTGGTCTGAGTCTCTCAACCAACGTCCATGCTTCGCTTCCGTAAGTCAGTGTCGGGATTACCACACTGTCATGCAAGGACTTCTTCACTTCCATACTGACCACCCTATTTCTTGTTACTGCTTTTAGCGTTCCTACGACCCTCTTCCCCTGTTGTACCCTCTCCCGCACCTCTTCATCCATAGTCCCATCTTTACTCAACACACTGCCCAGATACTTAAAAGAGTTGACGATCTCCATAGCCTGACCGTTCAGCTTCACCTCACACTCTGTGACTTCACCCCTTTCGAAGACCATAACCTTGCTCTTCCCCGTATTTACCTTCAAATTCCGTTTTTCGCACACTGTTCCAAACTCATTTACCAGACCCTGCAACTCCCATTCATTATCACTCATCAGAACTGTATCATCCACAAACAGCAGTATAGGTAGCTTCCACTCAATTCCCTCCCTTTTCAGCAATACACCAACATCCACTGCTCTTGATAGTATTTCTTTCATAACTCCATCCATATATACAGTAAACAACCACGGGGACATCACACACCCCTGTTTCAAACCAACATTCAGGTCAAAGAACTCGCTCTGCTCACTCTCCACACGTACTGCCGCCTTTGCACCCTCATACATGCTCTTCACTGCTTTCAGCAACTTGCCCTCTACTCCGTATATTCTAAGTACTTTCCACAAACCTTCTCTATCCACTCTGTCATAGGCCTTCTCCAAGTCCATAAAGGCAACATACACCTTTTTTTTTCTTCTCCAGATATTTCTCCACAACACAATTCAGGGTAAAAATCTGATCTACACATCCTCTTCCCTTCCTAAAACCTCCCTGCTCGTCGCCTATCCATTTCTCCGTTCTCACTCTCACTCTCTCAATCACTACCCTACTGTATACCTTCCCTGCTACACTTAGAAGACATATTCATCGGTGGTTACCACACACTCCTCTTTCCCCTTTGCCCTTATATAGGGGGACTATTATGCCAGTCTTCCAGTCATCGGGTGCACTCCCCTTCTCCCATGCTAGTTTGCACATTTTCCATACCCATTCTATCACTATCTCACCACCATACCTCAACATTTCCCCACACACTCCATCTGTTCCTGGTGCTTTCCCCAACTTCACTCTTTTCATGGCTTCCCACACTTCTGACCTCCTGATCCCCACCTCCTCCTCCACTACTTCTCTTCTTCTCCCTCCCATACCATATCCAGCTATGTTTGCTGGCTCTTCATTCCTTTCATTTAGCAACTCACTGAAGTACTCCCTCCATCTTTCGACTCTCTCTTGCTTCTCGGCTAGCATTCTCCCATTCTTATCTTTCACACCCTTACTGTTTCCCTTGCTACCTTCCCTAACTTTCTTGACTTCTTTCCAGAACAGTTTCTTACTCTCCCTCCATTTTACACTCAGATTCCTTCCAAATTCCTCATCTACTCTTCTCTTACTTTCCTTCACTACTCTCTTCACCACCCTCTTACTCTCCACGTACCTCGCTCGTTTCTGTCTCTCGGAATCTTCATTCCCTCTACTACCCAACCACTCTCTATATGCTTTCTTCTTTTCTTCCACAGCTATTCTTACCTCTTCTGTCCACCATGCTGTACCTTTCACTCCCCTCCCTCTTCTCCTCACTCCACACACCTCCTCACATGCTGCACAGATCTCATCCTTAAACACCTTGCTCATCTCCTCCACTTCCTCCATAACTTCCAGGTCGAACCCACCTAGTCGTCTTTCCACTGCTCTCCTGTACTCCTCCCTGACTTCCTCCTCCTGCAACCTCTCCACCCTCCTGACCATTCCACCCTCCTCTCGCCTCCCTCCCGCTCTCCTCACCCACTTCTTTTGTGTCCTAACCTTAGCTACCACTACATAATGATCAGACAGACCCCCTCCAATACCCCTATACACCCTAGCATCCATCACAGATTTCTTCATTCGTTCATCCACACATACATAATCAATCAATGACTTTCGTTCCACCACTGTCTTATCCTTCATCGTCAACATCCGTTTCCACGTGTACCTGTGGATCATTCTGTGTCGGAAGAAGGTGTTGGCTATCCACAGCCTCCTCCCCACACATACGTCCACAAGTGCACTACCATTCCCATTCACCTCTTATGGTACCCCCCACCCTCCCACCACTCCCTCAACTTTCCTATCACCCACCTTACCATTCATATCCCCAATCAGAAAAACTTTACATGCCAACCTATAAACGTGGCACGGGTAGTTGTGGTGCAGGGTATTAATGCTACACGGTCATACCCGTTGGTTCGAGTGGAGCTGGAGGTTGATGGTGTGACACGAGAGATAGATGTTGGAATCGTAGAGAAACTGCCAGTAGATTGCGTCGACCTTCTTCTCGGCAACAACTTTGCGGTGCCTATTTCTGAGGTTCCACCCTTAGTCGTTGCCGAGAGGGCGGCCGACGTGAGTAGGGAGGGGCAGGAGTTGGTCGAGAGGTGTCAGATGGCGTGTGTTGTCACCCGATCTCGTGCATCTAAGGTGTCACAGCCTATTCCTCAGTCTCTAGACCAGCGGAGGAATGGTCGGAAGGAGAAAGCTAAAGTTGGGAGAAGTTTTGTGAGTTTTGATCCAGCGGCTCTTCTTGGCGACTCAGTATTAGCACCAATGTTTAGGTCCGGAGTGGCCCCAGAACCTGTCACACTTGGTGAGGAGGTAGGGCGTGAGAAAACTCCGAGACAGCAACGTTACACACTTAAGCAAGATAGGATCGAACAGTCCAGTATCGGGGGAGGCCATAAGTTGCTCTGGGAGCACTTAGATAGATTGGCTCCTTCGGATATCTGTCGGCTGCAGATAGATGATCCTGAGCTTCAGAAGTGTAGTAACGGTGCGATTGAACTTGATGAGGACGGGGATGCAAAGCCGGGGGACTTCTTTCGTGTGGAGGGCATATTGTACAGGCGTTTTCTAGATCCCAGACGGAGTTGGGAGGGTGGGTCGAGAGTGGTTGACCAGTTGGTAGTGCCTAGTGTGTGCCGTGATAGCCAACTGAGGTTGGCGCATGATGTACCGTTGGCAGGGCATTTGGGTGTACGTAAGACGGTAGCAGCATTGGCGAAATTGTTTTGGTGGCCAGGTATGAAGGCACATGTGGCGTCATGGGTGGCAATGTGCAGTACCTGCCAGACAGTAGGTAAACCAAACCAGTGTATTCCCAAGGCTCTGTTACACACTATTCCTGTAATCGGGCCACCATTCAGTAAGGTTATAATCGACATGGTTGGCCCTCTACCCCCTGCTAGTGCAGGCAACAAGTTCCTCCTCACAATCATGGATGTTGCCACTCGTTATCCGAATGCATACCCCATGCGAAATGGTACTGCTAAGACTGTTGTTCGTAACTTGCTATTGTACTGTTCTAGGTACGGGTACCCGCAGGTATTGCAGTCAGACCAAGGGTCCAACTTTACTTCTAACCTTTTCAAACAGACCATGCAGCAGCACGGTATCAGTACAGTTGTCTCTTCAGCCTATCATCCAGAGAGTCAAGGGGTGTTGGAGAGGTGGCACTCGACTCTGAAAAACATACTGCGTTGTTACTGTGTTGAGAATGGCAAGGATTGGGATCTTGGGTTGCCCTATGTATTATTCGCTGCTCGGGAGGTACCTGGTGAAAGCCTAGGGTTCAGTCCCAATGAGTTAGTTTTCGGACATCAGGTCAGAGGCCCCCTCAACATGGTTAGAGAAATCTGGGAGGGCACAGCAAAACCATGTTCCATGTTAAAGTATGTCCTCGAGAGTAGAGAGAGAATGCTGAGAAGCCTAGAGCTGGCAGGTAGGAATTTGGTAGGGTCGCAAGCACTTATGAAGGACAGGTACGATGAGAAGACAAAATTCCGGGAGTTTAAGGTGGGGCAGGAGGTGTTGATTCTGTTACCTCTGCCAGGTCATCCGTTGTCTGCCAAGTACGCTGGTCCTTATAAGGTGGTAAAAAAGATCTCTGACCTAGACTATCTTGTGGCTACTCCAGATAGGCGTAAAAAGAATCAGCTGTGCCATGTGAATCTGGTGAAAGAGTTTGTGAGGCGCCCCCCTGAGCCTCTCGCTGTCCCTGTGTTGACCTGCAGCGGTCATGGAGGAGAAGGAGTGAGGGACAGTGAAGCCCAGGTGGAGGATAACTGGGAGTGTCATGTCTCTGCTGACCAGTGGGCGGGGAACTCCAGACAGGTGGCTGACGATGCTCTAGTGTACCTGCCTGAGCAACAGCGTGCAGCCGTGCAGTGCCTGTTTGATTCATACCCCACTGTGTTTGCAGAGCATCCAGGCCTCACAACTCGAGTGGTGCATGACGTGGACGTGGGAGATCACCCCCCTTTAAATCAGTACCCTACAGAATTCCACCCATTAAACTCCCAGCCCTTCAGAGCGGAGTTAGAGTATATGTTGGAACGGGCGCTGATTGAGAAGGGGGCAGTTAGGTGGACATCTCCTGTCATTCTGCAGCCCAAGCCTGACGGGAAGGTTCGCTTCTGCATTGACTTTCGGAGATTGAACGGGTTGACTCCCACCAATGCTTATCCCCTTCCCCGTGTTGACGATAGTGTAGACAAGATTGGTAAGGCACAATTTCTAACTAAGGTAGACCTAGTGAAAGGCTACTGGCAGGTGCCCTTGTCTGAGCGGGCGAAGGGGGTATGCGGGTTTGTGGTTGATGGGAACACCTACCGTTGCAATGTGATGCCGTATGGCCTTAAAAATGCCCCAGCAACCTTCCAGAGTCTTATGAATGAGTTAGTAGCTGACATCCCTAACTGCACTGTCTACCTAGATGACGTTATAATCTACGATGACAACTTTGAGAGTCACTGTGAGCACATAGAAGCCTTGTTTCGGAAGCTCAGTGAGGCCAGCTTGGTGGTCAATCTGGGCAAGTGCGACTTTGTCCGGGCAACTGTGCAGTATCTTGGGTTTATGGTCGGGTTAGGCCAGGTGTGCCCCCCCCCCCCAAAAAAAAACAAGATACAGGCAAGATACAAAACCAGTTCCCCAGGCCGTCCACCAAGCGGCAGATCATGAGATTTTTGGGCATGATATCGCCGCTTCATTCGGGGTTATTGTACTGTGTTAGCTCCCCTGACAGATTTGCTAGCAAAAGAGAAAAAGTTCAAGTGGGCACCTGAGTGTGAAAGGGCTTTTTCGCTGGTCAAGCACCTACTGTGCACTCACCCAATCCTCAGGGCCCCTGACTTTGAAAGCCCGTTCCAGCTGGCAACAGATGCCAGCGGTGTAGGGGCTGGTGCCGTCTTAATGCAAACAGACGAGGAAGGTTTGGAGCATCCAGTCAGTTTCTTTTCCAAGAAGTTTAATTCCGCTCAGAAAAACTACTCTGTGGTGGAGAAAGAACTGCTGGCAATAGTGTTGGCACTCAGGCACTTTGAAGTATATGTTCCTGCCTACGGGCCAGTCATGGTGATTTACACCGACCACCACCCTCTTAAATTTCTGAACCAATTCCACAACCGCAATATGAGGCTGACACGTTGGTCACTCATGTTGCAAGAATACAATTTAGACATTCGCCATATTGCCGGTTGTGAGAATGTGATTGCAGACTGTTTGTCGAGGGTGGAGGATCCGGCGTAGATCACCACAGGTGTGTGGGTTTGAGTGGAGAAAAACCAGGCTTGCCCCTGTAGAGCAGCCGTCAAAAACAACATTAACATTAAAAAAAAAAAAAACTCTTTCTTTTTGATAGTTAATTGGAAGTTGCCAATGTTATAGCTAAAGTCCTAAGTTGAACCTGTCTTTCACTTAGTAGGCTGGGATCTGTGAAGCTCGCTCAGGGAGCATAGCAGGCTAAATTATACTATTGTGTTTGGGAGGGGTTGTAAGATTTTCTTTATGCTAATATGTTGTTTTATTTAAGATTGAGCTTTGCATTTCATTTCTGGTGGAGTGGCTAGGTGTGGCGGGTCTTGTCGGCATTCTGCCTTGTCAGATATGGTGCTCGCCTAATGTTGAGCGTCCCATATCTTGGGCGGGGTGTGACGTCTACCAGCGTTGGCACAATCGCTCTCGTTGGCCACTAGCGCTCGCCAGGGACATCGAAATGGGCTACAGTTATCAGAGAATGTTGTTCTTTCTTTCCTAGTAATCGCATTGTCACAGACAGTCCAGTGGTGGTCTTTGTTTTCGTCTGTGACAACGGGTTATATTTTATATCAACAGTAGTGATAATAGTACCAGCGTGTGAATGAGAAAGACTTTCAGAGCGAGGAGGTAGTAAGTGTCTGTATGTACGGGTGCATTCCTGCCTCTCGCTCGCCATTGGACGGCGTGTCTGGCTGTGTCCTATGACGCCTGCTGTCTTGTGACGTCTCGGCCCGTGATTGGCCGACCATCGCGCCTTTGCGGTCTCCTGTGTAATTTACCTCCTCCATGAGGGTCCCCAGGAGCTGTCCTCGTCAGGACAGGCTTGGCGCACGTGCTTCTAACATCCCTTTGCATACTCTCTCCTGATCACCACCTTTATCACTGTTTCTCTCACTCGATTCTCTCTTACCATACTCTAACCTTTATTAACTGCACAACACTCCCCTTGGGTTCTGCATACGGTTTTCATAGCCGGCCCATTGTATTGCATGCGCCGTCCTCAGAGATATTTACATGTACTTAGAATAGGTTTGAGGGTTCTTAGTTAGTATAGGTTAATTACTTTGTGTGTCTCCATTATTGATTTAGTGTTTCTGCTCTTTTATTTAATGCTAGACTGGGATAAGGTAACTGTAGTCATTGTCTCCGATGTGTGTACGGTTTGCTTATACCTACACGACTTCGACCGGTCCTGTGGTAGCCTGGGTTGTCTTTTCGGTTGCGTCCTTTGCGAGTGCAGCATTGTGTTGACTGAGGGTTTTGGCCTGTACCAGTTCCACACTTTGCTGCCTCTTTGCTTATCTTTAGAGGGTCACCAGGATAGAACCAGATACTTGTGATCTGGATCTATCGAGAGAGCCCCCTAGTCAATTAACGTAACTCAAAGGATGCAGTCTTAAGGACATCGCTAGGCTACGAGCCTGTCTTGCTCAACCCCAGTTCCTTACCTAGAGTATCCCAGCTAGACATTATTAATCGAGTAGACACTTGTTAGTATTTAATATAAGCTCTTTGATATGTGCGCATTATTATTCACAGCATTTATTAGTCTAGGTTGTTGCTGAGCCGCAAAACCATAGCAGACTGTTTCGTTGATGAGGAAGTACTTCTTTTAGTGTCGAGCATTGCTACCGTTGCGCATTTATAGTATTCTCGTGTCAGTTAACATTATATGTCCTATCTTTTAGTGTATTCGATTTACACGTGTGGTGTCCTGCCTCCTGCCTTTATATAGTTCTAAATCAGTACGAGCATCTTATGAGCATCAGACTTTCTTCAGAAGTTTCCAGGTCTATGCTGTAGGACTATACTTCACTTTCTTTCAGATAGGAGTGAAGAGTTTATTGTTGTTTAGAGTAACTGTATTGAAGCATCTTTTTATTGTATTAAATCTCGCAGTGATTTAATTGATCTTTCCATAGATTCCTTTTTATGCATTTTAACGTAACTTGCATCTTGTTTGTTATCAGGCTATACCAGTGCAGGTTAGCCTGAAGTAGAGTACATTTATGCCCAGTTAAGGATACCCTGCTATCGCAGATTAACCCTGGAGGGTATAGGTGTTTTGTTCGCCGGCATATAAGTTCGAGGGTTTGGATCTAGCGTACCGTTGTTGCATAGTGCCCTATACTAGTCCAATCATTGAGTGCCCCTGTTTTATTCGTAGTCCCGGTCGTAACAATTGAAACAGATGAACACAAAGGATTGGCCTAGCCAAGTAAAAATCATTCAGTGGAGAATAAACACCTGCCCCAGGAAAGATGGGATCTCCCCCCATGAACGCATCTTTGGAGTGCCCCCCCTTACTACTCCCATTACGTCACCTAGCTCCCTATGAGCCCTCATCTAATTTTGACCAGTCCCTGGTTCAATTGAAAAATCGACAGAGACAACTCCAATATCTGCAAGATCTAAAACCTGACGAAACCGCCAAGGTATATCCTCATCACGTTGGTGACCTTGTGATGGTGGCTCAACTGCCTGTGCTGTCCAAATTAAAACCCAGATATCAAGGTCCGTTTCAAATTTTAACTGTTCCGAATTGCTGCCAGGTAACCATAAACTATTTTGGTGAGTCACGCACATACCGAAATAGATATGTACGTAGGTTTCAACCCTTAGATGAGAATGGCATTATGCTTGCAGATTCCCCAGAGAAAAACATGTTGCCTTTGACTAATGACCAGAAATTGGGGACCTCAGATTCCCCTCCTCCTCCTCTTCCTTCCGTTTCCCCTCTACATCCCCTAAGAGAGGAACTCATCCGCCAACTTCTTCCTCCTATACCTTTTTTTTTTTTTTTTTTTTTTCTATGTGATTGAGGGAGGCAAAAGGCATAACTGCCTATAGCGAGTGCCTCCCCCATAGTTGAAAGAGTGACAGGGCCAAAATCAAGGGACGTTCGAGCCAAAATGCCTGGACACACGGAGTTTGAAGCAATTTAAGTCATAGGAAGAGGGAAAGACTGATTCTGGGAGAGAGTTCCAGAGCTCAGATGTTGAGTAGAAGAAAGTTTGAGAGTAACGTTTCACTCTTGGGTTGGAGAGTTGCACAGAGTAGGGGTGGGATTGAGTTGCAGACGGGTACCACGTGCCCTACGTAAAGGAGGTGGTATGCACTGGGATAGCTCTGAGGAACACTGATTATTATAGTAGCGATAGAATAGCGAGAGAGATGCAACATTGCGGCGGAGAGAGAGAGATTGCAGAGAGTTGGTGAGTGGACGGGAGTTAATGATACGAAAGGCCTTCCTTTCAACTTTGTCTAGGAGAGCGGTGTGAGAGGAACCTCCCCACACATGTGAACAATACTCAATACAAGGGCACACTATGCCCCTGTACAGAGCAAGAAGCTGTGCAGGGGAAAAGAACCCCCTAAGGCGGTTGAGCACACCCAGCTTCTGGGAGGCTGCCTTAGCAAGACTGGTAATATGGTCCTTCCAAATGAGAGCAGAAGAAAAAGAGACACCAAGAATATTGAGAGAAGATGAAGGGTTGATTTTTGTATTGTTGAAGAATAAGGGATAGTCCGCTGGGAGATCCTGACGGGTAGATAGATGGAGAAATTGGGTTTTGGAAGCATTAAAGTTAACAAGGTTTTCTCTGCCCCAATTGGAAATAGTATTTAGATCAGAATTTAAGAGTTCTATGGCTTCATTACGTTTGTCGTTGAGGGATTGCTGGCTGGGGCGTTCTGAAAAACTAATGGAGTAGTGTAAGGTTGAGTCGTCTGCGTATGAATGGATGGGAATTAAGGTACAGTTAAGGAGATCATTTATAAAAATTAGAAAGAGAATAGGAGATAGGACAGAGCCCTGAGGAACACCGGAGTTTATAGGGTGAGGAAGTGAACAATGGCCGTCCACAACCGCAGCTATGGAACGGCCGGAAAGGAAATTAGAGACAAAGGCACAGATGGAGGGATAGAAACCGAAGGAGGGTAGTTTAGAAATTAAAGATTTATGCCAGACTCTATCGAAGGCTTTCGATATGTCTAGTGCAATAGAAAAAGTCTCACCGAAGTCCCGAAAGGAGGATGACCAAGAGTTAGTAAGATATGAAAGAAGATCACCAGTAGAGCGACCCTTAAGGAAGCCATACTGCCGATCTGAGAGCAGATTATGAGAAGAGAAATGCTTAAGAAATTTGGAAGCAAGAATAGTTTCAATAACTTTAGAAAGACAGGAGATAAGAGCAATTGGACGATAGTTGGAGGGTTGAGAGCGGTCACCCTTCTTTGGGACAGGTTGAATGTGAGCAAACTTCCAGCATGAAGGGAAGACGTTAGAGGATAGACAGAGACGAAAGAGTTTGCCTAGGCAGGGAGTCAGCACGGAAGCACAGTTTTTGAGAAGCCACATAACCGCCCAAATCCCCTTCAACTCAATCTGCCCTCTAGGTCATTTGGATCTGTCAGCCCCTTTACACAGCTTCCTCCCGAGTTGTCTACTCCAGCTGACGTTAATGTCACCAGAACCCCCCCCCCCACCCCTTGCCCCCCATATCCTTCTGTCAGTCTATCATTTTTTTCAGAATCAACCTGCACTTTTCCTAGCTCGCCAATAATAAAATATATTCCCCTTTTACAACAGTCATCCAACTCAGACATAATCACCCTCTCTTCACCCTTACCTAATGCTTCAGTCAACACCTTCATTCCCCTTACCAGTACCCCTGCTCAAATAAGACCTGACCAGGCCCTTCCATCAAGTGCAACTGCCACGCCCCCTATTCAACCAGCCACCTCTCCCATCCTGCCTAATTTACTGTCACATGAACCTTCTAACTTTCCAAGAACTGTCTCTACTTCACCCCCTACTAATCTTTCCATGCCCTCCCAGAATGCTCAATCGCCCCACCTAATACCCCTCTTATCTAATCCACCATGTACGAGATCCGGGCGTCGTGTGAAGCCACCGCAGAGATGGGCTCCCACCTTCCAGCCAACCTTCAAGCGGCGGCACATTAAAGGCGCCAACACTTCTACTGCGAGGTCACCTAGCCAGCCTGTGTCACACCCTCACACCTATGACACAGGCCCCCTCACCGCCAGACTTCCCCCACCTGGGAGGACCACTTCCAACACTCCTACAGTGGCCACTGCCCAAGCAACTCCTCCACCAGCAACAACTCCAGCAGCCCTTAAGCCCAGAGTCAACATGAAGATCAACAGTGTGTTTGTATCCTCCGACCGGAACCACCCTAAGGCCCTCACGTCCCCGGACCATCTCCTTCAGGTTACGAACAACTCGAAGACACCCCTCGAGATTACTGTGAGAACGGACCCCTCCATCCATCCTGACAGCACTACAACCCTCTGGTGTTTGGTACTAGACCGGTTAACAAGGACTCTCACCACCCCCACCTGCCGCAAATATGTTATGAGGTCTCGAGGTCGAGACTTTGTTTCCGTAGAAGGTGGTGAAATGACGGAGCCTAAAGGACAACCACACAAGATAGCCACCGTAAGAGAATCCAGGAAGACAAGAAGAAAGGGATTTACTGTAGAAATAGATTAATTTCCCATTCTCCAGAGAACGGGAAATCTGACCCCTGTACCCATTCTCTAATTCCCCGAACAGGTGAGTTACCCCCGAAGGGCATGTCAAGCCCCACCAATCATCACCTCACGCGGCCCCGCCAATCACAGGGCGGAACTCAAATAGCCAAGGCAGAACTTCCCCCCGAATACTATGATGAAAAAGTGTTTATGCAATCTAAGCATAAAGAGCCCTGGGAGTATTTTAATCGTTGGGGCCCTCCATCCTCAAGAAGCTGCCAGACGAGAAGAAAAGTGAAATGGTGATATGAAGTGCCACAGAAGAAAATCATTAAATAAATAATCCAAAGAACCAAAACAATTAGTGAACAGGAAATCACGAATTACATCATCAGGCTTGATGATATAAGAAAGAACCAAAGATCAAAAGGACGAGAACCTCAGTGTGATGTCATTAAGCACCATAATATATTTTTCATGTGATTATTAACCTCAACATAGCCCATTTTTATGTATTTACTATGCCCCTATTCATACGAGATCACGCAACCTGACCAAGAGAAATAACCCAAATATGTACTGATTGAAACTACAGGAAGTCAATTCACACTCAGTAGCTCGCTCCGTCCGGATATATGTCCGGGAGTATAACTACCTAAACACTCCGTCCGGATAAGTCTGTCCAGGAGTCGTTTGCCCTGAAAGAGAGGAGCCTGCTGTCCACTGCCCTCCTGCCTTTGGACTCCTGCCGAAGTAGTACCCTGACGTCTGGACCTGCCCCCTGGACTCCTGACGAGTGGCCCCATTACGTCCAGCTGCCGTGCCCGGATCTCTGTGATGCCCCGACACTCGTGCTTGGCCCTTCTCCTCCTCAACGCTATCCCTAAGTGTTTCTGCGTATCTCAATTTGTGGCTATTGTTGCAGGTAAGGTTATATATGCGAGTATTCCGGAAGTGTAATTAAGTTGATCTGTGCCAAGGATCTGTGTCTGTTATGTGTTCAATTATCGCTCTGTGTACACGTTACATAGTCATTTGTCCTCCCATAAATCTTGATCTGTGCAAGTGAAGTCATCGCACCAGATATAGCTGCGCATACCCCTTTGATATATATTACTTGAGGTGTTATCACTAATTGTCAATTGTACACCACTTATATACATTCATCACGATCCAGGCTCAAGATGGAATACTCTCAGATGTCACCTATATATGTTATTTATTCTCTTGTGTATCCAAGTTGAAGTGTAAACGTATACCGTAAAGATATTCCCTAATTTACTACCATTTACCTAGGACCTATGCCCAAATTTTAATCTATCTATCTTTCCTTACCGAAAAGTCAAGAACCCCCCGTTGAGTTAACCTTAATTCTATTATTCTATTATTCGAGCTATCTAGTTTATACCAGTGCTTGTGAATTAATCTGATCTACGTGTGTGGGTAATTAATAATTCTTTTCACACATTTATAGTAACTCTTGTTCAAGTTATTTATTATTCGTGTCCCCATATTATCGTAGACACCGTTACTACTTCGATTTTACTATTTCCATAGTAACCAATTAATTAAATCGTATATTTACTTTATGTAATTCGCATATGCCATATCTTTGATCCACGTATTGCCAGATAGGGATTTGCTAATATATTCAAATTTCCTTTAATACTATTACCGTAGTATTTTAACCTAGTACAACTTCGTCGTGTACGCCCTTTTGTATTCTGAGTTCTTCCGAATTCTAATTTACTGTGATTTCCAGTCGCATTTTAATTGAGTGTCTTTTCCTCATTTTATATTAACTTGCATCCTCTCCAAACCCTGTTATAGCGATTCATTGATCTAAATTTGAATTTGAATTCTATACTTGTGTGTATCGATCTCTTACCCGGTGTAAATCTATTTTTCGTATCCGTGTGTCGAGTCTTTCACAAAAAACGCTTAGATAAGTATACTCCAACTTAAACCACCCTGTCGATAAGTGCCTTAGTATATATTTAATATTCACCAGTGTCTTATAGTTGCACTATTTCGAATTATAAATTCATACCAAAGCAGTCACTCTGACCTAGGGTCGAACGCACTACCTTTTATTTATCTTACCTGTGTGACCCTTCCGTTAATCCCCTTGATAAGCGCTCACCGCCCCACGCTCGTGAACGCTGTTTAAAGTAAATTCGCCTTATGCCAGAAGTCTTCACGTTAGACGTTACACTCACATATGTGTTATCATTTGACTTGAATACCTATGTACAGTAGCCCAACTAAGTTTTGCGACAAAATTAGGTACAGTTGTGGACAGATGAAACAGATACAGCCTTGGTCTGTCGAAAACCTCAATAGAGGGCAGCACAATTAGTGCCAATAAATTATCTGGTAACAGTGATGGTGTGGGGGTAGGAGGTGAAGGTATGGGGTGGAGGGAGGGAGGAGAGGGAGGGGGAATGAGGGTACAGCAATGGGAGGGGTAACCAGCGGCGAGGTGGCAGCAGGTGGGGGTGGAGGGAAGTGGGTGACCAAATACTTTACTGTGAAAGAATAATTAATTTTGTGTTTTGAACATTATGTGGGATTATGATTGCGAAGTATTGGAGTCTTGAGGTGTGTGTAGAATAATAAACACGCTACAGGCTGCTAACCTGCTATTGCTCTCTCTCTCTCTCTCTCTCTCTCTCTCTCTCTCTCTCTCTCTCTCTCCATATACAATATATATATGTGACATAGGCATTCAAATATATGATATCTTAAATCTATAACGAAATACTACTTCATTTTTGTTCTCTGCTTAGAGCGCCTACTGAGTTTTGATATCGGGAATGTGGTATTGTTCAAACATGGGAGCGTCAGATACAACTGAACTACCTGTTGGTTAGCCTACCTAACAAGGGGAAATATAGTATTTGTTATTATTTGTCAGTTGGTGAGTCAGTCAAACTTCAAATATTATAGTTAGTGTTTCAGCATAATGGTGAGTGTATAGGTCATAGTAGTAACGAAAGTATGTAATGCATATATGTTGTATATAATACGGTATCAATGACACGCCAATTAAAGTGTGTTTAAAGTGTACTGGAGGTGTATTCAGTATTGACATTACCACGGGTATATAATCGCTTTTCATAATATACGTCCATAAGAATTTAAACAGTATAACATTATAAATTAATAACACATTTTCAATGTATCCATAAATAATCGATTTTTATTAATTTCACTCCAAAGCAGAAACCAGGAAACAAAGGATGACTAATATATATTTACATGGCAATACGCCTGTTCAAGAAAAGCAACCAGTTATATATAATGGTCAATACAATCCTCAAATTTTCGGTATAGAGGCGCAAAAGACCATGTTATAAAATAATATCCCCACATTAAAAACTAAGTTACATTTATTGGTCAAACCTCTTGGTAGATATGCTCAACAATAATGACGCAAGGGTGGTGTAGGCTTAATTAATATCAAATGAAAACACGATTATGCAGAACCTTTCCGGTATATCAGGTATGTTGTGTTACGTTTTGACGGCATCAGTAGAAGCCTATCTATCTATCTATTGCCCGACGCCGTGAATCCCCGAAGGGGTGGCCACGAACGAACCGCCCCCATGCACCTCTGTCCCCAGTCAGTCGACGCCCCTCCCCCCAAGCAGCATTTTTATGACCTCACTCCACGCCGACTTGATTTCAAATTTTTCGCTTGTAGAACTTTTGAGTGGGTATGTGAAGACCAATCCCGACCTGTTTGTTAGGTTGGCGACGGTCCATGATGCGCAGCGACGTAGACAAAGACTGTCCACGACCCTTAGGTCGCGGACAGTCTTGGCCTAAAATCGGCTAGGTGTGACGGGTGCTTAAGAATGCCTCTAAAAAACTGGGACTCCTGTACAGAGTTCGAGAATTCTTCACTGACGAGCAGTTGGCCGTGATATATAAAAGTCATGTGCGTTCTCAGATGGATTACTGTTCACTTCTGTGGGGTGGAAGTGGAGTGGTTGCATTGAGGCTGTTGGACAAAATTCAAAATAAAGCTATTAGATTAATCAATAACCCTGCAATCACACAGGACCTTCCTACATTATCCATACGAAGAAACGTTGCATCCCTTGCATTATTCTACAGATATTTTCACAGCAATTGTTCCGAGGAACTTGCTTCAATTGTGCCGCCTCTCCACATCTTTCCCTGTAGATCTAGGGCAGCTGAGAGCGCCCATGAATTTACACTTTCTCCTCCACAATGCAGAACTTCTGCTTATCAGAATTCATTTATCCCCAGAGCTACTACTCTTTGGAATTCACTTCCCTCGAATTGCTTTCCACAAACTTACAATCTACAAATGTTTAAATCCAGTTGTTACAAACATTTTATGAATGGAAGATGCCTTTAGGTACATGGACCTTTTTGTTTTATCTGTGTGTTTCCTTCCTCCGTTCATTGTCTCTTAAAAAAAAAAAAAAACGTAGCACTCGTGGTTGTTCTCTTGCAGTGATGCCACGAACATGGGAGTTTAGCATATTTCGGTATATTTTTCCCAGCTATGCTCACTACTGGCTACACTGCCGGCCTCTCGAGAACACAGGGAACATGAGTTAAGGGGAGATCTCCACTTGAAGGATTTTTTTCTGGACCCCTTTCTCCCTCATGTTTAGCCCCATTGCTTTTGATATTATAAAACGTTTGCCCCATTAGTTTAGTGATTTTAACCCGTACAGCCCCAGCGACGCGCCTGACGCGTCGGCGATGTATGTAACGCACAGCCCCAGAGACGCGCCTGGCGCGTCACCCTAATTGCGCCGACCGTAACCTCAGGTGTAGCCACTCAAGAGGGCTCAGATTTGTATGGGAACTGTGTACGTATCCCTCGCAACCGTGCCGATGGTTGAAAACTCTCAAAGTCCACGTGTGTGCGCGCGAGCGCGCAAAAACCTGTTTTTTTGGGATAATTGCCTTCAATTTTTTACTCTTATAAAATCCGTTTTCGGGGGCTCTGTAGGACCATTTTTTAAGCTTTTTGAGCGGTTTTTCGTGGTTTTTCCTTCATTCCTAACCTATTCGCTATTGTTTCTGGAATAAAACCATTTTTTGAAAACCGGCCGGGTTCTGGTGCGCAAACATTACAAAACTAGCCGGGGCTCCACGGGTTAAGAACTTTTACCCTGTATTAAGACTTTTCGTGCAATTCAGGTGTCGATTTTATCCTGGCGAGCGATAGCGAGCCTGTAATTTAAGAGGAACCGGCTTTCAGCCGGGACATTTTTCTACCGAAAAATGTACAAATTTATCTTGAAATGGGGCCAAGGGGGTGTAATTTTAAGCTTGATGGAGGTCTAGGGAACAAACTAAACACTTCCCCTTAATGGGCGGCGGTAAGCCCTGGGAGTCGGCTGTCTGGCCCGCTGCGCTCCCGGCCATTTGCACTCGATTTTAACCCTTTAAAAGCCTTAATAATGCTCCTAACTTGCTGCAAATTGGTGCACGACTTAAGTCGAGCGCCGCCAATAAGGGGTTAAGCTGCATAAAATCGTCTAAGTATGGCAGAACTATGGCAAAACAGACGCCACCGCTATCGAAAGGGTTTATAGATAGTCACTCCTTGATGGGATCGGTTTAAGGGGACAGTGGTGATTTTTGGGGTCTATTTATTTATATATTATTTTAGTTTTTAGTTTCCTCGCTAGACCTCCATCAAAGGTTAAAACAAAAACACCCCCAAAACCATCTATTAACGATGTCCCGTGCGACATTGCCAGGTTGCGGATTCACGGTATTGCCTCCCCCTATGATGGCGCCTGGGCGTTACCGGGTCGCTGCCTGAAGGCGACCTACCTTATAAGCGGCGTCTGACGCAGACAGGTCGACACCCTTGTACCGTCTGACGCCTACTGGATGCCGCCCGACGCCACCCGCCTACCGTCCCCGTCCCGCCAATTTACTAGCCGCCGACTCAACTCATGAAAGTTGTGCATGTCGAACTTTTCCTGAGGCCCCTGACGACCTCTCCCGACGGCTCTCTTGAGTAGGCACCCACCCACATCGCGCGGCGATGTAGGCAAAGACCTGCTCCCGACCCTTAAGTCGTGGAGCGTCGGCACTTAAATCGGCATAGTGTGACACCTGCTTTACCGGGTATATAATTTAAGTTATATTTACACACACACACACACACACACACACACAGTGGTCCGTAGCATATTGGTTAGCGCACTTGGTTTACAGCCAAAAGGACACAGGTTCCATTCCCAGGCGGGAAAGAAACATTTTGGCAATTCTTCTTACATAATGCGCCTCTCTTGACCTAGCAGTATAAATAGGCCTCTGGAATAAGTGTTGGTGGAATAAGTGTTCTTTAGTGTTGGTGGTCTATTACTAGCTGGACGCGTACCGTACAGGTCAACCAAACACTCAAAATCCAGATATCGGCAAATGGCTGATTACAGATAACATGCATATCTACAGCCACTCCAACCATGCATTAAGACTTCACGCAGTATATTCCCAGGTCGAACTTTTTTCGGTAAAAATAAATAAATAAATAAATAAATAAATAAACGTGAAGCTGTAATTATTGGAAACTGAGGTGATCAGAAAATCCTCAATACTCTCTTGCCCACATTACACCTAGTCATCCATTCAGCAAGGTTGCTGAACGCGGTAGTATGGTTGGGATGAGCGAGAGTGGGGTGTCAGAACGTTTACCGGTGGCAAAAAAAGGTGGGAAGAAGGACAAAATTAATGACAGACCGACATAGAAGTGGAGCTAAGCGGAAAACCACGTCATAACAGGACCAAGAAATTAAACAGTATATGGATAACCATCCATTCTCCAACGCTGAGGTAGCTAAGCAACATTTGAAATTTCAAACTTGTACAGAAACTATACGCAAGATATTAAAGGAGATGGGATATAATCATAGATCATCAGCTGTCAAGCCAAAGCTAACCAAGAGGCACAAACAAACTAGGCTTGATTTCGCTCGACTATTTGTTGACCAGGGCACTGACTATTGGGCACGAGTTGTTTTGATAATGTCAGAGAGGCTCCATAATAGTACCAGGACGATTAAAATTTTATCACTTAGCCGAGTTGGCGGGGGTTCTTCAAATAAGAATAAAGGTTGCTTCCTTTATATCCGCTCATGGCCGAGTGGTTACGGTGCTTAACTCTCCCAAACATACCTGGAGTGAGTGGGTTCGAATCCTGGTCAGGATACCTCTCTCGCAACCAAGAGTTGTTTTCTCAGACAAGAAAATGTTCAGCTCAACCACGCATGGGTCGAAGACTGTGCTGTTGGAGGCCTAGGAACACGCAGCATGCGAGTTAGTCCTAGTTAATATTGTGCATAAAATATATAGAATAGTCATCATACAGAGTAATACTTTCCATCATATAACTCTTGGCTAATTTCATATTAACCGAGCATTATAAAACATCTTAATTTCTTTGTTCATCCACTAATACCCCTAACTTACTAATTAACTCCTTACTTATATTGTCTACATACTATTAAGCTAGCATGACTTGATATAATATGCACATTAACCACTCCTGTCTATACCATCGGTTGTTTACCTAAAAAACAACCACGTTCGGTTTAGTAACTCATCCTAGCCACTTCGCCCGCTACTATCTGTGCAATATAGGATAGATCTTCCCCTATTACTTCCTTCCCCCTTAGTGAATGCATATAACTTGTTTGCGAATATAATAAATAATACCTTACCTAAACTATCATTGGTAAAAGTTTATCATGATAATCATTAAATATATAATAATTAATCCCATTAGGATTGACTAATTTTGGCAGTTTAATCGGGCTTTTCATTAGAGGGTTGATACAACTTAAGGAGGTTCTGTAGGAATTATAGGGACACATACTATGTCATGTTTACCCTTTGACTTCATAGTCCCTTTCTACTCTGAATAAAATACTCTCCTTTTCTACTCTGAATATAATAGTATAATGCTAGTCTGAATAAACTGCCAAATACGTGTCCTGATTCCACTAGGCCTACATAAACATTAATATAAACTAAAATCATAAAAGTGGGATTTTTTCAGAGGGCTGACTGGCTCATGGTATAAAGACTAATATTAGTCTTTATACCATGGACTGGCCCATTCACGGCGGATCCCATTGACAATCAGCATAGCACAGCCATGTGCCTATTTAATTATGTTTCTAAGCTCTCTGTCGTTATTGATCCTACTGTAGCAATCGGTAGCCTATTTCACATATCTACCAAACTGTTGCATGTTTATCACGGAGCAGCAGTCCGTTTTCTACATCGTCTTAGTGGATCCCACTTACAACAGCATCTGTATCATATCCTCTCTTACTCTACACTTCTAATATATGCAAGCCTAATGTTTTCCCAAGTCCCCTTTCTTTTGTACTGACCATATCATGTATTCATGATATTCACTACCCCAATAATCTGTTACTTCTTTTAAATGTTCTAACCCATTCTGGCTATAATTCCGTGTCATTTGGCCTTAGTCGTCAGGCGTTAGAATATTATTGATGTTCTAATGTTCTATTATTCTGGATTGTTCTGTCATTCTTCTTTGTGCCGTAAATTCCAATCAATCTATGGACACTGGCCAGCACAATTAAAAACATAATCCATGTGAAGCCTTATTAAGGACGGGTGAAATTACGTTTGTTGTTATTCACGCTTCTACTGTAGATATCTATTGTTGTTATTCACGCTTCTACTGTAGATATCTATTGTTGTTATTCACGCTTCTACTGTAGATATCTATTGTTGTTATTCACGCTTCTACTGTAGATATCTATTGTTGTTATTCACGCTTCTACTGTAGAGATCTATTGTTGTTATTCACGCTTCTACTGTAGATATCTATTGTTGTTATTCACGCTTCTACTGTAGATATCTATTGTTGTTATTCACGCTTCTACTGTAGATATCTATTGTTGTTATTCACACTTCTACTGTAGATATCTATTGTTGTTATTCACGCTTCTACTGTAGATATCTATTGTTGTTATTCACGCTTCTACTGTAGATATCTATTGTTGTTATTCACGCTTCTACTGTAGATATCTATTGTTGTTATTCACGCTTCTACTGTAGATATCTATTGTTGTTATTTACGCTTCTACTGTAGATATCTATTGTTGTTATTCACGCTTCTACTGTAGATATCTATTTAAAAACTCTGATTTCAAACAATGTTGCATTGTTTTTTTGGTTTCATATCACGACTGACGATGACTTCCAAATCTTTTGAAACAATTGAGTTACTTAATTCCATGTTATTTAGCCATCTAGATACCACTGATATTGCGTCTTGCCCCTGTCACCACTCAGATTGGTGAACAATTTTTTTTCTTCTGAGATATAGCTGGTAGTTACTGGCTACCCTGGCCTTGAGTAAGGGAGATGGGTAATGGAATCGGACATCACAAGCATGCATTGAGCTATTGAATCTCCTCATACGGGAGATATATGGTGCGTAATTATTGACGAAACAAATATTGTTAAATTTATATCCTGAAATTTCTGTCGATTTCCCAATGTTCACTAAACTGCATGTATTTATCTACATTAAATGTCAACTTACAAGGTATTGCACTATTCGGGTAGTGTATCAAATTATTTTTGGAGAGCATGAATCGTTATCAGGATCACTAATTCAACCTAGTTTTAGTGTCATTTGAAAAATTGCCAATCTTTTTAGTTAGGCCTAAATCAAGGTCGTTAATGTAAAAGATGAACAATTGAGAAACTAAAACTGACCATCGAGTAAGAACCCAACCTTCACTACACCCCAATCTGATTGTATAGGCTACTGTTAATGTTAATATTTTGTTTCCTACTAATTAGCCATGGTATAATTCACGTAATATAGTTCACCCTATTGCATGAGTTGCTTCTTTAATCAGCCATCTTTCATGTGGATATTTATCGAAAACTTTACTGACATGTCAATATCTTTGATGCTATTTTTTGTCTTTGTTTATCGATTCGTATGCTTGGGAAAAGAAAGATTAATAGATAGCGAGACACACGCAGCCAACACGGTTAAATTCCATTACAAGATTGATGATTAAGCATTTAACAAATGTGACAGCAGCATACTACTCTTAATTTGACGTTTGTAATTTAGTCAGTAGCCAGCCCTTATTCCCACAAGGGGTAGGGAGTATCAACAACAAACATATGAAAGGAGGCAAAACAAGAGGCGGCAGGGGAAGAATCCATACAACAGTTCTCACACAAACATTCGGAAACCTCAATCACTTATTAGCCCCCAAGATGACTGGCTTCACCTCAGATGCTATAAACGTTCGGACAAATTAAGTCTCTTAGTCATTTAGCTGTATATAATTACATTTTATTGAGTAACATCTAATACAGTTGATGCGTATAAACGTTTAGGATAACTCATAAAATCTATACCCGGTGTCAGCGAACTTGGAGCTAATCCTGACCGCATAACATCTTATAAAGAACAAAACAAATATATGAGTAGATCAGGAAATAGATGTAGAAATTGACTATCCGTTTCTCGAGCACTTTCTGGGTGCTTTCTGAAAGGCTAAGGATAAGAATTAGAGCCAATGTAGCTGACACCAACACCAAGTATAGTGTTAAGGAGGCCGGGGCTCTTATTACAGCCAATGTCGCTGACACCAACACCAAGTATAGTGTTAAGGAGGCCGGGGCTCTTATTACAGCCAATGTCGCTGACACCAACACCAAGTATAGTGTTAAGGAGGCCGGGGCTCTTTTTACAGCCAATGTCGCTGACACCAACACCAAGTATAGTGTTAAGGAGGCCGGGGCTCTTATTAACACAATGTCGCTGACACCAACACCAAGTATAGTGTTAAGGAGGCCGGGGCTCTTATTAACACAATGTCGCTGACACCAACACCAAGTATAGTGTTAAGGAGGCCGGGGCTCTTATTACAGCCAATGTCGCTGACACCAACACCAAGTATAGTGTTAAGGAGGCCGGGGCTCTTATTACAGCCAATGTCGCTGACACCAACACCAAGTATAGTGTTAAGTAGGCGGGCTCTTATTACAGCCAATGTCGCTGACACCAACACCAAGTATAGTGTTAAGGAGGCCGGGGCTCTTATTACAGCCAATGTCGCTGACATCAACACCAAGTATAGTGTTAAGGAGGCCGGGGCTCTTATTACAGCCAATGTCGCTGACACCAAACACCAAGTATAGTGTTAAGGAGGCCGGGGCTCTTATTAACACAATGTCGCTGACACCAACACCAAGTATAGTGTTAAGGAGGCCGGGGCTCTTATTAACACAATGTCGCTGACACCAACACCAAGTATAGTGTTAAGGAGGCCGGGGCTCTTATTACAGCCAATGTCGCTGACACCAACACCAAGTATAGTGTTAAGGAGGCCGGGGCTCTTATTACAGCCAATGTCGCTGACACCAACACCAAGTATAGTGTTAAGGAGGCCGGGGCTCTTATTACAGCCAATGTCGCTGACACCAACACCAAGTATAGTGTTAAGGAGGCCGGGGCTCTTATTACAGCCAATGTCGCTGACACCAAACACCAAGTATAGTGTTAAGGAGGCCGGGGCTCTTATTACAGCCAATGTCGCTGACACCAACACCAAGTATAGTGTTAAGGAGGCCGGGGCTCTTATTAACACAATGTCGCTGACACCAACACCAAGTATAGTGTTAAGGAGGCCGGGGCTCTTATTACAGCCAATGTCGCTGACACCAACACCAAGTATAGTGTTAAGGAGGCCGGGCTTATTACAGCCAATGTCGCTGACACCAACACCAAGTATAGTGTTAAGGAGGCCGGGGCTCTTATTACAGCCAATGTCGCTGACACCAACACCAAGTATAGTGTTAAGGAGGCCGGGGCTCTTATTACAGCCAATGTCGCTGACACCAACACCAAGTATAGTGTTAAGGAGGCCGGGGCTCTTATTACAGCCAATGTCGCTGACACCAACACCAAGTATAGTGTTAAGGAGGGGCTCTTATTACAGCCAATGTCGCTGACACCAACACCAAGTATAGTGTTAAGGAGGCCGGGGCTCTTATTCAATGTCGCTGACACCAACACCAAGTATAGTGTTAAGGAGGCCGGGGCTCTTATTAACACAATGTCGCTGACCAACACCAAGTATAGTGTTAAGGAGGCCGGGGGCTCTTATTACAGCCAATGTCGCTGACACCAACACCAAGTATAGTGTTAAGGAGGCCGGGGCTCTTATTACAGCCAATGTCGCTGACACCAACACCAAGTATAGTGTTAAGGAGGCCGGGGCTCTTATTACAGCCAATGTCGCTGACACCAACACCAAGTATAGTGTTAAGGAGGCCGGGGCTCTTATTACAGCCAATGTCGTTGACACCAACACCAAGTATAGTGTTAAGGAGGCCGGGGCTCTTATTAAAACAATCACTAACAAGTGTATAATAGATTATAAAATAACAATCTATGCAATTTATTGTGTTCATTTTGAGTTATGTATACAATGTGGAACTATAAAATAGTGACGCTTACCATTTTGGTGTGTACTTACTCTAGTTGTACTTACTCTAGTTGTATTGCGGGAGTGAGCATGCTCGTTATTTCCCGCCTCCTATATGTGTAGGTGTTATATGTATCGTTGGAATGGCTGTGGATGTGTGTGTAGTCTGTATTTTTTAGCCAATTGGCGACATCGGAAACGAAGGCTTAGGGTGGATCTGTATGGTACAATTCTCACTATAGACGGTACCGTCTCGCCCGAAGGCTTAGGTAGCCATCAGCTTAGGTGAACCATATGATACCCATCTCGCCTTGTACCATTTTTGCCAACCCCAGATGGGACGTCACAACGTCGTCCACTTACTCCAGGTACCTATTTACAGCTAGGTGAACTGAGGCTAACACATGAAAGGAGACAAGCCCAATTTGTCTCCGCCCGGCCGGGGATTGAACCCCCGACCCCTCGTGTGTGAGACGAGAGCTCTACCTACTAGGCTACGGGCTGTGTGTGTGTGTGTGTGTGTGTGTGTGTGTGTGTGTGTGTGCTAATCTAAAAAGTTTGTGTTTGCGTAAATCTATTTATATTTAGAGAGAAAGAGAGAGAGAGAGAACCTTCTATTATTTTACAAACAAATAATGATAGCAATAATGTCATATGCCCAGCGTGTGCGAGTACTGTGTGCCCTGGCTGTAGTAGCGCAGGCGGTGGCGCCTGCCTAGACACCACGGGTCTCTGCTAGACACGACTACACGGGCTTGGGACGGGAGTGCAAACTAGACAGGTGCCACATACCTAATATTTTGTCACAAAACTTAGTTGGGCTACTGCACATGTGTAACACTATTATTCCTGCATATTTAGAATACCTATACTGTGTGTAAATGTAACGTGACTAAATACAATTAAGTTATCATTTTAGACCATTCTATATTTAATACGTCACTTGAGTACCTTTATTGTGTGCCCTATATGACAGAACAATACACTCTATACCATAACCTATGTCATTTGAATAAACTAAAGTGTGAAGTAATATTGTGTTCTTATTGTGTGAATGCTACCTTGGGATAAAGAGTTGATGCAAGATATATAAAGCTAGACGTGACCCTGTCGAGCATATTCTATCTCAAGATATCTTATTATAAGATTGTCTATCTATCTATCTATCTATATGCTCAGGCCCAATCCCCATTTTGGGGGTAGCCGACTCAAGACAGAGCAAGAACAGGGAAAACACAAAAACAACATAAAACAACAAATAAACACAGATAAAAAGCACAAACTCACACACATCCAGGTCACCCAGGAGAAGACCCAGAGACCAGGGTCACCAAGGTCGCTCCAGCACTCCCCCGGCCCCCGACCACCCGGAGAGGTTCCGATCTCGGCAGGCAGACATGCAGCGGAGCCAAAGCCACAAGCCCTCCCACCACACTTCCAGGCGCACCCTTCATATTAATCGTCTCCACGGGCCAGGCGCCTGATGGACTATTAACTAGTCCAACTTGCGCCCGACCCCTTACTCCAAATGACCACGTGTTCACTCAACTATTCACAAGCATTCTCCATTCACTCCTGTCCACCACCACTTCCCCTGCTTGATCTATAGTCATTCCTCTATCATCCAAAGCCTTTCTTACATAGTCTCTCCATCTCAATGGGGGTCTTACTGCCCTTCTATCTCCCCTTGTACCTGACTCACATATTCTCTTTGTAAGCCTTTCATCTCCCATTCGTTCAACATGACCATACCAGCTCAGCACCCTTCTGTCCACTCTGGCTGACAAATGTTTCTGCTGCCCCACTCTCCTACGTATCTCTTCATTCCTCAATCTGTCTGTACGAGTAACTCCACACATACTCCTCAAGCAGCTCATCTCCATCACATCCAGCCCTCTTTTCTCCTTCTTCTTCAGAGCCCATGTCTCAGCCCCATACATCACTGTTGGCACAACAATTCCTTGATACAGTGCACTTTTTACTTTCACTCCGAGATTTCTCGTCCTCCACATACTTCCCATTGCTCCGAAAACCTTCCTTCCTTCACACACTCTCTGTTTTACCTCCACTTCCACACCTCCACTCCTGCTTATCGTTCCTCCTAGATATTTAAAACACTCTACTTGTTCCAATATTTCCCCATCCAGCCTCACATCTAGATTCACCCTATGCTCTCCCCTATTACACACCATTACTTTACTTTTATTGACGTTCACCTTCAGTTTCCTCCTTCCACAAACCACACCAAACTCTTTGACTACCCGCTGCAGTTTCTCATCAGAATCCGCCACCAATGCTGTGTCATCAGCGAACAGCAACTGATTCAACTCCCAATCTCTACCATTCTTTCCTACTAAACCCAATCCTCTTCCCATAATTCTCCTTTTCACCTCCCTCACCACACCATCCATAAACATATTAAACAGCCATGGTGACATTACACAACCCTGTCGCAAACCTACCTTTACCTCAAACCATTCACTCAACTCACCATTTCCTACTCTCATAAGATTGTGTCGAGATTATAACTAATCGCGTTGAAATACCAACCCAACATTTCAAATTCGTAGAGTTGAACGATCTCTAAGGTGTACAGTCCCCCACATAAGTATAGAGACACTGTAACTAACACCTTAAAATTATATGAGAGATGTAAATAATTATTGCATTGTAAATAGTACAATCGTGAGATGTATTATATACAGTATAATATATTAGACAGTATATATATATATATATATATATATATATATATATATATATATATATATATATATATATATATATATATTTGCATCTTCGTGCAAATCAAGGACCTCCACGAACTACAGGAACTCCAGCGTCGCTTCATGACCTCCTCCGGACTTAACTTCACCTTTGAAAAATCTAACAATGGAAAACTCCCCTTCCTCGACATCCTCGTAGCTCTGAACGACCATGGGTTCAAAACCACCGTCTACACTAAACCAACTAACACAGGACAATGCCTCAACGGCGATAGTGAATGCCCCCGCCATTTTCTTCTATCCTCCATCTCCGCCTATGTAAGGAGAGCCCTCACACACTGCTCTACCTGGGCCGACACCCACCAGGAACTAGAAAGACTATCCCAAGTTTTAGTGAATAATGGATACTCCAACTTCGACATCTCCAGCACCATCAACCACCATCTTGAAAAATGGTACACCCAAAGCCCTCCCAACATTGACCCCCCCAATGAAATTATGATCTTCTACCGCAATTACATGTCCTCTGAACACAAAAATGACGAGGCCGTCTTAAAAGAAATAATCTCCAAGCATGTCCACCCAACCAACCCGGAAAACAAAATCAAATTAATAATTTATTACAAATCCCCCAAGACCTCCAACCTCATTCTCCGCAACAAACCAGCTTCCACCAAGATAAAGAGCCCGATGAACGACGATCACATCATTTACCAACATACCTGTAATTATGAGGACTGTGGACCTCATTCCTATATTGGCATGACGCAGACTCGTCTTTCACGTCGGTTAACTCTTCACCTTCAGGCTGGAGCCATCAAAGACCACTATCTCACCCCCAACCACCCCCACCTCACACGCAACGAGTTAGAGAAACACACCACCATACTCGATAAAGAAAGTGACCCAAGGAGATTACCAATACTCGAAGCGTTATATATCCAAGCCTTACATCCTAACATCAACAACCAAACTCTAGACCTTCAGATCCTTCCTTCTGCCAAAAGGCACTACCCTACAGGACCTAACGCCCCTCCTCGCCCCCCGGTGCCCTTGACGCAGCCCCCCGCGCTACCTCCTTCAGCTTCGTCTTCCGCCGGCGCCACACGGACCACACAACTTAGGCCACGCCCCTCGACACGCAGCCAATCAGCTTTGACCCCGCCACCCGACCAACACCATCCCGCATCCAGTGCGCCTGCGTGAAGCGGTTCCCCCTTTTGCACTCCTAGAATACCCCTCCACCAATAGGAGACTTTTGCCCCCTGATTTTCGCCTCCTCTGATCCTCCACCCTCTATATATACCCTTCCTGTTTACCTTTTATATCATTCTACCCTTACTTGATAATGCTGGTTGTCCAGTGAAACGCGTCGTATATCCTGTATCATCATGTACATTTATGTAACACTGTACCACCATGAATTTTGCTCATCTCATTCATCTACTTCCTGCCACCCAGCGAAAACTCATCAGAGACCTGGAAACTTTGAATAATAAAATTTCCAATGCAGAAATTGCCATTTCTTTCAACCTCGTATGTATTAAAGAAAAAAAAAGAAAATATATATATACAGTGTATATATATATATATATATATATATATATATATATATATATATATATATATATATATATATATATATATATATATATATATATATATATTATATATATATGTATATATATATATAATAATTTATATATTTTATATATATATAATATATATATATACAGTATATATATATATATATTATATATATATATATATATATATATATATATATTATATTATATATATATATTCTTTAAAATTCAAAGAACGGCGAGAATATAATTACATAATGATGTCCAAGCATACTACAATGTATAGCACAGTATTTTTAAGCATCTGCATTATCGCCAGAAAATGATAAATGTATTGCCCCTAAAAAAGGCTATGGAGTCTTGAAAGTGGAGATCCATAAAATCGGGCCACTTGCAGACAACAAAAGCTCCTGATGGCCAGTCCTTTCCGCGCTTCCACATGCTTTGGGGTTACGTCAACAAATGACCACACTTAATTATGACTACGGTCGCCGCCATTATCAGCATCATCAGCTCCGCTTCTATCACCCACATAGACTCATTATTATTACAGAAGGATGCTTCAAGAACACCATCAGAGAGTGGAATTTGATATAGCCTCATTCTCAAGACATATGAACAGCCAATCGAAACATATTTAGCTCCATCTATTATTATAATGTTGCTATGCCAAATGAATCAACTATTGTATGAACAGACAATCGAAAAATAGTTAGCACCATCTATTATTATAAATGGCTGTCCATGCCAAATTAAATACACTGAGGTGATCTGATAGGCTTCCAGTACCTTTGCAATACTATATTACTTTGGTAAATCTATCATAAGGTAAACCCAATAGTGATGTGTTTATGTATAGAATCTAGTTTTGATTTTTGATTTTTTTACGAATTTGTTTCATTGATGATAGATGGTATATAGAAGAAATATTAATGATATCTTGAGTTTTATATTGCAGTGAAGGAAGATACAGTTATACATAACGTATAAGTCAATGAACCATATTTCGAAAACACATGCATTGATACCATTCAAGGGGGTCAAACGTACAATATAGTTTACAATAAACGGCTTTCGATTTGGGAATTAAATAAGAACATAAGAAGAAGAACATAAGAAAATGGGAGTCTGCAGAAAGCCGATTGGCCTAAGCAAGGCAGATCCCTGTCCCACACAACCCCAATTCAATTACAAAGCCCAATTATAGGCTTCACACTCTAATACCCTGAGGATCATCTTACCAAAACGGTTAGAGATTAACGCAGGATTATGGGGGTCTGCAGAGCGCTGATTGGCCCAACCCGGCTGATTCCCCTTCACACCCAACCCTTCTCGTCCATATGCTTATCCAATTTTATCTTAAAGCTCCCTACAGTTTTAGATCCCACTATAGCACTTGGTAGTCCATTCCACCCATCTACAACTCTGTTACCAAACCAATATTTGCCTATATCTTTTCTGAAACGAAATTTATCTAATTTGAAACCATTGGTACGAGTTCTTTCGCTATCACTGAGCTTTAGTACATTTGTCATGTCCCCTTTGTTAATCCCACTAACCCACTTGAACACCTCTATCATATCCCCTCTAACTCTGCGTCTCTCTAACGAATGTAAACCTAATTTCTTCAACCTTTCTTCATACGAAAGATTTCTAATATTATGGATCATTTTTGTCATTCTACGTTGTACTCTCTCCAATGAATCTATGTCGATTCTGTAATAAGGACACCAAAATTGGACAGCATAATCCATATGGGGTCTCACTAATGACAAGTAAAGTTTTAAGATAACATCAGCAGTTCTGTTACTCACACTCCTAGAGATGAACCCGAGAATCCTGTTTGCCTTATTACGAACGCTTATACACTGTTTTCTAGGCTTCAAATCATTGCTAACAAACACACCTAGATCTTTCTCGCAATCTGAATTTTCTAATTCTAAATTAGCTAGTTTATATTTAACATTTGTTTGCATCTTCCCTATCTTTAATACCTTGCATTTGTCAATGTTAAACTTCATCTGCCAATTTACTGACCATTCATGTAAGGTATCTAGATCCCTTTGGAGGCACTCTATATCGCTATCTGAATCAATTGATCTCCCTATTTTAGTATCGTCTGCGAATTTACTTATCCTACTAGTTATACCTAAATCTAGGTCATTTATGTATATAAGAAACAACAGTGGACCTAATACCGATCCCTGGGGGACACCACTTTTGACTGCTCCCCACTCTGACTTGGTACTATTTATGCTGACTCTCTGTTTCCTACCAATTAGCCATGACCTAATCCATCCCAACAACGCCCCACCTATTCCATGTGCCTCAACCTTTCTCATCAATCTCTCATGAGGGACTCTGTCGAAAGCTTTACTGAAATCTAAATATATAATATCGTATGCCTTGTCATTATCTACTGCTTCATATACCTCTGAGAAAAAACTAAGCAAATTAGTAAGGCAAGAACGTCCCTGTGTGAATCCATGCTGAGAAGAATTGATTAAGTTAAATGTTTCTAAGTGGTTTCTCATTTTCCTAGCAATAATTGACTCTAGTAGCTTTCCTATGATTGAAGTGAGACTAATGGGACGGTAATTGGATGCTATTGATTTTTCACCTTTTTTGAAAATCGGAACTACATTTGCAAGCTTCCAAGCTTCTGGAACTATACCTGTTTCTAATGAATTGTTAAAAAGAAATGTTAATGGGTAACTTAACTCATCTCTGCATTCTTTTAATACTCTGGCATATACCTCATCGGGACCAGGCGATTTCTGAGGTTTCAGTCTGTCAATTTCCTTAAGCACATCATTTCTACTTATAGTAACCGTACTTAACCTATTTTCTATACTATCTCTATATACCTTACGGACTTCTGGAATCTGTGCCAAATTTTCATTAGTGAAAACGGATAGAAACTGACTATTTAATGTACTGCACATTTCTAAATCATTTTCTGTCATTTCTCCTATCGAAGTTTTAAGGGGGCCTATTTTATCTCTAACTTTAGATTTATATAGCTGGTAAAAAGCCTTAGGGTTATTTTTTGAGTCATTGGCTATCCTGATTTCATAATTTCTTTTGTCTGTCCTTATACATTTTTTAACCTCTCTTGATAGATTCTGATAGTAAGCAAGTAGGTGAATTTCGCCTTTCTTTATTTTTCGATATATTCCTCTCTTTTTTCCTAGAAGATCTAATAGTCTATTATTCATCCATTTGGGTTGGTTCTGTGTTGATCTAAATTTTCTTTTGGGGATATATTTATTTTGCGCATTGTGGAGTGAAGAAATAAAATTATTATATGTAGCTGTCAAATTATCCTGAGTTAAGACAGGTATCTGAGAGAGAGTATGTTCATTAGCGCACCTGGGTCCACTTAATAGTTTAACCATAGGATCGACTCTTAAGGCTCGTCTTAATCCACCATAATTGGCTTTTCTGAAATCTGGGATAAGTGTCGTATTCTCTTTAGCCTTTCCTGTCCATTGTATGTTAAAATAAATTGATTTATGATCACTATTTCCTAGTTGGTCTCCTATCTCTACATTATTTATACTTTGTTCATTATTACTGAGAACTAAATCGAGGATATTATTACCTCTAGTAGGCGAGTCTATGAATTGAAATAAAAAACTATCCTGTACCGCCTCCATAAACTCTTCTGAATCTGAGTCGCCGATTTGATGCTGCCAATCAATATTCGGAAAATTAAAATCCCCTATAATACACACATTGCTAAACCTTGATGCTATTTTCACTTCCTGCCATAAAACTGTACCTTCGTTTCTACTCATATTTGGTGGTCTATAAATAACTCCAATAATTATGGTCTCACTACCTTCGCTAACCTCAACCCAAACACTTTCGTTATCAGTATTTAGTCTAATACCTGATTTAATACAGCTTTTTAAAGAACTCCTGACAAACACTGCTATTCCGCCGCCCCTCCTACTTGTTCGGTCGCGTTTAAACAAACTATATCCTGGTATATGGAATTCTGCTAAAAAATGTCTTGATTCTGTATTAATCCATGTTTCAGTCAGTGCTATAATGTCTATATTTTCGTTGCTAACAAGTGCTCTAAGTTCATCCATTTTGTTACATAAACTCCTACAGTTTGTATAATATAATCGCAATGAATTTATTTTACTGGTATCGGATTTACCTTTATTTCTAACTAAATTCCCATCTTCTGTTACACCTTTAATATTTCTACTAGCAGTACAATTAAAATCCTGTGACTGATATTTTCTATTCCTATCTGATGTACCAGTACGGCAATTTACCCTATCTAGACAATTATTCTTACTCATATTCTCAGGCTTTATTTTCAGCGAAACCCCGCGACAATCCTATCTATTGACCTAGCTAAATTTGCCACCCCTAGCCGAGAAAGATGAACCCCGTCCTGTGCGTACAACTGATTTTTACCATAGAAACGGGTCCAGTTATCAAGGAATGGTATTGCATTTGCATTACAGTATTTTTCCAGCCGACAATTGATGCCAATTGCCCTAGATGACCATTCCTTGCTGACCCCTCTCCGTGGCAAGATACTGTGTACTACAGGTATGCCTCCCTTCCTCCTAACTTTATCTAACACCTCCCTGTACTGCCGAAGCAGTACTTCCGTCCTACCTTTACCAACATCATTGCTCCCTGTACTGAGACAGATAATGGGGCTATCTCCAATATCTTTCATGATGTAATCAATGTCCTCTAACACCTTCCCAACCCCGGCACCAGGCAGACAGACAAGCTTCCTAATATCAGTACAGGTGGACCTAGCTAAGTGTCTGACCATGGAGTCCCCAACAATTGAGAAGGACTTGCCTCTCCTTGTCGATGACTTGGTAGCAGCTGCGGCAGCGGCAGGAACTCCTGGGGCAGCAGTTGAAGGTACTCCTGGGGGGGCAGCAGTCACATCATTCCCTGTTGGAGGCAACTTACTTACCTTTCTCCTGGTTTCCTCGCCGAAGGAAGCACTCGCAGCCTCACCATCACATTCGTCATCCAAGGTGATGAACTTGTTGCTGAGGGCAACTGGCCGCCGTAGAAATTTGCAGGTTGTTGCACTTGTTGGAACAACTGTCCAGGGAGCATCACGATCCCTAACAGCAGTTGCACTATCCTCACTTTTCTTGTCAGCCAAAGTCAGCTTTAAGGCCAAATTCTCGTCTTTGAGAGACTGCACCTCTCTCTCCACATTCTCCATCCTTTCTTGCAAAGCAAGACAAAGCTGGAGAATATTAGAGGAGGTAGCAATCTCGTCAACACCAGCCATTTTAAGAAAGCGTTAATACTATCACCACACTATGGGCAAAGATATTCACTGGGAGTCACTAGGGACAGGTCCTCACTCAGCAAAGGTCAGGCAGGTACTCCTAAAATGTCAAAGGTGTTCCTGTCGAAATAACATCTGCATAACAATTATAACATACTCCTGTAGATTATAATTGCAACTAAATAACATCTGCATAACAATTATAACATACTCCTGTAGATTATAATTGCAACTAAATAACATCTGCATAACAATTATAACATACTCCTGTAGATTATAATTGCAACTAAATAACATCTGCATGACAATTATAACATACTCCTGTAGATTATAATTGCAACTAAATAACATCTGCATAACAATTATAACATACTCCTGTAGATTATAATTGCAACTAAAAATCCTCTCAGATGGAAAATGCCCGGCGTACGTAGTGTGTTCTTGTCACCTAGCATGTTGTTGTCTCACTATCATTACTACTGTATATCAGGAGCCCGTGTGGGAAGAAAGAGATCTTAATTATCATTAAGATACATTGTTTTATCGGCCACATATTTGGTAATCTCGGAGGTATATCTAGATGACACGTAATTGTGCTTGATCGGCATGTACAGTCAAATTCAAAAGTTGTCTAGCTTCTATATCAAGAAAAGACGTTTTCCGATTATATTTAGTAATATAGTAGTTATCCGCGTTGAATATTTGTTAATATATATACCGGTATATATATATATATATATATATATATATATATATATATATATATATATATATATATATATATATATATATATATATATATAGGCTACATCTTTTCGGTATTGCTGTTGATTTTTCTTTTAATTATTTTATTTATTTAACTTATGTTTTAGCATATATAATCCTTTCTACCAATGGTTGCAAAATATTACCGTGTCAATTCTACTTCTTTACCTTCTGAGTATTCATAAACCACGCATTTTATCCTTCTAGCATTGATTTTTCCCTAACATTAATCTATGCCACTACGTTTTCTCTTTCCTTCTTTTCTATTCTTATCACCCCTTTAGCTTTATGTATTGGTCATTATGCACACATTACTAGTCACTCACAATGTTTTTTTCTCCACACTAGACGTGCTACTTCCCTAATTTTTTAGGGTTATTTTTGTAGAGTGAAAGTATATAACATTTTAATTTCTTAACAAAAAATTGGTTAGGTTAAGCTAGGTGTTGGTGAAATGGCTTGTGTGGTAACCAACATATCCCGCCGCTCCAATGGTCAATCAAAGTGTCGCTGCGGGGGACCACGAAAAAGGGAAGGTCAGCATTACCGAATATTCCTTTAATCATGTGATTATTATGGCTACTCACAAAAACTACAGCTAGATAGTTATTTTCACACACATATCAACTGAGTAGATATGCATTATGTATGTACAGCTGCCAAAATTAATTCACATCAACTTAGGGATTTGTTTATGAAATTAAAATTGGTTTGATTGACTTGCATGAATAATATCTTGTAAAATCATTTGATCACCCATATACATTAACCCTTTCAATATTCGAGGACGATTTTTAACTCACGTCTGGTTAACATTTCACGATTTCACTGATGTTTGGAAAGTCCTCTGGGGGTCAAATATCCCTCTGACACTCGCAATTTCTTCCTAAGCTGAATAAAATCCTTTAATAATAGCCAAAATTTAAGGGAAAACGTGTCCTCGTATCTTGAAAAGTTAAACTACTGCAATTAATAACCTTATAATAAAACCATTCCAGTGTTATCTGTAAGGGCTTTATTTGCCGAGTTTTCTGATAATAGTGCCACTCACATGACACTTAAAAATGAAATGCCCCTGTTCAGTACCAAGATAGTGAAGTTGGAACTGCGCACCTCCCTCGGCACTCTAAACTCTTTTATGCGCAGGTTTTCTCTTCCTGCTTTGCAGGAAGGGAACGTCATCATCGGACTACAATGGACTACCATAAGCAAGCAAACTACTCGTTTTTTACTAAAGCATTAAGTGAAGGACGGGAATGCTAATATCTGGAATATTTAGATTGATTGGCCGACATATGGGTTGTGTAGTGTTATGTAATGCTGTTCATGCGCTAAGTAAAATTTCATGCTAAGGTGTCTACTTCTGCTCATATTTGTCATTACATCTGCCACTTTCCCTTACTAAGTTTAGCTTCTCGTGTACTGATTCCTTTTACTTATACTTTGTCTTTCTTTTTTTCAGTTGTAGCTCCACGACACTCGATTTCATCAACTGCTTGTACTTTTCTTTTCCTCTTGAATCTTTTAATTTTTGTTCACACAGGTATCTTAACTTTTGTGAATCTTGAACTTGGATGGCTTCTTGTATTTTTTTCCAGATTAAATACTGCAAAATTGGAACATCCATTTCTGCCATTCATTCCTTCTGTTCACATAAAAGCAGGCAAATATCAATTATCTTTGATAAATTATAATTCGATAACAGTGAATAATGATGGCAGTTGGTATATAGGTTGGAAAGAGTGATGATTCACCTTTTATAAAACAAAATCTGTATAGAAACACGGATAGTAATGGAAACCCATATCCCAGTCTTGATACGTATAATTGCCAAGTTCCTTAAAAGAGCTCAGTTAGTATTGGTGATTTAAGTTCTGTGAATCTCTCTTCACAGTGTATAACCAGATACAGTCGTGCCATTAGTTGTCCACGAGGCTCTGTATACTACTTTGTAATGATAGCTGTAAAGGATTGTTTTGTCAAACACTTCACACTCATCTGATCTTAACAAAATCAGCTATTGCTGAAACTTCAATCGTGTGTATCATGCCTCATGCAAAGCTTAGCACGGAGGAAAAGGTTAATAACCATCAGTTTAATACAGACAATTATGGAAATCCACTTTGGAGTGGAAACAACCCATGCAACAGGTTTATCGTAATACAATCAACTCTTACTTATATTACAAATAGCTATATCTTATCCCAACGTTCTCTAAAATTAGCATAAACAAATTAGGGCGTGGGTATTATATGAATGAGATGATATATCAGATTTATTATTATGTTGATAGTTATATCATATTGGTGATGACCTAAGTACGTTGAAGACACTGAAATACTCGGAGACAAATGTATATTTGTCTAGTGTACATACATAGGTAGAAGATGACTGTTTGTCTAGTGTACATACATAGGTAGAAGATGACTGTTTGTCTAGTGTACATACATAGGTAGAAGATGACTGTTTGTCTAGTGTACATACATAGGTAGAAGATGACTGTTTGTCTAGTGTACATACATAGGTAGAAGATGACCGTTTGTCTAGTGTACATACATAGGTAGAAGATGACTGTTTGTCTAGTGTACATACATAGGTAGAAGATGACCGTTTGTCTAGTGTACATACATAGGTAGAAGATGACTGTTTGTCTAGTGTACATACATAGGTAGAAGATGACCGTTTGTCTAGTGTACATACATAGGTAGAAGATGACTGTTTGTCTAGTGTACATACATAGGTAGAAGATGACCGTTTGTCTAGTGTACATACATAGGTAGAAGATGACTGTTTGTCTAGTGTACATACATAGGTAGAAGATGACTGTTTGTCTAGTGTACATACATAGGTAGAAGATGACCGTTTGTCTAGTGTACATACATAGGTAGAAGATGACTGTTTGTCTAGTGTACATACATAGGTAGAAGATGACCGTTTGTCTAGTGTACATACATAGGTAGAAGATGACTGTTTGTCTAGTGTACATACATAGGTAGAAGATGACCGTTTTTCTCAACGCTCGGCAGCTACACCTAGACTTTATTTCAGATATCAATCTCGTATAAGCAAAAAACTCAAATAGATTCGAGGTTGTTGGCTGTCTAGTCAGGGGGCCTCACCGGGGGTCGTGGGTTTTACTGATGAAGACATGAGAGGAAGAGGAGGTATCATGACCTATTCACACGGCCATTTTTTTCTGGGGATTTTTGATTGGCAGCATCATACAGTACATGCTGCATTGTGGGTTTGATTTTACAATAGTGTAGGAAAGTAGACTGAAGGTTGTAGGACTGAATGCAGATCAGAATTTTCCAGTTCAAAGTTGCCGAGAAATAATGCCGGAAATATCGCTCATGTTAATCCCCCACTTGTTGGAAATGTGAAAAGATCGCAGAGGGATATGGATGTTTTGTTTCTATGTGTATGAAGGAGACAAAGGCAGAACTGTATGTAACCAATCCCTCCCACAAAGTTGAAAGAGTGATAGAGAGCCAGATTCAAGGTACGTTAGAGTCAATATGTCTGGACACACGGAGCTTGAAACAGTTCAAGTCATAGGATGAGGAAAAGACAGATTGAGGGAGCGAGACTTCCAAAGCTTACTTGTTGAGTAGAAGAAAGACTGAAAATCTGTTCACTCTTGCATTAGAGAGTTGGACAGAGTTGGGGTGGGAGTGTGTTAAAAGGCGGGTGCTCCCCACTCTCTGTAAGGGAGGAGATACACTGAAAAAGTTCTGAAAATAACATTAGTTATCGTAATAGCAGTAAATGAGAGAGAGATGCAACATTGCAGCGTGTAGAGAATATTGAATAACCTTCATGTTCTACTGATTACTTCTCAAAATTAAGTTTCAAATATGTGTTGTGTTTCTGTAGTTTTCTTTTCATAATTATTTATTCCATATAATGTCCATATAATGTTTGACCTTGTTTATATATTATTTATTATATCATTCATATTATCTTTCTTTGTTATATCTTATATTAATTATATATTCCTTATTTTGAGAGTATTTTTATTGTTATCATATTTAGAGGTGGAATAAATATCCGAATATGCATCCGCATCCGCGGATATCCGCATATTTACATCCACATTCGCATCCGCATGCATGGATTCGGATATTATGCGGATATCTTGAATAATTCATGTCATAACTATTTATAACTATTATTAACTATAGAGACCGTGACGGTAATAACAAAAATGGATACAGTGATCTTGCCTCATCAAGTACTACAGTTATAATATATTCTAAACTCATAATGGTCAAAATGTAAACATTCGGATTTCTCGACGAATGTATGACATTGTGAACTTACTGTCCGACATCAATATTGTATTCACAGCTTCATGTTTATTGTCATGGGCTCTAATTACTCTATGCTAACTAGTTACAGGCAAGTGAATTATAAAACCATGTTTGGATTAATAAATAAACCGAAATATGAAGCCTAATGGACCAAACCATGAGCGGGTTTACAGAAACACATGACACGTACAAAAACAAGCACACTGGATATCATGGCGGATATTTATCACATACACGCACAGATAGGCCTACAGAGAGCACTGTATATTCTTATCTGATATTTCCTTCCTACTATTCTTCCTTCTATCTTCTGCCCCCTCTTTTATCACTTGCTCTTCTTTTTATTTGTTTTCGCTCGTTTTTCTCTTCTTCTTCTCTTCATATTCTTCCGTCCATAAATTAATTATTTTCTTCGCATAACTCCATCTTTCTCTTCCTCCTCCTCCTTGTCTTCTCTTCATCTTCCGCCTCTTCCTTAACATACAAATGTTATGCTTAGTCATTAATGGGTACTTATTCTATAGGTTGAGTATACACGTTCAAAGGTTTATGTTCCTTAATGACAAGTGACATGAAAAATACTGTTCAATATACATGTATAGATATACATATCCCCTGACCCCTTCAGTCGTCGCCGCCCGCGTCACTGATTTTGACGATTGTAGTGATTTTACTGATTTTACCGAATGTTCCAGAATGTTGCAGAATGTTGCCAAGTAAATGAGTTCCGAATGTTTGCGAAAAGTTCCGAATGCTACCGAAAAGTTACGAATTCTACCGAAAATTTACGAATACCCACCGAATCTGCACATTCGGGACAATATTTTTGAACATGGGCTTACATTTGGCTCGCCAGACCGAGTGTGGCCAAATGTTGACGATGCTGAGAGTGCCCAAGCATTTCTCCGATTGTATTGCCGATCGTTGATTCGGCTCCATTGAATGTGTGAAAGGTGGGTAGTTTAGAAAATAGATATTTGAGCCAGACTCTCTGGGAGGCTTTCAATATGTCTAGAACAATAGAAAAGGTCTAACCGAAGTCCCACAAGGATATATAAAAGTTGATGTAATCAATGAACTTAAGAAATTCAGTACAATACAAAGCAAAATATTTAGTATCAACATGTACAGAATAGCCTATATGAAACTATAACCTGATATAGTAGGGTCATTTGCTTGGAATCCGTGACCATTTTGTTCCTACCTTTTTCTCTCGATGGATTTGACAACCTGAACCATTTTAAAGGAAAATTAGCTCTGAAAACTGATGGCTAACTCTGCTAGAGCCCAATATTCAAGGCCGCCAACGCGATCTTGAAAAACATGAAATGTAATATCTCTGGCATCAGATGAGCTACAAGGACGAATGAGGTGTCCTTTTTCACTAATTCTGGCATTACAAATCCACTGGAATGGTTATTGTATTGTATTGTATTGTATTGTATATTGTATTGTTATTGTATTGTATTATACTAATTGTACATACTAATCTGCCACTTCACTGTCACTACATGATTCACTGTATGAGCCACTATCAGAATCACTGTTCTCACTTTCGCTGCTATCATCACTGTTGTTCTCTGCCTGCGGTGTATATCTAATATTACTTTTTTACTGTTTCAGATGGATCGCATGCCCATCTGATGAAAATCGCCGACTTGTGAAGTGACCGAAATAATGGATAATAGAAGAGAGAGTGAAGAGTTACCAGACAAGACATTAAATGAATAGAGTGCATTTTACTCTGTGGTAAGCGATGTACCGCAGATGATCGTTTGGAAAACATTACACCTGAGAAGTGGGAATCCATCCGGGAAAAGTCTTTACAATGGAAAGAACTTGATAAGTTTCAACATATACATGAAAATGTGGATTGGGAGAAGGGACCAAAGGGTCACCACATGCATAGCACTTGTTACGCATCATTATCCAGCAAGCGCAAGCTCTCTCAAGCCGAAAAACGCAAACACAAATCCAAGGAACGTCTTGAAAGAGATGAAGCATCAGATCAACAAGACCCTTCCCCAGAGGCCAGTGCACCTAAAAGGCTCCGCTCCAGTATGGGTGTCCTTCACGATAAGACTCTATGTGTGTGGTGCATGAAAGGGGCATACAAGAGTAGTGATCATGACAAGCAGGTTTTACTCCTATCAACAGTAGATGCCTGGACTAAATTCAAGTTACATACTGTCCGTCTGGAAGATGAGGTCATGAGATTGAGACTTGACACTCTGATTGCATCCATCCCAGATACTCAAACAGCATTTGGGTTGGAAATCCCCTACCATCGTGCGTGCTGGCGCAAATATGTAAGCGACCACAAGCCCCTTTCAGATGAAAGCACTCAACATCTGCAGCGTGTAAACCTCCGAGAGGCCCAAGCTCTCTTCTTTCATCATATTCGTCAAGTCATCTTCAAAGACCATGAAATTTGCACACTGCAAGGCCTGCTGCAGGACTATAAGCGCATTATCTCAAATCACGGACATAACTCAGTAGTAAAATCCAGCTACTTAAAGGAAATTCTCATCAATGAATTTGGGGAAGACATCGGATTTCATGAATGCATTCAAAAGAATGTGAGTGAACTGGTATATGATACAACAGCAGCAGGTACATACATCGAGGCGGCAATATCTTCATTAGGTGTTAGCAATGATCAGTTGGTGATGAATGTTGCGGCACGACTCAAAGAGCAAGTCACCAGGACAAATACTATTCCCTGGCTCCCATATGTACACGAGTTGGAGAGAGAAGAAGACCTCAGTGAGCTCCTGCTGAAGCTGCTCACATGGCTGGAACACCCAAATAAGTCTGCAATTGATGACAGTCCATCCGTCCGATCGATTACATCTATCCTCACAAGTTAAATCACTGAAAAACGCATTGCATTTGAGATAAATCTCTCTGTCTTGCTACATGGACTGACCAAGAGTAGGGAGATAGTCGACATAATGCACAAAGATGGACTGGGCATCAGTTACAATGACGTACTTATGCTGCGAGATTTTTGGGTGGTCAATGACCTCAAGTGCTCATCTGATTGCCCCTTCGAACTAGTTGAGGGTAAGCCTGCTATTGCTATAGTCGACAACGATGACTTCAAGAGCGACACACTGACCGGTGCTGGCCAGTCACACCGCACTAATGTCATGTTTGTGCAGCCAGAATAATTTGATACAGAACTTCCTTCCGAGAATCACGAGGATAGACCAGTTCCCGGTGCCAACTTTGCATCAAACCTCTCGACAACTCTCAAAGAGCTCGGAAGTGAAATGCAAAACCCATACAAGACAGCAAAGCGTGGGGAACCACCTCTCAGGAAGCCACCAGCTGATCAAAGTACTCCTCCTCCTGACACATCGGTGCAAAGAATTCGTGGTGTGATCCATTCATTGGCCAGGGCGCAAGATGACCGAACGAGACCTAAGCCAGAAGAACAGACTGTACCTGGGTTTTCAGGGTTTCACGCCAGCATGTCAAATGCAGATGAGAAGAGTAGTGCAATATACCACATGACCTATCCCAACCCACCCAGTAAGACAATTCTCAATGATGTGATGTGTAAGCTTGCAAAATCAATCGAAGAAAAAAAGATGCCTTATGCAATAATTGTTGGTGATCATCCTGTCTACGTGCTCATGCTAGAGTTGAAAAGTGAGAATGCTGAGCTGTTCAGCAAAATCATACCATTAATGGCACCCTTCCACATCCAAATGTCGTTCATCTACACTATATACAAGAGGTTTAAGGGATCTGGCATCTCAGATGTGTTGGTGGCAGCTGGTGTTATAGCAGACGGGTCTGTTGATCAGGCCCTTCGTGGAAAACATGTTAAGCATGGGGTTCGCTGCTTGCGACTATTCTACGAGACTCTGGTCCACCATGTCATAGATAAACGTTTGGAAGATTCCCCTCTATCTGAAGAAGTAAAGGCATCCCTTGCCAAGCTTCGACATCCGATTGATGCTCAGGAACTTGCAGATGAACATGCAGAGCTAGAGAGAAATGCTGAGCTGAAGGACCTCGTTGATGCTCTCTTCAAGGACTTTGAGGGTACACAAGCAGAATACTGGATGTCATTCATGGAAATGGTTGAGGTTCTAACTCAAAATATCCATGCAATCAGAACAAGCAACTGGACTGAGTTCAAGTCCTCACTCAAGCTCATGCTTCCTTTGATGCAAATCTATGATAATGACAAGTAAGGTCGGCATCTTCCCGATTTCACCGCAGTGCTTGATACCCTTCCTGTCGATCAGGCTGCATTCATGGAGAGTGGTATGTTTGCACAGTCAATTACAGGAAAACCATATTCGTGTGTCGCCCTCGACATATGGATAGAGTCAACAATGAATAAGGGCTCTAAGCTGAAGTCTGGTTGGTTGGCCATTCTGAACAATGAAAAGCAGCTCCTTTCAAACACTTGGAATGTGAATAACATCAATCGGGTGAGAACAAAGGTCCATCGCTATGCTAATCACAAGAAACAAGGAAAAGGGAAGCATGCTGATTGCTCGTCGAGTAAAATGAAGAAGGATGAACAAGCTGTACAGGATATAGGCGCATGTCTCACTGAATTCAAGTGTGATCCATTTGACCATACAAACAAGACACTTCGATCCCTACAGTCAGGAATCCCAGCCTCAGACGCTCTCGCTGCCGACTTGAAATCGGCAAAGGAGGATGGCACAAGCAAACTGAAGCAGTTCTTGAATGAGAGAGTGTATTCCAAGACCAAGTCTCTCAACGACAGAGTTTCCCGTAGAAAGCGTTTGAACTTTTCAACTCAGGAATTGAAGAAAGCAGATGGTGAGAACCTGAAGGGAAAGACTGAAGAAATGGAGCGTAATGCCTTGGCCTCTGTTGTCGGACTGGTTGAAACGAGTGGTGCCCTCAAACTTCAAGAAGTCCTGCAGCATCGTGTTACAGCCGAGTGCCTTTCCATCTTCAACGTCAATGGAACCATCCATAAGGCACAGAAAAGCAAGCTTCAACAAAAACTAACTATGACTCTCATTCCAGAGCCTGATGTATACACGTCTATAATTGATATGGGCCTCATCTGGCGCCTAACAACTCCTACCATTGAAGACAGAGAGAAGGGAGACGGTACCATGTATACCTGGGGAGATTATGCAGAGAAGTTGGTGCACTTCGTTCTAACGAGACTCAAGCATGCTGAGCGCATCATTTGCGTCAATGATTCATATGATCAGAGTTACACGATCAAGGACAGTAAGAGAATACTGCACCAAAAAAAAATGCCAATCAGCAATGTCTTCATGAAGACAGACGATAAATTTCCTTCTAGTAAAGTTTTCCATGCTCTCCTGGGTAAACCTAAGAACAAAATCCGCCTTCAGGCATTTCTTCAAACGGAATTCCAGAGAACAGCAGCAACAACTAGCACCGAGATCATCTACTGTGTAGTTGGCAGCACTGCAAAGAATCTCACCACAGGCAAGCTTGTACCAGAGCTCACATGCTCCCATGCAGAGGCAGATACGGCAATGCTCACCATATATAGTGTGCTCCGGTCAGACAGCTACACAGCAGCTGGCGTTCTTGACACAGAGGACACAGACAACTACGTGCAAGCGGCATATGTTGCTTAGAAGACAACAGGAATCCTGTGTGTGAAACGCAAACGTCAGCTTATCGATGCCCGATGTTTGTGCAGTGAGGCAATGGCTGCATCCATCATACCACTTCATGTCCTCACTGGGTGTGACCACAACTCTGGCTTCTATGGAGCAAGCAAGAAGCTCATCGCAGATCGTCTGGAGAAGTCTAAAGAGGCACACAACCTGCTAGCAGCATGTGGTACACAGCTCCTAGTCACAGAACAGGTCATCAGTGATTTGGAGCGGTTTGTCATTCGATATGTCTATGGTGATACCAAAAGCAAGACCCTGGCAGATGCGAGGGCAGCGAAGTGGAGAGCTCAGAAATAAAAAAGCACTATCCGACTTGTGCCTGACTTGGACAGTCTCCGTCCACACTTGGAGCGTGCAAACTATCTTGCATATTTGCAAAAGCATTACCAGCTCCAAAGTCACACCTCACCGATCGGCCATGCATGGCATCTTGTAAATGGCCTATGTCTGCCTGTCCGTTCAACCCCGCCCCCACTTTCCCCACCCATACCACTACCTACAAATCCGCAGGCAGAGAACAACAGTGATGATAGCAGCGAAAGTGAGGACAGTGATTCTGATAGTGGCTCATACAGTGAATCATGTAGTGACAGTGAAGTGGCAGATTAGTATGTACAATTAGTATAATACAATACAATAACAATACAATATACAATACAATACAATACAATAACCATTCCAGTGGATTTGTAATGCCAGAATTAGTGAAAAAGGACACCTCATTCGTCTTTGTAGCTCATCTGATGCCAGAGATATTACAATTCATGTTTTTCAAGATGGCGTTGGCGGCCATTTTGAATATTGGGCTCTAGCAGAGTTAGCCGTCATTTTTCAGAGGGGCATAGGAGCTAATTTTCCTTTAAAATGGTTCAGGTTGTCAAATCCATCGAGAGAAAAAGGTAGGAACAAAATGGTCACGGATTCCAAGCAAATGACCCTACTAATACGCGAATACACAGTGAACTAATAATACTATTATAATAGTAATGATACAACGATGTGAACAATAATACAAGATGAACAAATTAATACATAAGAACAAAAGACAATGAGAGTCTGCAGAGAGCCGATTGGCCCACATAAGGCAGATCCCTTTCAACCTATTATGTAACTTATGAAAATATGAACATATACATATAGATATACATATACATACATACACACGCATACATACACATGAAAATATGAACATATACATATACATACATACACACGCATACGTACACACACAACAATTGCATACATATACATAAACACACACATACATACACACCTATACACATACATACATAGACACACATATACATACATAGAAATATATTAGAAAATCATAATTATTATAAAAAGTAAATACCTAATGATCATACCTCACGTGTACAGTAGTAATTATATACCTAACTCACTAATACAATGATAATTGGCCTCACATCAAGGGTCAGAGGTCAAACTACCAGATGTTTCAGTCTATAATCTGACGGTCTGGACATATATTTCTAGCTCGTTTTATTTTATCATTTTCAAGGAGGAGAATTAGCAGGATGTTATCTATTTTTTAAAGGCCATCATTTAGATTCATAGTGTTACTATGTACTCTGATCAAGGCGGACTCGGCAAAAAGTCTTTCATAATAGCAGTTTGACCAGTAGATCATATTAGCCTCATCCCAATTTAAATTATGGTCTTGTCTTGACGTTCGAGGAAAGACAGAGCGAAATAGTTTGCCTAGGCAGGGAGTCAGCATGTAAGCACAGTTTTTTAATACAACAGGAAGAACACCATCTAGACCGTACGCCTTCTTAGTATTAAGCCCAGAGAGGGCAGATAATACATCTTTAGAAGAGATTAGAATATTAGGCATCAATAAGAGAGACAGGGGTGGAGAGGGAAGAACAGCACTGGAATCCTCCAAGGTGGAGTTTTTAGCAAACAAAATATAAAGAGTTAAACATTGTCAGTAATAACGGTGGTGCTGAGAGAGTAGAAAGGAGGAGGGAAAGACGAGGAAGTAAAATTATTGGAGAGGTTTATAGCTACATGCCAGAAAGCATGTGAAAAGCTAGAGGTAGAAAGTGCAGAACATCTATTTATGATGAAAGAGTTTTTGGTGAGTCAAAGAACAGATTTGACTTGATTCCAGGCCAAACATTATATAGTACGAGATTCTTGAGTTTGCAGGCAACGGTACTGTTCGAATGCTTGTTCCATATTGTGGACAGCAGTAGAGCAAGTGTGAGTAAACCAAGATTTGTTTAGCATTAGGCTGAGATAAGCTAAATAGCCAAGATTATTACCTCGGTGATGCTTTCAGCACACTCCGAGGGTTCCCGGCCATGAAAGCAAACATCTGTCCATGGGATGTCAAAGTGGCACTGCTGAAGAAGCTCCCAGTCAGCAGCGCCAAAGCGCCACAAGCTACGCCGGCAGGGAGGATTGGAGAGATAAGGTTGTGATTGGAAGAGCCCAACAGAGATAAAAGGTTTATAATGTAAGCAAAAGGACTAGAGGTTAGACAAAAGGCGAGGATGTTAGGCTGATCTCCAAGACGGTCAGGGATATGAGTAGGTTGCTGGACTAACTGCTCTAGGTCTTTTAGGATAGAAAAGATGTTGGCTTGTCAGTGAAATGAGAGGATAGCTATTGGCAACGGTGAACATTGAAATCTCCTAAGATGGAAATTTCAGAGGAAGGGGAGGTTGATAGGATGTGTTCCACTTTGGAGTTTAGATAGTCAACACATTTTGGAGAGTCAGTAGAGTTAGGGGATAGATAGTCTATCTATTGCCAGACAACATAATTCCTGAGAGGGTTGGCCGTGAACGAATCTCCTTCATATGTTACCATATGCCGAGGCAACTCACTCAATTATCTAGCGTGTACCTGTTCACGGGAGAGGGTCGCTTAAGCCCAACTGCCCATTGGTGTGTATAGTGTGTGGGGGTGCATGTGGGATACTATTGTACTGTTGGAATGGCTGTGGATGTGAATGTAGTATGTACCCAGTGTAATCAGTTCGATCCTGCTGATCAGGTGCCAGCATATACATGTGTACATGCAACACTGGTCTACCGCATCTCTAATGTCCACCAATGCAGCTAAGGGTATGGAAAGTCCTGCCCGTAGGTAAATAAACCTATAGTGCTTCGGTGGGGGATCAAACCCGAGCCTCCCACGCATGAGGCGAATACGGTAGCGCTTAGCCATACTGGCTAGATAGATAGAAAGCACAGAAATATTTAGTTAGAGAGTGACAGTTGAGTTTGAGCCATAGACCGAATAATTCAGAAGAGTCGTAGTCGGGAACACGAGAGCAAGTGAGTTTTTTGTGCACATTACACAACATCCACCTTTAGAGAAAGTAGGATACAAAGACATGCCTGCTGGCAGTTGCTTCAGACACCTGAGTCTCAGTAAGGAAAAGAAGATCAGGGTTGTCAGAGGAGAGGTGGTGTTCAACAGAGGGAAAGCTAGAGGAAAGGTCGCGGATAATAAACAAATGTATAGTAAGAGTGACAGGCCATGGTCCAGAGCATTTTGATGGGTCGACTAGTGGAGGGCGGTTGATTGTGGGGTCATTTGTGGTCTCCCCCGTAGGGACTCCAAGGCAAGATATTTGTTTATGTTATTTTTAACATACATTTATTAGTGTTTTGGAAACAAGTGTGGTGTGCATGTTTAGTGAAGTGAAATGAATAGGAGATGGTATATGCGAGAGCTAGCTGGATTACTGCCTGTGTAGGTGAGACACAAACACTAACAGAGAGGAGAGCAAGACAAATGAATTTAATGAGTTTAAGTATCTACTTGTCATATGCCTAGGAGACCTCCCCCGGTGTAAATATATATATATATATATATATATATATATATATATATATATATATATATATATATATATTATATTAATTGTTTCCCCCATGTGAATGAAGGAGACAACGATGCCTATAGCAAGTGATCGAGAGCCAAAATCAAGGTACGTTAGAGGTAATTTGGGTGTGCTGAGCTTGCTAATGTAGTGAAATAAATAAGACGAGGAGGAGGCCTGTGCAAGAGTTAGCTGGCTTACTCTCAGTGTAGGTGAAGCACAAATCAAATAGTGGGGGAAGCCAGACAAATGAAACAGGAGTTCCAGCAACTCCTTATTACATGCCTATGAGGCCTCCCCTGGGTACTGCCCTTCCCGATTGGTACCTACAATCTCCCCATATATATATATATATATATATATATATATATATATATATATATATATATGTGTGTGTGTGCGTATAATAATAATAATAAAAATAATAATAATAATAAGTAGACATGCCGTTTTGCCAAAATCAAAACGGCATACCCAACTCTGCGATGGGTTACCATCATCACTACTAATACCATCATCAATCACAATCACAATCATCACTACAATTGCCACAATCATCACGACTACTGTCATCATCACCATTACTATGATCATCACTACTACAATTACAATCATCACTACTACTCTCACCATCATCACTACTAGCCACCATTGTCACTACCATCTTAATCACTACTATGACCATTGATACTAGCCCTATCAACCATCATTACTACTATCATCACCACCATCTTACAATCATCATTACTACAGTTAACATCATCACTACTACTATAACCATCATCATTACTACTGTCACAAGTATTACCATCATGTATCCTATCACCATCATCACTACTACTGCCATCATCACCATTACTATGATCTTCATCATCACAACTATTGTCATCATCACTACAACTTTCAACATCATCATTACTACTCACCATCATCACTAATACTCACACCATCGTCACTACCATCATCACTACTGTCATCATTATCACTACAACTATCATCATTACTTGTCATCATCATCACTACTACTAGTACTGTCACCATCATATCTACTACTGTCACCATCATATCTACTACTGTCATCCCTGTCACTATGGCCGAAAAAAAACTTTAGGGTTCTGATGGAGACTTGAACCCTCGCTCCGCGGTCAGTGCGAGACCACAGTGCCTTAGACCATGGGACCACAACGACCCATGTGTGTGTACTTACTCTAGTTGTACTTACTCTAGTTGTATTGCGGGAGTGAGGATGCTCGTTATTTCCCGCCTCCTATATGTGTAGGTGTTATATGTATCGTTGGAATGGCTGTGGATGTGTGTAGTCTGTATTTTTAGCCAATTGGCTACATTGGCGGAAACGAAGGCTTTGGGTGGAGCTGTATGGTACCATTCTCACTATAGACGGTACCGTCTCGCCCGAAGGCTTAGGTAGCCATCAGCTTAGGTGAACCATATGATACCCATCTCGCCTTGTACCATTTTTGCCAACCCCAGATGGGACGTCACAACGTCGTCCACTTATTCCAGGTACCTATTTACAGCTAGTGAACTAAGGCTAACACATGAAAGGAGACAAGCCCAATTTGTCTCCGCCCGGCCGGGGATTGAACCCCCGACCCCTCGTGTGTGAGACGAGAGCTCTACCTACTAGGCTACGGGCTGTGTGTGTGTGGGTGTGTGTGTGTATGTGTAAGGAGAGAGAGAGAGAGAGAATAATTTTCAACAACAGTAGTTTAACCTGATTGTTTGAGATTGTGAGATTATATAATGTAAGGCAAATAATATTTTTGGTAAGAAATTCTGATACTCAAATACTTAGATGGTATATGAAGAGTAAATTTACGTCCATCTACAAATAAAGTAGACGTGCCGTTTTGTCCAAAATCAAAACGGCATACCCAACTCTGCGATGGGTTACCATTATCACTACTACTGCCATCATCACTACTATTATCACCATCAATACTACTATCACCATCAATCCAAATATTACTACCATCACTTCTAATGCCAACTAAACTAACTTAACCTAGCAAATGCGTAGCGAGATGTTTTCGTCCCCAGAATGAATGCGTTCTTACTGTGTGAGCACCTTCGGGGCTCACACACTAAGAACGCCATCATTTGGGGGCGGTCCGGGAGGTGGGGGGCGGGGGGTAAAACCCTATTTTGGACCTAAAATCATAACTATTGCATAAATTTAAAAAAAAAAATTTGACCGACGTTCGCATTCACGCAACAAATGTTTGTGTTAAATTTGGTGAAAATCCGTCCAACGGTCTAGGAGGAGTTTCGGGACAGACCGACGACGACGACGACGACAAATATTTTTGATGGTACCCACTATACGGGGGGGCGATACCAAACTCTGCTTATGCAGAGTTGATAAATGTAAAATAAAGTAGACGTGCCGTTTTGCCCAAAATCAAAACGGCATACCCAACTCTGCGATGGGTTACCATCATCACTACTAATACCATCATCAATCACAATCACCATCATCACTACTAATGCCATCATCATTACAACTGCCAATCATCACAACTACTGTCATCATCACCATTACTATGATCATCACTACTACAATTACAATCATCACTACTACTCTCACCATCATCACTACTACTGTCACCATTGTCACTACCATCTAAATCACTACTATACTGTAATCATTGATACTATACCAATCAACCATCATTACTACTATCATCACCATCTTACAATCATCATTACTACAGTTAACATCATCACTACTACTATAACCATCATCATTACTACTGTCATAAGTATTACCATGATGTATCCTAATATCACCATAGTACTGCCATCCTCACTACAACCTGCACCATCATCACTACTACTGCCATCATCACTATTACTATGATCTTCATCATAACACGTACTATTGTCATCACCACTACAACTTTCACGATCATCCCTACTACTCACCATCATCACTACTGTCATCATTATCACTACAACTATCATCATTACTTATCACCATCATCACTACTATTATGACCATTATCACTACTACTAGTATTGTCACCATCATATCTACTACTCTCACCATCATATCTACTATTGTCATCATCATCACTACTGTCATCATCATCAATACAAATACAACCATCATCAATACTATTATCACCATCATAACTACATCACCATCAATCCCACTATTACTACCATCATTTCTAATGCCAACTAAACTAACTTAACCTAGCAAATGCGGAGTGAGATGTTTTTGCCCCCAGAACGAATGCGTGCTTAGTGTGTGGGGCTCACACATAAAGAACGCTATCATTGCTGGGTGAGGGGGGTCCAGGAAGGGGGGGGGGGGGGGGGGTTCCAGGAAGGGGGGGGGGGGGTAAAACCATATTTAGGACCTAAAATCATAACTATTGCATAAATTCAAAAAATCTTTTTTACCTGACGTTCGCATTCACCCAACAAATTGTTGTGTGAAATTTGGTGAAAATCCGACCAAAGGTCTAGGAGGAGTTTGAAGACACACGGACAACGACAACAACGACAACGACGACATAATTTTTTTTCCGTGGTACCCACTATACGGGGGGGGGGGGGATACCAAACTCTGCTTACGCAGAGTTGATAATCGGATAATGCTTTGTTGTATGATACACCATACAATACAAAACATCATACACTAGATAGAAGAGGTGATGGTGTCAGTCCTTGGTGTTGTTCAGATGAGTAGACCTTTACCAGCACTGAACAATGATTAGGTAAGCTCAGCCAACCGTTGGATGTTTGTTAGATTAGTTAGAATGTGAGATCACAGTCAATAGACGTGATTAAAAGTTTTGAGAAATTAGGAAATTAGGAGTGAGAGCAGTGGAAATGAATTACTTAAGGAGTGCGTGCGGAGTTACATGGAGGGATAGAAAGACTAATGAGGAAGTAGAAGGAGGTGTGGTGTGGAGGTAGATGTGCTGGAAAGTGTGAAAAGGAACAACTTGAGATGGTTCGGCCATATGGAACGTATGGAAAGCGAGAGAATGACTAAGAGGGTGTACGAGAGCGAGGTGTAGGGACAGAGAGGGAGAGGTAGACCGAATATGAGGTGGAAGGATGGAGTGAGGAAGTACATGAACGAGGGTGCTGGTTGGGGGGAGGGGCGTCAACTGACTGGGGACAGAGGTGCATGGGGGCGATTCGTTCGTGGCCACCCCTTCGGGGATCACGGCGTCAGGAAATAGATAGATAGATAGAATAAAGTAGACGTGCCGTTTTGCCCAAAATCAAAATGACATACCCAACTCTGCGATGGGTTACCATCATCACTACTAATACCATCATCAATCACAATCAACATAATCACTACTACTGCCATCATCACTACAACTGCCACAATCATCACAAGTACTGTCATCACCATTACTATGATCATCATCACTACTACTCTCACCATCATCACTGTCCATTGTCACTACCATCTTAATCACTACTATCATCATTGATACTACAACTATCAACCATCATTACTAATACCATCACCACCATCTTACAATCATCATTACTACTGTTAACATCATCACTACTACTATAATCATCATCATTACAACTGTCACAAATATAACCATCATTTATCCTACTGTCACCATCACCATTACTACTGCCATCATCACCATTACTATGATCTTCATCACCACAACTATTGTCATCATCACTACAAATTTAACCATCCTCACTAATACTCACACCATCGTCACTACCATCATCACTACTGTCATTATTATCACTACAACTATCATCATCACTAATATTATGACCATCATTACTACTACTAGTACTGTCACCATCATATCTACTACTGTCATCATCACTACTGTCATCATCATCAATACAACTACAACCATCATCACTACTATTACCACCATTATCACTACTATCACCATCATCCAAATATTACTTCCATCACTTCTAATGCCAATTGAACTAACTTAACCTAGCAAATACATAGCGAGATGTTTTCGCCCCCAGAACGAATGCGTTCTTAGTGTGTGAGCCCCTTCGGGGCTCACAAGAACGCCATCATTGCTGGGGGGGGGGGGGGGGGGTTAAACCATATTTTGGACCTAAAATCATAACTATTGCATAAATTCAAAAAATCTTTTTTGACAGACGTTCGCATTCACGCAACAAATGATTGTGTGAAATTTGCTGAAAATCCGTCCAACGGTCTAGGAAGAGTTCCGAGACAAACGGACAACGACAACGACAACGACAACGCCGACGACAGAGTTGATAAAGTAGACGTGCCGTTTTGCCCAAAATCAAAACGGCATACCCAACTCTGCGATGGGTTACCATCATCACTACTAATATCATCATCAATCACAATCACCATTATCACTACTACTGCCATCATCACTACAACTGCCACAATCATCACTACTTTCATCATCACTACTACAATTACAATCATCGCTACTACTCTCACCATCATCACTACTACTGTCACCATTGTCACTACCATCTTAATCACTACTATCATTATTGATACTACAACTATCAACCATCATTACTAATATCATCACCACCATCTTACAATCATCATTACTACTGTTAACATCATCACTACTACTATAACCATCATCATTACTACTGTCACAAATATTACCATCATTTATCCTACTGTCACCATCATCACCATTACTATGATCTTCATCACCACAACTATTGTCATCATCACTACAACTTTAACCATCCTCACTACTACTCACCATCATCACTAATACTCACCATCGTCACTACCATCATCACTACTGTCATTATTATCACTACAACTATCATCATTATTTGTCACCATCATCACTACTATTATGACCATCATTACTACTACTACTAGTACTGTCACCATCATATCTACTACTGTCATCATCATCACTACTGTCATCATCATCAATACAACTACAACCATCATCACTACTATTTATAACCATCATCACTACTATCACCATCAATCCAAATATTACTACCATCACTTCTAGTGCCAACTAAAGTAACTTAACCTAGCAAATGCATAGCGAGATGTTTTTGCTCCCAGAACGCCATCATTGCTGGGGGGGGGGGGGGGGGGGGGGGGGGAGGGGTGTCTGGGAGGTGGGGGGGGGGTAAAACCATATTTTGGACCTAAAATCATTACTATTGCATAAATTTAAAAAATCTGTTTTGCCTGACGTTCGCATTCACGCAACAAATGTCCGAGTGAAATTTGGTGAAAATCCGTCCAACGGTCTAGGAGGAGTTTGGAGACAGACGGACAACAAACGACGACAGAATTTTTGTTTGTGTGGTACCCACTATACGGGGGGGGGGGGGGGGGGCGTTACCAAACTCTGCTTACGCAGAGTTGGTAAAGTAGACGTGCCGTTTTGCCCAAAATCAAAACGGCATACCCAAATCTGCGAGGGGTTACCATCATCACTACGAATACCATCATCAATCACAATCACCATCATCACTGCTACTGCCATCATCACTACAACTGCTACAATCATCACGACTACTGTCATCATCACCATTACTATGATCATCATCACTACTACAATTATTACAATCATCACTACTACTCTCACCATCATCACTACTACTGTCACCATTGTCACTATCATCTTAATCACTACTATCATCATTGATACTACACCTATCAACCATCATTACTACTATCATCACCACCATCTTACAATCATCATTACTACTACTATAACCATCATCATTACTACTGTCACAAGTATTACCATCATGTATCATACTATCACCATCATCACTACTACTGCCATCATCACCATGACTATCATCATCACTACACCTTTCACCATCATCACTACTACTCACCATCATCACTAATACTAACACCATCGTCACTACCATCATCACTACTGTCATCATTATCACTACAACTATCATCATTACTTATCACCATCATCACTACTATTATGGCCATCATCACTACTACTAGTATTGTCACCATAATATCTACTACTGTCACCATCATATCTACTACTGTCATCATCATCTCTACTGTCATCATCATCAATACAAATACAACCATCATCACTACTATCACCATCAATCCCACTATTACTACCACTTCTAATGCCAACTAAACTAGATTAACCTAGCAAATGCAGAGCGAGATGTTTTCGTCCCCAGAACGCATTCATTGCTGGGGACCCCCCCCCCAGCAGGGGGAGGGGTAAAACCATATTTTGGACCTAAAATCATAACTATTGCACAAATTCAAAACATCTTTTTTGACTGACGTTCGCATTCACACAACAAATATTTGTGTGAAATTTGGTGAAAATCCGTCCAACGGTCTAGGTCCTAGGAGGAGTTTCGAGACAGACGGACGACAACGACAACGACGACGACGACAGACATTTTTTTCCAGTGGTACCCACTATATGTTGATAACAGCCATAGTCCCTGGGTTGGATCATTGGAGAGAACACATCCCCTGGTATTTCCTCTTATATCCATACATTTCTATTCGACAACGGAACAAAATTATAACTTCGTTCTAATCAGAATCATTGCTAGCATATCTACATTCTACACATTCCGACTCTTCTATGTTTACCGGTGTAGGATAAACCATATTTTAGGATTTATATTTCATGTGGTGACAAATGGATAAAATACGCAAGGTATACATAATTTTGGTAGTGAAATCTGGCAAAGCATAACAAATCAGATGGAGCCCGTACTCAAACCAATATCCACAATCCCTGTGGGGCGATAGTCTGTTCAAAAAGTGTCATACAATTACATTTTGACAAGGCGTTGGAAACATGGGCGATAGAGAGCTAAAGAGGACAACCCCTCTCTGATTTTTCTCTAGGTACAATCTCGATACTTCTGTTTTTATATGCGCCAAGTATAATATATTTTTCTCGTACAGCGATATTTTTACGTTTCGAAAGCATAATTAAAGGTAGGCGACTGTGTAAGGGAATACGAATATCGGTTAATGAATTATTAACAGCTTAACCCTATGAATTCGATAACAATTATTTTATTCATCTTAGGAAAGACCTCCTGGAGTCGATTAAAGTTGTATCCATTTTATTCGTAGAGGTCCTTACAAGCTTGAATATAATCATCTAATGGTAACCAGCATAATATTACCATGGTATTATCGTACATAAGAAGTGGAGGTATTCAATATGCGTCTAAGGTATCACAATTGTCTTGTGTCTGTTTTTGAAAGGTGTAAATGACGCTATTCTTCGCTAACACCGAGAATCGATCCCTTCACAGCCACCCATCGCAGATTATAAAAGGTGAATAAGCTCTTATTTCAATATTATGGGCATATTTCAGTTAAAATGGGAGAATTTTATCTCGGAGGTGAATATGTGAGAGATTGTTACGTTCATTTGAAGGCGGACCCAACAAGAGGCAAGATTGTGTTGCGTTTTTTTCCGCATTAGGTAGTATTATGTGAAGGCGTCTACAAGGTATAACCCTGTATCGATTATTTATTTTTTTACCACAATAAGGCATTTGAAGAAGCTTTGGCTTCACTAGCGTTTGCATACCTGTAGGATAGGTTCTTTTTCTCTGATTTCAAAAGTTTCGTGCTGAAAATTTTTGATTATCATTTGGTGTTCACCTACACTTACTAGCATGGAAGCATTCCCTCTCAATTCTACATTCTCCAAATTGAATGCTTAAATGAAAGTACCGGTATTAATGTTGTCCATATTGAATATACCGGTATTGAATTTAAGGGTTTTATATGTCAAAATCCAAAAAAAAAAAAAAAATTACTGTCACCATCCGATGATCTGTTTAAAATTAATAGATAAAATATAGGAAAATAAATAAATAAACATATACATATATATATATATATATATATATATATATATATATATATATATATAGACAGGTATATATTAGGGGAGGTGTGGTGGAGTTTCTTGCCACTGGACTGGTAAAGCATGGACCCAAGTTCAAATCCTGATGTGTCAATGGGAAGATATTATTGAGATGGAATTTGTGCTGTATATGGTATCAGTGCATTACCACAAAGCCCACCGAAACGCTAAATAAATACCCTCATTGTTCCCTGATTAAATAGCACTGTATGAATATTCCCATATTCAAATATGCTACAGGGGGACAATGCCTAGTGAGTTCATTGCTCAATAGGTGGCGTTCTGAGAGTGAGGGTCCGAGTCTAGGAGGTGAGACAGTAAAGCACTGGAGCGAGGCAGCTTCAGAGATGGGGCTGCTTCGAGCCATGGCTGAGCAACTAAGCCCCATGCATCATGCGAAGGCAAGATGGCAGGGGCTGGTTGCAGCTAAAAAGTGTTTGACATGTCTCACCCCTTGACTGGAACGAGACCTCACGGGCTTCACCGTTCAATGTACAACGCTTGAATGTACAGGCTCTCAGCCTATGCCCGAGAGAGTATAGTTGGAAGAACTATATATATATATATATATATACAGTATATACTAATATAATAATAATATATATATATATTATATATACTGTATACAGTATCCTGTATATATATATATAAATATATATATATATATATATATATATATATATGTCTATATAATATGATATATATATATATATATATATATATATATATATATATATATATATATATTATATATATATATACATATATATTGTATTCGCTAGGAACATTAAACACGAAGCTACAAGCTTTCGTCTGTAATCCACGAGATCTTCTGGCAGATGGTGGAGAAAAGATGGGAGTCAATTTATCTCTCCTTTCTTCTCTATCTGCCGGAAGTTGTCTTGGGAATACAGATGAAAGCTTGCAGCTCCGTATTTCATTTCCCTGCCGATACAAGAAATATATTTATGACGTGTATTTGTAATATAGATATTTTTCCATTTTGCAACACTATGATGATAATACACTAGGTAGAAGTTTTCATGGCAATTCTAGAAAGGTAAATGGATATACTGATAACGAATTCGGTAACATTCCTTTCAATCCCATCGATCTAAATCATGCTCATGACATGATCCCTTTGCAAGACGTTAACCCGGATATTTATTAGTTATTATGATTATTTATTAAAATAATTACATTTGGGAAACCCTTAGGAGTGAATATTATAATGAATATATGTTAAATGATATGTGTAAGACAATAATATTGACAGTAAACAGCCCTCTGTCTTTATGTCATCTAAATATTCGCAGTTTTCAAAGAATTTTGTCTAACTTTGAATTATGCTTGCAGAATTTTGATATATATTTCAGCCTGACTGAAATAACAAAAACATGGATAAATTATATTTTTCTATCAATAAATAATCTGTACACAATAAATTTTATGTTCTCTCCACCAACCAACTTTACTCCTAAACTCGATTAATTAAATTAACAAACACATGTGGCAGTTCGGGTATTGGAACCCAGGACGCTCAACCGAAAATCAACACACTTATGCATTGCGCCACGAAGACAGTTAAAGAATGCTGCACAAGCCTACGATTTATTATGCAGTTTCGAATCCTGCATACCAATCTTAGCATGTACATTCATTCCAACTGCACTATAGGAGGCTATGAATAGGTGAATGGAAATAGTAATTAATGGGGCGCTTAACCCTAGGGTAGGCCTCTCGATAAACTACTACTGAACCAGTATTAATTATTATGTTCTCTCCACCAACCAACTTTACTCCTAAACTCGATTAATGAAATTAACAGACACATGTGGCAGTCCGGGGATTTGAACCTAGGACGCTCACACCGAAAATCACACACTTATGCATTGCGCCAGGAAGACAGTTAAAGAATGCTGCACAAACCTACGAGCCATGTGAGGAGGTGTGTGGAGTGAGGAGAAGAGGGAGGGGAGTGAAAGGTGCGCAGCATGGTGGACAGAAGAGGTAAAACTAGCTGTGGAAGACAAGAAGAAAGCGTATAGAGAATAGTTGGGTAGTAGAGGGAATGAGGAGTGGGAGAGGCAGAAACGAGCGAGATATGTGGAGAGAAAGAGAATGGTGAAGGAAAGTAAGAGAAGAGTAGATGAGGAATTTGGAAGGAATCTGGGTGTAAATTGGAGGTAGTGTAAGAAATTGTTTGGGAAAGAAGTCAAGAAAGGTAGGGAAGGTGCAAGGGAAACAGTAAGGGTGTGAAAGATAAGAATAGGAGAATGCTAGCCGAGAAGCAGAGAGAGTCAAAAGATGGAGGGAGTACTTCAACAAGTTGCTAAATGTAAGGAATGAAGAGCCAGCAAACATAGTTGGATATGGTATGGGAGAGAGAATAGGAGAAGTAGTGGAGGAGGAGGTGGGGATCAGGAGGTCAGAAGTGTGGGAAGCCATGAAAAGAGCGAAGTTGGGGAAAGCACCAGGAATAAATGGAGTGTGTGGGGAAATGTTGATGTATGGTGGTGAGATAGTGATCGAATGGGTATGGAAAATTTGCAAACTAGCATGAGAGAAGGGGGGTGCACCCGAGACTGGAAGACTGGTATAATAGTCCCCCTATACAAGGGCAAAGGGGAAAGAGGAGTGTATGGTAACCACCGAGGAATATGTCTTTTAAGCGTAGTAGGGAAGGTGTACAGTAGGTAGTGATTGAGAGAGTGAGAGTGAGAACGGAGAAATGGATATGCGACGAGCAGGGAGGATTTAGGAAGGGAAGAGGATGTGTAGATCAAATTTTTACCCTGAATTGTGCTGTGGAGAAATATCTGGAGAAGCAACAAAAGGTGTATGTTGCCTTTATGGACTTGGAGAAGGCCTATTGACAGAGTGGATAGAGAAAGATATGTGGCAAGTACTTAGAAATATACGGAGTAGATGGCAAGTTGCTGAAAGGCAGTGAAGAGCATGTATGAGGGTGCAAAGGCAGCAGTATGTGTGGAGAATGAGCAGAGCGAGTTCTTGACCTGCATGTTGGGTTGAAACAGGGGGGTGTGATGTCCCGTGGTTGTACACGGTATATATGGATGGAGTCAGGAAAAAAATACAAGGAAGAGCAGTGGATGTTGGTGTATCACTAATAAGGGAGGGAAATGAGTGGAAGCTGCTTGTTACTGCTGTTTGCTGATACTACAGTTCTAATGAGCGATAATGAATGGGAGTTGCAGGGTCTGGTAAATGCGTTTGGAACAGTGTGCGAAAAACGGAATTTGAAGGTAAATGCGGGGAAGAGCAAGGTTATGGTCTTCGAAAGGGGTGAAGTCACAGAGTGTGAGGTGAAGATGAACGGTCAGGCTATGGAGATCGTCAGCTCTTTTAAGTATCTGGGCATTATGTTGAGTAAAGATGGGACTATGGATGAAGAAGTGAGGGAGAGGGTGCAACAGGGCAAGAGGGTTGTAGGAACGTTGAAAGCAGTAACAAGAAATAGAGTGGTCAGTATGGAAGTGAAGAAATCCTTGCATGACAGTTTGGTGATCCCGACACTGACTTACGGAAGCGAAGCATGGACGTTCGGGAAGAGGCTCAGGCCAAGAGTGAGAGCAGTGGAAACGAGTTAACTTGAGAAGTGCGTGCGGAGTTACATGGAGGGATAGACAGACGAATGAGGAAGTAAGAAGGAGATGTGGTGTGGAGGTAGATGTGGTGGACAGTGTGAAAAGGAACAACTTGAGATGGTTCGGCCATATGGAACGTATGGAAAGCGATACAATGACTAAGAGGTGTATGAGGGCGAGGTGGACGGACAGAGAGGTGGAAGGATGGAGTGAGGAAGTATATGGATGAAGGCGGTGCTGGTTTGGGAGGAGGTGCGTCGACTGACTTGGGACAGGTGCATGGGGGCGGTTTGTTCGTGGCCACCCTTTCGGGGATTACGGCGTCAGGCAATAGAATAAATAGATAGATTCAGGTTTTCGTCGGAGTAATGTCGACTTTGGCTGAGATGTCCCACGGCAGGTGTGCGGGGGTCAATAGGTCATAAGTCCAGGGGGGCGTATTCTGGGGGGTTTAGGAGTACCCCTCAGAAGTTTGTGGGCAGGTGAGTTGGCTTCTTGGTGGAAGTTGTTGATGTTGGTCCTTCTGTCCCTGACTGTACAGTACTTTCCTTCTTGTGGCCTCGTGGTGTTGCTGTGATGTTGCAATGGTCTTGCCTGGTGTGGTTGGGATCTCTGGTGTGATAGTGGCAATTCTGGCGCCTCTTTTGGTGCAAGGTAGTAGGGTCATTTTCAGAGCTTCCGTGACCGTGTTTAGGATACCAAAGTTTCTCAGTGAATTTAACAAGGGCAACTGATAACTAAACAAAATAAGCCCCCATACACCTCACCAAAATGACGGGAAAGTTGTTATTTTAGACGTTTTTCAAAATGGCCGCCGCCGTCATCTTAAAAAATTGATAAAGTTCCTATTTCTTGAAGTGAATGGCCAAATATGACAATTTTGGTGTCTATTCCCACTAATTTTGGTGTCAGAAGACCAATGGCATGGCACAATTAAAAAATAATTAATAAATAATTACCAAATAATTAAGTAAATAAGAAATAATTAAGAAAAATCAATGGGATGGCATAATTCATGATTTAGAGTCCCATTAACCTCAACATCTAAGACAAATATGATGTTGTTAAATCCACCTGAGAAACTTTGGTATCCTAAATTAATAAAACATGAGACCTACTGCATTAAGATGCACTATCACTGCAGGACAAATATGATGCACAACTGTCAGAATCACTTCCGCTGTCATCATCGCTGCTCTCCATTGGTTGATGACTTGGAGTTTTTTAGAAGATCCAGGAATGATGTGAAGTGCAGGTTGGGTATAGCGTAACTGGGAGGCATAAGCCATTCACAAGCTGCCATCCATAGGCCAATTGGTGATGGATGATTCTGAAGCTGCTGAAATTCCTTCTGCAGATATGTGAGTTCATTGGTGGCGCTCTAAGTGTGGTTCGGCAGACTGTCCAGAATCAGGTACCAGTCTGTATGATCTTCTTTTTTTTTAGTACTGACCATTTTGCTGCTCTCACCTCTGCTAGGGTCTTGTGTGTTTGGTGTCAGAAAAAAAAAAAAAAAAAAAAATCACAATAGATGTACCCGGATAACAAATGTCTTTCTGTAAGTTACAAATTTGATGATTTCCCTGTGTGACTTGGGATGATTGGTGGCCACAACGTTTTAGGAGGTTTGGCGAGCTTCTGATGATTTTTCTACTGGGTCAACAATAGTTTTTCTTGCCTATTCCATAAAAATCCGAAGTTATGGTCGCATCCCGGTAAGAACATGAAAGTGGGATCCAAGCAAAGACTTTCCGCCATTTGCCCTCACTACACAGCAAAACCGAGCATTTCAATCAGCTGAGATTTGGCGTTTTCAAGCACAAGAGTCCCTGATATACTTTCCAGAGTCACCATAGGCTGCCTGAACGGAGTTCTCAGTATCTTCATGTGTCTATGACAACTGCTTCTGTATACCCTTCTGAACCGCAAGCTTACCATAAAGAAGTGACCAGAGCTGTGTCTGCTTCTTGCAAATGGGCGTATGTGGAGATTCCTGCAAAACTTCATCTTGTGGGTGAGATTCCTTGCTGGTTTGCCCAACCAACACAGTGGTAATGAGCCTGAATAGTGGTTGTAGATGCCTTTCTTTTTTGAAAGCAGCCTTGATTAAATGCTTGAAGGCGAACAGTTTATATCTCTGGCTTACCAAGAATAGCATGAAAGTCTCTATTAGAAGGAAATTTGTCCTCTGACTTCATAAACACATTGGGGCAAATGGACTGATTTTTTTACGGTGTTGGGGTCGTTCACTATCTTTGGATTGGAGAAGTCTGTGCTCGTACGAGTGCATTTAACCAAGATAACACATTCCTGGCATTCGAATGTCTATTCAGGACAAAGTTCACAAGTTTCTCACCATAGTCTCCCCACGTTAACTTGGTTCCATCTGCTATTTTTTCTCTGTCTTCAGTAGTATGGCGTTGTTATATGCCAGATTAGGTCCCATGTCTACTATTGATGTGTAAATATCATGGTACGGTATGGATGTCATTGTCAGTTTTTCCTGTAGCTTACTCTTCTTCTGCGTTTTGCGCATAGTACCATTTGCATTGAAAATTGAAAGGCACTCATCTGTTACTCGATTGCTGCATTAAGTCTTCCATCTTTAGTAAGCCTTGACTTGCCTCAACAAGTTTGGATGACGCGAGGTAAATGCCTTACTCTCCTTTCTTCAGTTGTCTGTTTTCAGGTTTTCACTTTGCTGTCTTCTGCGATTTCTTGAGTTGGCAAAATTGCCTCTTTTACTACGTGGTATTCGAGTCATTTGAGGGACTTTTGTTTTGGAACTAGACTCTTTCATTTACAAATTCCTCCACTTTTCTTTCGTCCATCGGCCTATTGCAGTACTTCAGATCAGCAAAGAGAGCTGGAGAGGCCTTTAATTCCAGAATTGTAGGGATCTTAGTGTCAGATCTGATTGGGTCAAATGGATCACCATGGAACTCGGTGAGACATGCACTGATATCCTGAACAGATTGTTCCATCTATCTTCATCTTACTTGGAGCACATCTGCATGCTTTCTTGCACCTCGTCTCTTGTGATTTGCGTGACTATGAACACAGCCTGCTTCATCCGGTTGACTGTGTGTTAACAATGTTTCACGCGTGTTTTGACAGGAGTTTGCTTCTCATATGTCTTTAGAATAGCCAACCATCCACACTTGTAAGCTTGGATCCTTTAATTCATCGTTGACTCTATCCATATGTCAAGGGCAACACATGAGTAGGGTTTACCGGTCATTGACTGTGCCAAACATGCCACTCTCCATGTATTGTGCTTGGATATGGGGAAGCCTTTCTAGGACTGCTTTGAAATCTGGATGATGGCGTCCATAATCTATCGTTTGTCATAAATATTCATGCATCCAAGGAAGCATCAACTTCAGTGAAGACTTGAACTCGATTCCAGTTTTCTTGTCCTTAACCTCATTAATTAGAGAGCGGCCCACCCACATAAAGCGAGTTAAATAAAAGCTGGACTTGTGGCGGCGCTCTGACATAACTCGAGTGGCAATTTCAGCACGTAATGTTGCTGAGAGAGAGAGCGACAATTTGTGGCAGGAGACTAGCGAGCGTATGACTGCTTCCAGTACCCACCGCGGCGAACCTACTGACACGAATCTCAGCTCCCTCCCTCCCTCCTCCTCACCTTCGCTACATACTGAATTATATGGGGAAAGTAACAAAGTACCGAATTACATGCTTTTGTGCACTCACGCGTTGCAGCGTTATTGGCAAGAAAACTAGCCATCATAAAAGGATCGTTTATGGTGTCCTTTCGCAAAGCTCTGTTTTATGCCCGCTTTTCAGGGAATAGGTCACTTGTTTTACGTTCTGGGTCTTATTAGGCATGAAAATGATCACAGCAGAAATGAGTAACAAAGATGTAAACAGCCCTATTTGGGGCTAAAAACACCCCGCTTGTGGCGTTACATATAAATAAAAACCGCAATAGGCCTCCAGAATTCGTAAGGTTTGGGTAAAGCATGTATATTTTGAGTCAGTATCTCTATCTCGAAACCCTCTCCAAGAATGAAATCCAAATTCTGCTAGTGGAGCACCATCTAAGTTCTGGAAATAGGGAGTCCACGAGCCCCTTGAGATCGGCAGTTGCTCTCGATAATTCAGCATGTAGCATCATTAAGTCAAGTTCTTGTTGGTCTACTGAACTGGCGTAACCTTGATGAGAGATGGGCCTGTGATCTCTTAACACAGAGATGGTCACCTTCCAAACGTTTTGTCTAGTGCATGTTGGAGTAAAGCCCCTCGTAGAAGAGTCGAAGGCAACGCACATGCACCGCGGTTGAAGTGTTTTTCCACGAGCAGAGCTTGATCCACGGATCCATCTGCAATCGTCGCCTGCAGCCACCAGTATCAACATCTGAAATGCCTGTAGGCCTTTGAAACCTTTTGTTTAAAAAAAAAGAAAAAGATTGCATTGATGAAAGACATCTGGATATGAAAGGGCCCCATGGAATGTCAATATGTCAAGCAAATATCTCTGGATTCTCACTTTTCAATTCTAGCCAAAAATAATAATGCGTAGACAGGATGATCACCGACGATAATGGCAAATGGCATCTTCTTGTCATCAATTGTCCTTTGCAAGCTTGCTGCAGGGCATCATACAGAATGGTCTTGCTTGGTGGAATCAGGATAAGTCATATGATAATCGCTTGAACTTTTCTGGGTTTGCTGGTGATAGCGTGGCCTGGAAGCCAGAAAAGGCTGGTAGAGTCTGGTCTCTTTCTGGCTTTGGTCTTGTTCAACGTCTGCCTAGCTCGGGCCATTGCATGGGTGACACCTCTCCTTCTTTGAGGAACTGTGTCCAGATGTTGTTCAATCTCGTTTAATCCTTGGTCTGATGGGGTGGTTCACCACGCTTGACTGTTTTGTATGGTTCAATTCTTTGCATCTGGCTTCCCAAGTTCTTTGAGGGCTATCAGAGAGGTACGAAGGCCAGGTGCTATTTTGCCAACTGGTCATATCATCATCTAGGGTAGGTCGATCTTATCTTAGGTAGGTCCCTGGCTGAACAAACATGACATTTGTATGATGTGATTGGCCACTTCCAGTCAAAGTGTCACTTTTGAAGTCATGCGTTGTCGACTATACATATTGCCGCATTGCCGCCGCCGGTGTTCCTCTCAGAAAGTTCAAACGGACACTACTCAGAGTTTGAATGCTTCAGTTCAGTAACTTGGCCACAGAAAATCCTCTAAGCAAAAGCACATCAATTTGTAACTGATATCCCAGGCCATCCTTATGTAATATGTCCTGACAACCATTTTCTCCTGCTCTTTGTCCATACCATGTATCAGTAAAACAACACCGAGGTTTGTCCCCCTCAAATGAAGTTACGTCTTCCAGTGATGTAGCTGGTCACAAATAGTATGCAATTGATCTGACTTGGGGCTTGTCATCGGGGACTTCAGCAGACTTTGTTGGGGTGCTTTAAAAACTCAAGTGATGATCTTCAACTTAGGGAGTACTCATTCAGGTCTTCCATATCTTCTAGCTCATGTATGTATGGAGGCCAAGGAACAGTTTTTTTGTTTTGATGATCTGATCTCTGAGTCAACCCTAGCTACTCTTATTCTTCACCAGGCTGATCGTCACTTACACACTAGAGAGGATATTGCGACAGCCTCAAGATATGAACCTGCAGCTCTTGCATCATATACCAGTTCACTCACATTCCTTCTGACCTCGTTCATGAAATGCTATGTCGTCCATCTTCCAAATCTTCCTAGATCAGAATTTCCCTTCATCAACGAAACTGGACTTTGCTGTGGAATAGTAACCATAAAATTAATTTTGAAGTAATACCTTTGTAATCCTTTACAAGACGCTTGCAGTGTACGGATTTCATGATCTTTCAAAGATAACTTGACGGACATGATGAAAGAAGATATTTTGGGCCTCTCGAAGATTAACATTTTTTGCAGATGCTCTTTTTTTTTTTCATCAGGAAAAGACTCCTTCAGAGTGTTGCTGACATAATTGCGCCAACATTCACGATGAGAACGAATTTCCAATCCAAATGCCGGCCGACTGTCTGGGATAGATGCAAGTAGGGTCTTCAATCTTTCTCTTATAGGCTCATCTGACAGACAAACTGTATGCAACTTGAACCGGTTTCCATGCCTCTACTGTTGACGAGCAGCAAAAGTTTGGACTTGCCAGGATTCCTGGTTTTTGTGGTCCTTTCATACCCCCAAACACAGAGATTCTTATCATGAGACACCCCACTCCAGTACTAGAACGAAGCTTTTTAGTGCACATTTCCTGGGAGTTGTTGACTTGAAGTTGATGCTTGAACTTCTTCCGGTCCCGATTTTCCGTTTACGATTCGGTGCTTGCTGAATATAGCGATTATACTACTGATCTGGGTGTAACATTTACCTATGCATGTCCACGCCTTTAGGCCCCTTGGCCCACACCACTGCTCCCTACGCATGCTGAAATTTATCAAGTTCTTTCCTTTTCCCTTTCCAATCTCTTTTCTTCCTTTTTCCCACCGAGAGAAACACTTGCTCCTTAGAGCCTCCCACTTTGTATCAGATGTCTTGTCCGTACTATCATCAGCTATACAGGGATGTTGACATAATATGCATTTTAATAAATCCAGGTCCTGGGTCAGGCCCATCACTAACTCCTTTTACGTTCCAGGCTTATGATTCTTCACGCCAAATGCGAATGCAACAAACCTGAAAAAGAAGGAATTGATCAGTCAACATTCTTGGTTTACATTTTAAATTATATATTATATTATTTGAGTAAGTTTCAGAGGATCCGTGACCGTTGTTTAGGATACCAAAGTTTCCTAGTGGATTTAACAACATCATATTTGTATTAGGATGTTGGAGTTAATGGGACTCTAAATCATGATTAATGCCATCCCATTGATTTTCTGAATTATTTTCTTATTTTTTCTAATTATTTGGTAATTAGTTATTAAATTATTTTTTTAATTATGTCCATCCCATTGGTTGTTCTGACACCAAAATTAGTGGAAATAGACACCAAAAAGGGTCATTTTTGGCCATTACACTTCAAGAAATAGAACTTTATCATGTTTTTTTTTTTAAGATAACGGCGGTGGCCATTTTGAAAAACGTCTAAAATAACAACTTTCCCTCTCCGTTATTTTGGTGGATGTGTCTGGGGGCTTATTTTTTTTTAGCATCAGTTGCCCTTGTTAAATTAACTGAGAAACTTTGGTATCCTAAAACACGGTCCCGGACGCTCTGAAAATGACTCTACTAAGTGAGTGGTGTACAGGATTTGTCTGGGGGGCTAGGTGTGATGTTTTTTGTCTTGGTCTTATCTCTCACACGTGGTTTTCTTTGTATGTTGGTTTTCTGCGCTGGGTGTGAGTTTTCCTTCTCTGTGTTTTGGTTCTTGCTTTGCCTTGTTTACTTCTGCCTTCTTTATTGGTGAATGTGGGGCAACTTGGGTTATTCTGATTCTGTCTGGTCTGGGCAGCGCGATGGTTTTGTCCTTTGTTGTTTCTTCTCCTTCATTGTTGTTGTTTTTTGGTTTAGATTATTCCTTCTTCCTTCTTGTTTTCGTTTTCTCTGTTGTGGCTGAGCGTGGATGTTATTTTCTTTTGGTCTCCTCCTTCGGCGGTTTGCTTCCTTTTATTTGTTGTGGTGGTCTTCTTAATAAATCCGGTTTATTTTAAACATATTCCTGTCAATTAATGCTGTGTTTCTTTCAAATATTCAAATTGAAATCACCCATTATGTAGACAGTGTTGTTTTCCCCCTGATTTTTAGGTCAAACAAGATATTATTAAGAGATTCCCAGACTGAATTTATGCCCGACTATGGACCGTGTATAGATTCAAACCAACAATATTATTTTTACACTTATCAGTGTTATTTGCAACCTACTTTAATAAAAAAGTTTCTCAATTTTATTGTTTGATTAAGACTAAAAGTTTGTATATATATTGAATGAAGACAATTGTTTACGTAACATAGATACTCCCCCACCTTTCTTTTTAGTTCTGTCGTGTTCAAACTGTTGTATAACCATCAAGTGTGTGTACACCATAATTCGAATTATTTTTAGTTTTAATAGATATTTGTATTCCCAATGTTTAACCAGGGTTTTGTTTTTGTAACCAAATAACATGTTTACAATAGCCTACGTTTATCTTGGAATTTGTCCTATGTTATTCTGATTGTTTTGCCGTTTATACATATATTTCTCATCTCATATATTCTTAGTACTTTTATTTATACAAAAGATGGAAAATGATCAGTTGTATTTGTATATAAAATCCCGTTAACGAAACTATTATCACGGGTATCATTACAATATATGTTTTTCCATGAGGGATTCACTCATTTTTAATTCTTTGTTTTCTTATTGATTAAGGTTACGTACCATAATTATGAAGACATAGTTTTTCAATAACAATGTTTATAACAAGTGGTTTACCAGGTATTAGATTGGATTTGGTAGGTTCTACTTTAACTGGAGAAGTCAAAATCATACAACACATGCACAGGAAGAAACAGAGGAGCCTTTAATAGCACTGCGTACATTGTATAAACAACTTTATTTGTCTAATCGATACGTTTAACAATAGTAATAGTTATACGTGAAGAAATTGTTAACACATAAATAAGCCGAGCACGGGCGAGGATCCGCAATGGGACTAGAAACTGGATTAGTTTTATCTATCTTGGCTTTAACTCACAACAGATATAGAAACTCTCATAGGCACCTAATTAATTATCACCTGATAACACTGTTTGAGGAAAATAAATCAGAGTTAATTAATTTGTGGCCTCCTAAACTTTCTCGGGTCCCCTAGCGCACATGGTGTAATTTAGGCAGAGTCTTAATTTGGGGTCCGGGACTCTGTCCCGTTCTATCTAGTTCAACACTGGAGACACTGTGGAAGAAATAAATTAGAGTTTTAATATTTGTGGACTCTAACTTCTTGAGGCACCTAGCACACTGGTGTAATTTAGGCAGTCTTAATTTGGGGACTCTATCGTTCTAGCTAGTTCACACTGCAGACACTGGTGAATTCATTACTTGTGGATTTTCAACATTTACTCCTAGGCTACACTTAAAGTTGAAGTGTGATTTGTGGTGAGTTCACAGCTGGCTCGTATTGTAGTTCTCCGTTGGAGACGTTTCATGTGGTCCTGCCGTTTGGATGAGTAGTTTGGGATTCAGATGTATTAACTGATATTTCCGTACTGGTTTGGTGTCTTAAATGATATTTCCGTAATGGTCATGAACATGGGGCACTTTCATCGGACGAACGCGAGTAATTATCTAGGACCTGTCCTGGAGCTAGAGTAACTCGTCTATCCTGACCGGTATGTTAATCGGTTGCTGAAGTTTCCGTTTCGGTACTCTTGACTTAGGATCTTTAATACAATGCCTCTAGTGTCATGACAGCGACAAAGGAGCGGGCATAATACGCGAGGAGATAGTAAGATCATGAAACTTACTCGTTTCCCTCGATCTTCCACTGATCTTCTATAAAGAGGTTCAAAGAACTCAGTGACGGTGTTTTAAACCTTTTAATTGTTAGTGTCCTTAACCATGGCGTTGGACAGATACCACTAAGGACTTCTATATTCTAAGTGCCAGTGGTTACTGGTATCCTCGCAAAGCCCTAAACTAGTCGAATGAACCTTTACCATCGCAAAGTGTCTTTCTATAGTTTCCAAGTGCGGTTTTTTGGCAAAAGTAAGTAAGGTTGAGACTTGTCTGCCGGTTATGCTTCTAATATCCAAGGTGCAGCCTATTAGGGATCTTATTATTAGTCTCTATCCCATGGTAATGCGAATAATAGTAATTCCTCAAACTCCTCAGACCTTGAACGGCATGTCACCATGGCTGGCAGAGCTCTTTATTGAATGGGAGGGTAATTTTCGGGGTTGCTTACTGACATGTCAGATCTAGTAAGCCCTAGAATTGCGTGCCTTATTCAGATTGATTATATATGTCTGGATGAACGAATCAAGAAAATCAGTGGCTGTATGCTAAAGGGTATTGTAAAACTAGTACGTATGGAAGAGAGAAACCACTATGACGACCTATTTTAGACACATACTGGTAATGTAAAGAAGTTCTGGGAAATTATTAATTGAGGAGGTTATTAACAAAGGCAAACGACTGCCCAGCAATACAAAGTAAATTTACAAGAACACAATGAGATTGCGTGTGTATAAGATACGAAAGAAGTAGTATATATGTTTCAACCCTTTTCTTTTGCCAATATTTAGATCTAAATTAAGTAAGTCGATACCAACAACCAACAAAGACTTCTCATTCTACTTACCTTCAGCTTGTATAACAAAAACACTTTTATTCCTACAACCAACCAATGATATTTGCAGTTAAGGAACTAATACCTCATTGACACTATACGTCTGCGATGGGATAGTCCTTTTGCAGATTTAATAAAGAAAACATATCCTCTATACCTTAATGTAACCGTCCATCTTATACATCCGTAGAAGTTTTCCCCTAAAATATATAAGTTGCCAAAGTGGTCCCCATTACATAAGGGTGTGGACTCAAATGATGATGAACAGCTATCGTCCTGTTTCAAATGTATCGGTATTTTGAAAATTAGGAGGATAATGCACAAATGGTGTCTGGTCTTTCATAAACCAAGCATAATTTAGTGTATATATATCAATTTGGTTCTAGAGAAGGATATGGAACAAGTTTAGCAATGATAAATTTTTAACTGATAGGGTCTCTAGAGATTTGGATGCAGGTTAACTTTGTTTGTGGTGGGTTTTTAGATCTAAGCAATGGCTATAAATACAGTTAATCATATTTTACTAAAATAAGAAAAGAAAATTCACAACTTTGCATTAGGGGGGTGGGCACATAAGTTGTTTTCAATCGTATATAAGTAATCTAAACTAACCTAAGCTAACCACGGACACTTTCCACTTCAACATATAGCTTTAAGGTAATTATAGTCCCCAGGCTATTTCCACTCCACAGTGATAATATCATCATCATAATGGTAATCATTGTAGATGACAATATTTGAAGTGTGGTCTTTTTCAGACTATCAACTACATATCCATGCATTCTGCTTACTAGACACCAATATCCGCGCCTGTAAAAGTTTCTCCCATCTGTGTATTGTTAGGGTGGAGGGAGAGGAGAGATGTTAAGACCGACTGGCATCAATGGCGCCACTCCTGCGTCAGTATCATACTTCTGATAAAGTGTTTATAGGTCCACGGCCATCACAGGGGCATTGGTACCGAATGTTTAGTATTTGTGTAAGGGCGCCCTTGTAATGGGTGGTCTTTGTTGGGTAGCCTA